>CM060464.1:31104601-31624601 GCA_030544235.1 Lepturacanthus savala
CTAAAAAATCTACTTTTAAAGCAAATTTTCAGTTCTTCTTTCTATCATAGTCAGAATAAATACAGAGCAAATATCAGCAGCCCAGGTAGAAGCAAAGCTGTTGTAACACTTAAATGCAGAAGACAAAAGGATGTTTAATGGGGAGTTTATTGTAGCTTGAGTTGAAGACCTGTGTGAAGTGAAGTTCTGGGAATTTGAGCAGCAGTACAGGGTAAAGGATTAAAGCAGGCAGAGGGATCCAAGACAAAGCAGATAGAGGCGCCACAACAAAAGATCCCAACAAGGTCGAGGCTGATGTGGTGGGTAAGACACTGGAAAAAATGAAATCTTAACAAGTAAAAATATATTGCTTTGGATACAATTAAATCCAATGTTAAACAGAATCATCTTGAAATACATTATTCAGTTTAGAGATAATTTTGCTCATTTCAAGGTTTTTCTTGATTTTGGTAAATTTAGTCTTGTTTTCTTAAAATAGGATTAAATTGTTTTAACCCAACTTTTTGTCCTAATGTTGTCTTTTTATCTTATATTTCAGACTTGATATACACTGCCTGGCCAAAAAAAAGACTCATTCACTTCATCTGCTTCTCGTCTGACCCTGATGCACTTTGACTTACTGTGTACACTTTACACAAATAAATAAATAATAATTAATTGTTAATAATAATAAATAACTTATTGCCAGCAAAAAGATAGCTGATGCCCTAACAAACTTATGTTAAGCTAAAACCACGTTTAATTCAAAATGTTAAAAAATTCGGAAAAGTCCATACAGTTATTGCAGAAAGAGCTTTTGAGCGGATAAGTGAACATTTCAGCTGGATTCACTTGATCGTTTTATAAACATATGAGCTCAATATGAACCAAAACAGTCAGTCAGTCAGTCATTTTCTATACCTGCTTATTCCTCATGAGGGTTGCAGGGGTCTGCTGGAGCCTATCCCAGCACATTACGGCGAGAGGCAGGGATACACCCCAGATGGTCGCCAGCCAATCGTGGGGCACACACACCATTCACTCACACACTCACACCTATGGGCAATTTAGAGTTGCCAATTAACCTCAGCATGTTTTTGGACTGTGGGAGGAAGCCGGATTACCCGGTGAAAACCCACGCAGACACGGGGAGAACATGCAAACTCCACACAGAAAGGTCCCAGACCCCGGACCAAGGAGGTCTTGAACCTGCGACCTTCTTGCTGTGAGGCAACAGCGCTAACCCCTGCGCCACCGTGTCGCCCCCTGAACCAAAACAAAATATTCAAATTAGATTCTGACAGTTCCTCTTCAGGATTGTTGATATGTTACTGTTGTGGTTAATATGGAGTAAACCTGAGCTTTTAGGGCTTCAGGACAGTTGCCCTGTTGCTAATCTAATCTTCCGTCAATCTTTTCTCTTTTCCTCCACCTACTTAAACCACCCTCTTTTCTAATTCACACATCTTTTTCTCTTAAAGGTTCATTCATTTTTCTTTCCTCCATCAATTTGATGCATTTTATCATTTCTATATAACTCTAACCGATCCGTCCCTCCATCCATTGATAGATTTTAGTGCAGCAAATCATCTCTCTGCACAGTGGGTCTTATTTCACCTCCTACCTCCACCTCCCCCCTTTGTGCGTCCATCCCAGGTTGTTTTGTAATTTACCTCCCTGGAGCATCTGTCTATTGCCATGACCTTTTCTCCTGGAGCAGACTGGCATTTATTTCGCTGGGACACAGCTGCTGTCCATGAATATATACAAGCTGCCTCACACACACACAAGAAAACACACACACACAAATCCTGAAACTAACGCATACATAGCAACCAAAACACACACACAGGACCTATTTGAGATAAAGTAGATCCAGGGTGTGTTGATGGCATGTATTTCCTTTCTTTTTTTTGTCATAATCATGAATTGTGTGTAAAATTTGGCTATTTTTAATGTATTTATGATTGATCACTATTTCACTTTACCAAAGATGCAAGTATTGCTTCATACAATTCTTGTCCCCCCCTTTGATGAGTGAGGGGCATTAGTCTTAAACATCACTTCAAATTTGACAAATCAAAAAAAGACCGCTCTAACTGGACCATTTATGCTGTAGCTGCCTATGTTTGCTGTCATCATGAAAAGAAAACAAGAAAACCGGCTTACAAATTTTGGATTTCCAAAGAAAAATAACAGGTAACTCTGAGGAGCAGACATTTAGACAGACACCGCTGCAGCTACAGGGACTGCTGCCGCTGACAGCACGCCATCAGCCGGGACCAGGACGACCCATGGATATATTATAGAACTGGATACTGGACCAAAAAAGTTGCTGGCCTGCCGCATACTATGAAAAAGTTCCTGACTTCTGGTTTTAATTACGCATTATGCGACCCACAGAGAATGTGCAGTGGAGTCACCCCCCCACATGATGCTCTGGGGCCTCCCATCATGCCTCAGGCTAATGAGAATGTGCAAATCATGAAAAAAAACTGCTTACACACTTGACTTAAATATATAGAATACAAAGATTAGAAATGGACACAGGGTTATAGCTGGAGGTGTCCTCTCAACAGTTTCATAGGCTTCTCTTTTACTATTGCCATCTAAGCTTTTTGGATCGCAGGTAATTTTTTTGTTTCAGTACCAAGCGTGGCCACAGGGAAAAATTGGTGTGCTCCTGAGCGGCCGAGCCATATCCATGTCTATAATACATCCATCCATCCATGGGGTGACCATCCAAGACAGGACTAGAGAGGCTAGCTCGGAAGTCACTCATGACAGTGACTCCACCTGCTTCTCTCTCCTGGCTGACTGGACCAATCATCAGTGGAGAGAATGGAAATCCTGTAACACCTGGCTCTTTCCTAAGGATGGAAAATTGGTGTGCCCAAAATTTGGGGTACACAAAAACACTTTTGTCATCTGAAAATATAATTGGCACGCACTTGTCTGAAGAGTGGATTAATAAAGACGTAAGCAGCCACACACAAAAAGGGTATGATCCTATGAACATCGAGATAGCATAGCACACAGACGGGCTGTTGAAGTCACAGAAACCAAGCAAACAGAGATTCTGCCAGAGTACTTTCAAGTTAAAAGAAGGGATGGCATCATCATTTAGATTCCCTTATATGGTAGCCAAGGAAAGGCTGACTTATAAAAGCTCCCTCCTTTAATGAAGCTACAGGACCTTAATAACACAAAAGTAGGTGCTGTTGGTCTCAAACATAAAAGAAATGAATTAAAAAATCAGCGTAACTATTGACAAGAGCACAATGCATGGATGTACATCCATATCTCATTATATATTACCTTAGATTGGCTATCCTTGACTCTCTTAAGGAGGTTGCTGGATGTAGCCAAGCTCTCCAAGCTGTATGTTCTGTATCACCAGTCCACAAAGAACTCAAGCAGATCTCAAAATGCAGACTTTGAGAACTGGCCAGATAATCAGGATCAGGCGAGTAGCTTTAATACTTTCAAGACAACAAGTGAGTATACGTCTCACAATGACACAGAGAGGAAGAGGTTTATGAGGTTATTCAAACATCTCACACACTGGGTTTTAAATGGATCTGGCTTGCATGAAAGACAAACTGTGAGATGCAAGGCCTCTCATTGAAAGCAGAGAGATATATCACTGGTGGACTACTCGCCAGGTTCAACTGACTGTTGATGTAATGGCTGTAAAAGAGAGAGGCGTTACATTCACGTTGAAGGCTGAACATCTATAAACATCCTGTTTAAAGATGTTCGACTTGTTGAGGGAAGGGGGAAAATCAACTAGCGTCAGTTTTATCAGTCTGTGATTGACAGCCTTAAAATGTGAATGCTGGAATCAGACCTTGTTCACATGTTAAAACACCTGGATAAGGACCTTTGGCCACAGGACTGCAATGCATTGATCATGTATGGAGCACATGAAGTATGGACACTTGCTAACCCTGCACTGTTTCTCATGCATAGAAATTACTCGGTGGCTCAACTAAATTGATTTTGCATCAATCATGAAGTGATTTATTTATTTATTTTTTTTTACCAAATACTTGTCTATAATATTGGGAAAGCAGGAATTTTCTTACAATTCAAAGCAAATATTTAGGCAAATATTTAGGTGTTTCAGAATAAGCAACACAACAATTTTACCAAATGGCATAGAAGAAAAAAAAGTATATCATTTTTTATTATTACTTTATTCAGAATGGATTTTGAACTGTAATCCTACCAATTTCCCAATAATTGTATTTCCATAAAATTTTTTGGGTGTATTTTGTCATATTGCATTAAAAATATTTGATGGAAACACTCACTATAAGTTGTTGATAAATGGAGATATTCAGGAATTTGTTTCTATTGGGCAAATATTTATTTATAATATTTTTGTGTCAGCTACTACTCATCATGATTTATGATGAAGACAAAGAAATGTATATTATGGGAATATCCAGGAAAAAGCAGACATTGGAAACAGCAGATCAGTCATCTGCGTTAAATGATCGAATCAACTGTTTTATCAAAAAGAAAAAAAACAACAACAAAAGAAAGAGACTTTTTTGAAATTTACTTTGAATTCTGGTACTTACAAATGCATCAAATTAGATTGGTAGAATAGGTAGAAACTAATGTTCTCACAGGAAGTTTTTGGAAATAGTTTTATTTGCAGATATAATGTAATGTCAGAAAATGTGTTGTTGAGTTAGTGACATGTAGACATGTGACAAAATTTACTTTTATTAAATAGACCAGAAGCAAGGAATACTGTGCCCTTATTTTATAACTGGAATTTATTGATGGATTTTATGTTTTATTAATTATTTTTATTTCTTGGAGTAATTTGTGAGGAAATAGGTATCTTAGTAAAAACAAATCTTTAGAAAAGACAAATGTACAATGTGTGTGTTGTGAGAAAACACTAAAATTGATCAGAATAAATATTTGTTTAGTGAGTTAAGCACTAATGGTACAACAAATACTGATTAATAAATGTGACACACACAAACACACATCCACTCTGTTCAGTTTATCGCCACTAAAACTTTTATTTAATTTATCTTGACACACACAGGTCTATGTTGGGCCTCGCTAATGTGGTTAAATGCTGGACACCTCCGGAACATTTCATTGATACGGATGGAGGTATAGATTTCAGCTGCAGGCCACAGATCGTTTCTTACTGGTTGTTTAATTAGAAAATGGATTCATCAGTGTCCATGTTGTATTGGATTATTCAGTCTATGTTAGATCCATGGACTAGTCTGAACCACAATGTTTAAACACCACAATGCAATGAGTCATTTTTAAATGATGCTGCTGGTCTTGGTCCAACACTTCGCTCCAATATGTCACCAGTTAAAGCAGAGAACTACTGCAATGAAGCTAAGTTTGAATCAGGATCATTCTAAAAACATTCTAACCAGTAGCCTTTTTTGGGGAAATTTTAAAGTTACTGAGGTTCCCTGCTGGTATAATTTTTATAAGGCACCCAAAACCTTCTAAGAATGTCATGCAAATGTTTTTGTTCAACAAAACCTTCGCAAAAGGTTCTAGGACTGTAACAATATAGTTGCTTTTACATAAGAATAAACGTTCTGTTTTAACATTTAGGGAACAATCCTGGAACATTCAACCAACCTTCACAGAAAGATGTTGAAAGTTCACCATAACCTTAGATTTATGTCAGAAAGACTTGTATTTTAACCTCTAGGAAACAAGTTGTCTATAAAGGTCATGAACAGAATCAGTGGCAAAGGGTCAACTCCCAGCGGAAACAAGTCTGAATTATTAATAATGTGGACGAAGACACTGGGAGTACCTGATGACCTAATGAGCCATGTCAGCTGGTCCAGAATCCCATACTCCCAAGCAACCCCCACAGGACTCCCCAAAGTCATCATGGTCAAATGCATTCCCCAGGTCGACAAAGCACATGTAGAATGTAGTTGCGTGAATTAGTCTAAAGAGTAGGAAACTGCTGGTGTTTGCCACCTTAGCTCCGCCTACTCATGATGTGTTTAGCGGTGGCTCAGAAAAATACATTTCAACATGATAAAAATGAATTATGTAGTTGTAATAAGATAAGATAAGATAATCCTTTATTTGTCCTACAGTGGGGAAATTGCATTAGCAACAGCAGTAGTGACGTAAGTGACATGCAAGAAAAGAAAAGATTGCACATATATATATATATATATATATATATATATATAAATTAAATACAATATAATATAGGATAGATACACCATATATACAAGATAGATAGGCTATTGAGTAGGATATATTATTGCACATGTAGATTATTGCACATGTATTGCACAGTGGGGTAGATCATTGCACATGACTTGCACATGATAAATGATTGTATAGCAGCAGTAAATGGAACTGTTACAACTTTGCCCCTTTTCTAATGGCGGTAAAAAGTGCGGGGACAAAAGGCACAGATACAAGTGTGGGGGACATGTCCATGATTTTGTCCCTGCAGGATAACAAACAGGTAAACATCTTGCCTTTTCTCATAAGGAAGCTCATATAAAAGATAAGATAACCTGTGAGAGATTAGCGTGAGGCAGTTGGATCGACCTTTTCATTTCCTGTGGTTGAGGACGAGCGGGAGAGGACACGACAACAACAGGATGTTCTAGGCAGGTTGATTAGTTGGCCAGAGACTCAACAGGACATTGGGACTTGGACTCGAACTGGTGACCGCCGTCCAGTGACATAACTGTTAGGCTTCCTGACCTAATGCCCAAATAAGTGATTGATGAAGCAGAATTTTCAGGCGCTCATGTGACTTATGAGGGCGAAATTCGGCAACGGAGGTCATCCATTATTTAAATGAGTCCATTCTCTCTCACAAATGATCCAGCAGCACTGTCATCCATCCGACTGGCTGGAGGGCGAGTCAATGGGCCATGTCTCATCTCTCTAATTTCCTCTGTCTCGTGTTCTCCTGACCATCATCACATTCTCTGTCATTCTTCAACTTCCTGTCCCTTTTCTATTTTTGTACTGGCTCTTCCCTGTTACATTTCCGTTTTAATAACTCCTGCAAAAAAGCTGATGGCTTTAGGTTAAAGTCATATGTGGGGTCGCTGATAGTCTGATATGCTTTTATTAAGTTGGACTAGGGATCTTTGTATTTTACAAATCATTTTACACCAACTATCAATCCTTATGACAATGAGATGTAAACCAACAGATAAATAAAATGGTTCAAATATTTTAAGTAAAAGAGAAAATACAATAAAACTTTCACATTTGAATGTGAGTGGCCTAATGACTACAGACCTTTTTCACGGCAGCCATATTGACATGAAATAGTAGTTAAACACAGTGATGATATTAATAAAGGTTGAGTGTAACAGAGTCGTTTTAGTGATCTGACATACAGGGGTGGAACATGGGATGGAACCTTAATTAGTATTACTGGTAATACTGTGTTTACCTACGGTTTTCTTTCAAATTCAGTTCTTAGTTTATTTTCTGATATGGGATTTGGTGTCTTCATTGTTAGATGTTGCTCAGCAATCAGCTTCTGTTGGTGAGAACTTATTCATCATTCATCTTTCAAGAGGTTTTTACTGAGATCCGAATTAACCTCAAATGTCTCCAAAACTAAAAATATAGAATAAAGCAATTTCTGTTGATGTTTGCTCAGCTTGTTTCTCTGATAACGTCAGAACCAGATGTTCAGGTGGTTTTCACTAGGCAACTTTCTTACTTGCAATTTAATAATAATGCTTTAGCATTTCCTGGCTTGATCATATATAATATGTTGTCACTACGTGTGATCTGTCTTAAAATGTCTCTGTGTTCGCATGGGTGTTCTCCAAGTTCTCTGGCTTCCTCCCACTTAGGTTAATTGGAGACTCTAATGAATGATTCTACTAATTAGTGTGTGTGCCCCATGGTAGACTGGTGACCTGTCTGGGGTGTATCCCTGCCTCTTGCCGTAGTACAGCAGGTTTGGCTCCAGCAAACCCCACTGACCCTAGCAAGGAATAAGCAGATATAAAAAATGACTGAGTGACTGGACGAAGTGCAGAGCCACAGTGGTTCGTAAATGCTAAGATAAATATTATATGACATCTTCTGGTTGAAGACTATTTGCTCCATGGCCTCAGATCACCATGAGACATTTTATCTAACCTTTTTTATATCCAGAGGGAATTTGCTGTTCTATTCTACACAGACAAGCTTCACTAAGAAATATTCCATCTTCTGTCTGCCATTGAGCTGTTAAACACCATTACTTACCCAAAATACTGAATATTCATGTGATCATTAATGAAGTTGTAGTTCAGCTGAAATATGATCTTAAAGTTGCTTTTTGGTAAAAAAAAAAAAAAAATGGGTCATTTTGATGGAACCAAAAGTGGTGGAACAAGTATTCAGAGCCATGACTTGAGTAAAAGTTCCAATACAGCAAAATAGTATTATAAAAAAAACTCCATTACAAGTAAAAATCCTTCATAAAAAATCCTACCTGGGTCAAATCTGCACCAAATAAGTAGCTGAAAAACAGTCAGATAAATGAAATGTAGTGTAGTAGAAAGCATAATAATATTATAACATCAAATGGAAATACTCAAGTAAAGTTTAAATCCCTTAAAATTGTACTTTGGAACAGTATTTGAGTAAATGTTCTTAGTTACTTTCCACCATTGCTCTCCACTGATATCGCTCCACAGTGAAGACAGTTATACTTTTCTTTCCTCAATCAGCTCTGACTAAATCTATAAAGCAGACAATTGAATTAATCGATATATCTATTTCCCAGTGTCTGTGTTGTGTCTGTTAAAGTGTTCAGAGCAGCCGTGCTGTAACGAGCATGCTATCTTATCTCCACTTCTTTTGTGCATTAAACCCCTGCAGTAGAAAGATGTGGCCCACGCAAACTCTGAATGAAGTAATGAGCGATTGAATGCACAGTAAAGAGGACTGAGGCCGTTTGAGCACTTAGCCCTGAATTGCCCACCTTTTTTCCCCCTCCAGAGCAATTCTGGAAGCTTTAATGGACTGATGGAGGAGGTAGACGTGGTGGAGGGAGAGGGGCGAGATGCAAAGCAAAGGAAGGAGGCAGGATAAACGAGTCCTTGAAGCAATGTTAGGACATTACAGCGATGGTTGTGCGAGGACAGAATCAATTGCAGGAAAAAAAACAAGGATAGCAAAGGAGTGGAAAATAAAAGAAGAGGAAGTCTGTAGATAATCTAATTTAGGCTCAAAATATCACTTGAATAGAATAAAATAGAGAAGTGTGGAGGAGGGAAGAAGAACAACAACAGAGAAGGACAGAGCAGGATGGATGGATGGAGCAAGGGAGCATGTGAAGGGTAGATACTGACGGGTCAGAGGAATCAGTCTACCTCTCTGGAGACTAGACTCATAATGATGGTCCCATTTTATTACCATCTGCAGCCTTTCAGCACCTCTTCATTCCTATATTTATGACATAGATGTGTAAAATTACACATATTAATATAATAATATTATAATATTGTCTATTCTTCTTGATATAGACAATTAGTATTTTACCAAATAAAATACTTGTTAGGATTGTTAGGATGTTAGGATTTAATTTTTTGCATTGTGTGCAAAACAAAACATCTTCTACATAAGTGGAAATACTCCAAACATTCATTGGTGTGTTTGTACATTTGTGCACTCAGCACTTTGTCCACATACGGTATGTGTTTGTGTGTTTGGACCCAGTGCTGCGCCCACAGTGAACAGTCTGACCTTAACCCAACTCCACTGTGAGTCCTGGGGAACATTTCATCGCTGCCCCCCACCCCTCACACCAGCTGAGTGCTAATTTGTCATTGTCAGGTTAGCTGCCACACTGCGCTGCAGGGGAATTAGGACCATATGAGTCTGCTGTGGAGCGACAGCACCCAACCACCCCCGTGTTCACAAACTCTGCAGGGAACCATACGGCCTTCACAGCCACAAATATTCAGAGTAATTCAGTCGGGTTCTTAAAGAACCAGTAATTCATATTTTTTTACTGCCACTCAATGACCACAGTATATTTGGAGAGATTGATAGAGTTGGTGATCAATGGCAACAGAACCGTAAATGTTTAATGACTGTAGCTTCCAAAAGAACTTTCAATCTCTTAGCCCTATATTGCATGAAATATTACTTATATTACTTCGGTCATGAGACAACAATTGACATTTGAAATGACAAACATTTCAAAATGTCCATGAGCAAAAGGGACTTGCAAACAGGATATCCTGGTCATGTGACTTCATAAATTGTATGTCCTTCCAAAATAAAAGCCCCCTAATTTATCCCCCCCCCCAATTTATCATATCACAAAGATATATAATTTTTAATAATTATTTTTATTTTACTATTTTATATGTATTCAGTATATTTATTTTATTTTCTATATATTTTTTTCTAATTAGTTATTTTTTATTTTCTGTCTTGTATACATTTGCACATCTTTATAGTTATGTTTAATTGTCTTCTGTTGTTTGGAAAATCTGTTAAAAAAACTGTATAAAAAAAGTGTATAAAATAGAGGGTCACATTAAAATGAGAATTATTTCTTGTTATTTTTCATACATATATACATCTATAACATTGATATCAGGCACATCCGGAGTTCACTGACCAGTTTTTCTGCATGTATCTTTTTATTTGTATTCACATGTCAATCATACTGAAGCTTGTTAATCATCTGACACCTTTAGTGATATACTTAACAAACCTGTGAATATTGTCAGTGTTCCAATGAAGCAGTAATGAATTTACAACATTTAATCTTCAATCCACTGCAGAATTACACAGCTCTTGCTTTCGTATTAAGTCAGTAGCCTGGTTAAAGAAAAGCTCTACAGACTCTCAAAAGTGCCTGAACAGCAGATCAACACCCAGATGAGGTTTTCTCTCTGCTGGAGGATCCATAATTCATACACTTTCAGGTGGTCCTATATTTACTATTGATCCAATGGTGGTAACAGCAGTTGTATTGATAGAACTGAGGGAGTCGCTTTCACATCCAGAAAGCAGCTTCTGTCACAGATAAAGTAGTGAGCAGAGAAAGTCCAGATGAAACTGGAGCAGGGTTTACTCTGCAGGGCTCCAGATCAGCTTCTCCACTGGTACAAGCTGCTTCTAACTTTCTCAACGCATTTTCCTGGTGGCACAAGTTTGAATTATAATAATATAAAAATATAATATAATAATAAATCTGTATGGACTATGGAGAAAACAATTTACCACATGCTTGAATTTAATAAAACATTGTATGATAATATTCACATTCATGTTCAATGACTTTGGGAGGTGTGTTTTTCACTAATAACATTCAATTAAAAAAGATGCATATCAAGTGTTAAAGTGAATATTTAAAATGTAATGACAGATGTTTCTATTCCTGCAAGGAAAAGTGAGAAAATAAAAAAGAAACTCGCCCATACTAAACACTCTTCATGGCCATTTGAGTTCAGATGTCTGAATTTAGAAGGTGCATTTAATTGCACCATGAAATTTCACGTTTTGCCACAAGTGATGTAACTTAACAGTTTACGAGATGCATGTGAATGTAAGATTCTGTCTCTGATGTTTACCATGGTGGATGCTTTACACGGTTATATAGGCAAACAATCAATTTTTAAGTGTTTAAATGGAGATGTGCATAACTGAAGGGAATTTTTAAAATATTGATCAATTAAACTTCAAATATAACATCTTTTTGTACACGGTGGAGCAGGGGTTAGCGCTGTTGCCTCACAGCAAGAAGGTCGCAGGTTCAAGACCTCCTTGGTCCTGGGTCTCGGATCTTTCTCTGTGGAGTTTGCATGTTCTCCCTGTGTGTGTATGGGTTTTCACCGGGTACTCCGGCTTCCTCCCATAATCCAAACACATAAATTGTAGACTTTAAATTGCCTGTAGGTGTGAATGTGTGAGTGAATGGTGTGTGTGCCCCACGATAGGCTGGCGACCATCTGGGGTGTATCCCTGCCTCTCGCCATAATGAGCTGGGATTGGCTCCAGCAGACCCCTGTGACAGGTTAGTGCAGTTCAAAGTGCTTCCCAGACAGAACACGTGTAGACTCTAAAAAGTTCTTTCTGTGCTCATATGGACACGTGACAGACTTGAAGGTGAAATTGTCATTTAAGATTTTTCTTCTGTGCCATAAAATAATTCAGATGATTTTCCAACTCACAGTCCCAACTTTTGGATCATATCATAAAACTCAGTATAGAGAAACACAAAACATGACACACACACATTCAGCTAAGATTCATTCATTAATTTGTGGATGTGCAGGTACAGGTTGAGCTGACAGATGGTTGATCCCAGGAGGAAGAATTTCTCTTCCTCTGTCTCAGTGGGTCTTTGAAATTTTTCCAGCTGGCTCTCTTTCTTCCTCCTTATTTTTATTTAAGACACCATCAGGATTTTCAGGAAACCACATAATCCTGAGAACTCCCAATGCACTGTTTTAATATCAAACTTGTCAGATGTGGCTGTAAGTATCTTCTTATTCGTATCAATTTAGTTCTGTCTGTTTTATAACCAAAGTTAAAAAAGTAAGGAAAGTAAACTGCAACATGTTTTGGTTTTGCACATTTTTGCACCCTGTGATTGTGATAGAAAAGCATAACATTTTTGGGAGGTCTGCGAATAAACCACCAAATCTGAAAAGTTATTAAAATGCTGAGCCACAACAAAAGAAGATTGGATTGGAATCATAAAAGAAAACATTATCTGCTGTATTTATGTAGTTATGATGTTGTAAACAAGTTCTGTATAGCAAGTTTTATAGTTTGTTAAAAAGGACATACTGCAAACGTAAATAAATCTCAAATTTTAGGGGTGCCATTATTCAATATAGTTTTTTTTTCTTTTTTTTAATCATGTATTTTCTTGTTCGCAATGCCAGAGTTTGGTTATGATTACATTACTTTGATTAATGTGTAGGGGAATGAGTATTAAGATATAAAAATCGTAATAATATAAACAATCAAAATCAAATTTTGTTAGTGGGATCCGCCCCATAACATAATGAATTGTCTCTTGGCCAGTTCTACACCCTACAACGACAATATCTAGTATAATTTTTTATGTAATCCTAATAAACAAACAAAAACACAAACTGCACCAAAAACAGAAAAAAGTCTCTAGTAAACAAAAGGATTATTCTGAATAATTGCAAGAAAAAAAAATCAAGATTCAGCAAGATTGGCAAGATTTGAAAGTAAAAAACTAAGAGCATTCATCAGCTCTCTAAAAATGTACATTTTGTGTTTGTTTTGGTTTCATATCATCAAGTCCATTTGTACGATTTAATTTTTTTTTTTTTTTTTTTTGTACAAAAATCTGAATTACAGTGTGCACTTTGTTTTACAAAAATATTAAATGGTGTAACCAAAAAAGTACAATTTTAAATATTTAATCCACCTAGAATATAAAACTAGTTGATGCCATGTTTTTTATATTTAAAAAAAATGTAAGCGTTAATTGGTGCCAAGTTTTTTAGGGTTGCACCATAACATTTTTGACATTGTCCCTTATACATCGCTAAAGAACAAACATGCAAAGTAAATTTTCAACTGTCTCTTAACATTATTTTATGTTTAAAACATCTTTCAACTTGGATCATTTTCAGAAACAGTATTTAATATTTCTCCCAGGGTTGAAAAGGGAATAAAACAGCATGACTTACCTCTGGCATGTGTGTGTTTTGTGTCCAGGGGCAACCAAAGACATGGGGAAGATGCTGGGTGGAGAAGAGGAGAAGGACCCGGATGCAGCCAAGAAGGAGGAGGAGCGCCAGGAGGCACTGAGGCAGCAGGAGGAGGAGCGGAAGGCCAAACACACCCGCATGGAGGCAGAGAGGGAAAAAGTACGACAGACCATCAGGGACAAGGTACAAACACACACAGCCCTGGTTTGACTAAACCATGAGTATTAGAAGACTTTCCTCCATCGAAGTGACTGATGATCAGCTTTGTTGTTGCAGCAAGGTAACTGAGAAGGAGCTGATTGAAATTGATTGATAATTCAAGTGTTTCAGTGGTGCAGATTGGTATTACTCTCTAAGTATTCATACAATAAAATCTAAATTTGCTGCCAAAACATGTTGAGTAGCTGTGGAAGAAAATCAAACCAAGGAAACATTATCCAACTACAGACTTAAAGAGACTGTTTTAGCTTTCTTTAGACAAATTTTATATAAGTTAGAGAGTGACATCAAGCATAGAGAGAAAATTACATCCTATTGGAGCAGTACTTGTGTCCAGAATGATGAACATATGTCCAATATTCTCTCAGTTTGTCCCTCTGGTTTGGACTCCATGATCTCCTGAGAATAAAATCTGACTCTTGAGCTGCTAGATGCTCCACTTTCTTCACCACTGTATGTCTGCCTGCTATTTGGTGCTGAGCAGGTAAAGTCCAGTGTTGTTTATCAGAGTTTGCTGAAAACAGCTGCCCACTGCTGCTGGAAATAGGATTGATGAGAGTAATGAGCTAAAAGAGACTAAAAGAGGAAAACTGTGCCAAGGCTGCTCCACTGGTTGGTACTAAATCAGACTAAATATTACAGACTTCACATTTAAACATGGAATAAATAACATTTTTGTGCAGATAGTCTATGTTTTTTCCCACATAAACATTTTCATTATACATTTTATAAGCATTTTTTAACTAATAATTTCATTCTTGATAAAGAACAGTGGAGCCTTTGCTATTTAGGTGCATACTTTTAATTATGGGAGATGTTATTGGACACTTAAGACCAGTGGTGTAGTGTAGAGTTCAATTTAATTCATGGACCATATGACACAATGTAATCTGAAAAAACATAATAACAACTCCTTCAAATGTTTCTCCCCCTTTTTATACAACAAATACATAAATATTCACTCAGTTATTTAGCCTTCAATTTACAAAACAGCCGATGGCATGAGGAAAAAAGTGAAATTTTATGCATTTCAATTCTAAACATTTACTTAATTAACAATATTTAAATAACAGGTGAAGTTATCGCTGCCATCCCATCTACAAATCAAATCTGTAAGTAAATCTGTAAATATCTATGTAAATAATATTCTGACTTCACATTTCTGTGAAGAAACAGGGCACTGGAACATTTTTTGTCATACTATGTACAGTAATCCAGAGGTCCGGATTGACCTTTTAGTGGGTCGGCTCTGGTCCGGCTGTATGTTTGACACCCCAGCTTTAGAATTATCAGTTACTCTGCAGCTTTCCTCAGTTTATAATGGATTCATCTAATTATTTAGGCACAAGTTTCATCTGTCTCATAGCATTGTTTCAGCAACAGCAGGCAGCTGTTTTCACAGAAAAAGCTAAAGTGGAGTATTTAGCAGCTAAAGAGACAGATGGTTCCCTCAGAAAAAAAGAGCGAGAGAGACACTAACGTTCAACATGTGAACAGAAATGTGAAACTACTGAAGTAATCAAAAAGATCAGTTAATCCAGGTTGATCTTCTCAGTCCCTCACTTGTCATTGCCTTTACTTTTCCTTCCCTGCACGTCACTGTCTGTCGTCCATTCAGTATGGACTGAAGAAGAAGGAGGAGAAGGAGGCTGAGGAGAAAGCAGCCATGGAACAGGCGTGCGAAGGGTCACTGACACGTCCCAAGAAGGCGATTCCACGAGGCTGCGGAGACGACGACGAGGAAGATGAGGAGAGTATCCTCGACACCGTCCTCAAGTTCCTACCCGGACCTCTACAGGATATGTTCAAGAAGTAAAAAATTTTTTAAAAAGCAACAAAAAAAAATCAAACAAACCCTAGATTCGGGGTCCAGTCTGGCCTGGGTCAGGCTGTGGGCGGAGGGAGGAGGGAACTATGAGTGTTGCAGGTTTGGGGAGAAGAAAGATGAACGGGGGGATTGTTGGGTGTTAGTCAGCAGGGTTTGAGTGTAGTTTTGGAGAACGTAAAGATCATTGGGAGCAACACAGACTGGGGAGGGGAGGGGGGTCCTGCCAAACCTTTAGAGGCTACTCACTGCCTTTCTAGAAACCATTTACTTTCTTCTTTTCTACTCCTCGACGATTGCATCAAACTTTCCCCTTTTATTTGCCACAAATGCCGTTAAACCTTTCAACTAAGCACATTTTAGAATTTCTGGTGTTCTTTTCTTGCTGTTATTTTTGCACGTCTGTCAGGATCAGACGTTTCGATTGGTTGACCATTATCCTTTCTATAAACTTTGTTCTTTTCTACTCCTGAAACGAGTGCATAACCTTTCCCCTTTTATTTGGTATAACTGCCGTTAAACCTTTCAACTAGCACATTTATTGCAATTAGTATCTCTTGTGCCCTTTTCCTGTTGTTATTTTCTGCACCCATGAAGATCAGAGATTTGGATTTGATTGGCCACCACCTGTTGCAGTGATGGCCAATGAGAACAGTATTCCCTTTTAAGGAAGGGCAGCGGATGCTTCAGAAAGTATCCTCTTGCTTCTGTGTTTTTTCAAATAGCACTGCCACCATGATTTCCAGTAGATGGAGCATGTTTCCTTTTATTTCAGTGGGTGTTTTCTACTTTTATGAGCCTGATGTAAGTCTTTATATTATAAAAAAAAAACAGAAAACAAATCAGCATTGAGTTTTTAGGACATGTGCCTTCATATCATCCCCTCTAACAGAGGAATTGTAAATGAGGGTTTCATTTTGAGTCAAAAAGGTGTACAGCTGTTGGTAACATGTAGGCTTACATTCAAGGATACAACATGGGACACTTTTGGAATAATGTATTTGATATAAGGTTTGCTTGTTGGCATTTTCTGGGGTTTCAAGAAGCTGTTGGTCACATCAACCATTTCTGGAAATCCTTGACAAAGTTATGAAGGCCGGACAGTCCATCCAACTATTTCCATGTACAGTGTGTAGTTTCTGGCGACATCTGGTGGCATTGAATCACACACCAATTTAAACATACTCTCAATTTCTGCCCAGTGCTTTCCACTGGATGCAGCCAATTGCCGCCAAATTTTACATGCTGTAACTTTAACAACATAATTCACTGTTACTGACAAAGCTATGATCTTCCGAAGAACTGTTTGCTGAAGAAAAAGTCTTTTCCTCCAACTTCCATCTCTACCGTAGTTTTTTGAGAAGCTCGACTCTGTGACCCTGTCAGCTCGTTAGACTGCCACGATGCTGGAAAAATACAGCTTAAGATCTTCTTGTCTTAAGACAACTTACTTCACTTTGCTTGAGGTATCATTCATGCAAGAAAACACAACTCTTTTTTACCTTTTTAGAATCTCATTTTCAAATTAAATCTTTAAATTTTGTTAACTGCAGATTTACATATAGCTCAGAGTAAAGGTCAAGCCAAGTCATCATGATTTTAGGTAGCATGGTCCCCATAGACAATCAAAACACTCACCCCTGGGAAACAGTGGGGTAGCTGGTACTGTACATGCTGTCATTTCCTGTCACACCATCCATGATTGGTTCAGAGTGGGTTCTACTTTAAGCACTTGATTACCTGATTGCTATTAAGTGGCTCTTTATTTAGAGTATTTATTTGGATTTTGATCGATTTTGGTCTCCACACAGGAATGCAAATGCCAGGCAATGTCTGTGCTTTTTTTATTATTACCTAAAATTTTACTGTTTGTGAATGTGCTGCCAATTTATTTCCATGCAAGTGCGAAAATCGTGATGTAATTCACATATTTACATTCCAACTGAGTGAACCGTTTACCCTCATCTTTTAATGCATAAGTCTACCTTGACCGAAGTTTGAATTCGTCAACATTGAGACCAAAGAAATACTGGTGAGACCTTTCTATTTCTTTCGTCACCGTGAAAACCAAGACATGCATGTTGGACTTTTCATACATGCAAGGCCTGCAGGAGACACACAGCAGCCTGTTCAGCGTGTGCCATGCATTCCAAAGACCGCCTCTAAAATAAAATTATGCTCTCTTACTTCCTCAAAAAGTATTTCATGGCTGCATAAAAGTAAATAATTAAACTGTAGACTGAGAAAACTGGTTTGTGAGTCTTCGCATCTCACTGCCTGAAGAGCTCACTGAAAGCTGAATATATTCTGCATCCTTGCATCTCTTAATCCAACAAAATATCATAGTAATCTGTCATATAGCATTTAAGTAGATGTACTGTAAATGTAAATGATCTCTATTTAGTAAAACTACCTTAATATATAGACATTTAACAGTAAAACAAAGCATGTTGGTTAATCTTAAATGATCCGGTGGCTTTTCAGTGGTTAGTTATGTGACAATGTATGATAATACATTGTTCCATGAGTTTGTTACTTAGAATAACTTTAAGGATGAATAAGACTAACAATGAAGTTGTCATAAGCACTATAAAAACATTTTTTTCTTTCTTTTTTTTTTTTTTAGCTCAGATAGGACTTTTCACTAGACAAAGCCATATCGTTTAGATTGCAATAATTACTTAAAATTCTAAAAAAAGAGAATATTTCAACATTAAAAGTTAACTGTCTCATGTTGGTTTTCTGAAAAAAAGCAAATTCAAAAGATATTTGCATATCTGTTTGTAAATCCTCAACATTCTTGTATCTTTAAACATGTATACTAAAGTATACACAAAAAGATAATGTATGTAGAAAGAATAAGCCATTGTTATAACTGTCTCAATGTACATGTGTACTGTAAGTGTGTTTATATGTGTGTGTGTCTTTCTATGTGTCTGTGATGTGAGGCCATGTTGTGGATCCATATAGTCCTGGTTTACTATGTAAATGTGTCTTGGAACTGTTTTGTGCACAGGTCAGCTGGGACAACTCTCCGGTTGTGCCATGTCTAAAAAAAAAAAAAAAAAAAGAATACTTAACACATTCCTTTCAAATGTTGAGCATGCAAATGTTTCTTAAAGAAGAGAATACACCAGATATCAAAAGACAAAAATAGACAATTTCCTGTTTCTGTAGGAGTCTCCAGGCAACAGAATCTGTGCATTGGATCCAGAAATATCAGCCGTGTGACGAGTTTGTTGAGTGTTCAATGTTCTTTGTTGTCTTAGCAAGCTGAATGAATGGAGCTTCGGTGAAGCTTAAGGCTGCGATCAGGCAGGAGTTTTGTTTTTCTGCTCAGGTACGAAGCTCATCTGTGAGCATTGCTAGCAAAAATACACACAGTGTGTTTCAATTCCATACTACATAAAATCAAAAGCTTAGTGACATGAGTCAATGACAAAACTGTCATATGGAATAACCCTAAAAACTTGGTACCAGCTATATATATAGCTGCTACCAGCTATATATATATATATATATATATATATATATATATATATATATATATATATATATATATATATATATATATACCAGAGTTTAACTCTAAAAAGGTTTTAAAAAATTAAAAACACATGCTATCAACCAACAGGTTTTATAGGAGGATTATATATTTCAAATTATTTTTCGATTACACCATTTGACATTTTGTGTGAAAAAAAAAAAACATGAACACAAAATTACATTTTGAGAGACGTGATGATTGCTTCTTAAAACTCTATTTTAAAAAGCTTTTTATCTTGTCAGACATTTTTTTGTCACTAACCCACATGCTAAAAGATGTTGCAGACTGAAGTCAATTACAATGACATAAGTTAATTAGTGTTTGTTGGTGCAAAAAAAACAACTAAAAAGTACTTAAATATTATAAATTTATAGTTTATTATACTGTAGTGTAAAATTGGGACACAGTGCATCGCCCATCATCATTTGCTAATTTACATTAGTACGCCGCTGTGGAGCATTTTAGTCATCAACTATTATAAGGTCAGAATTTCAAATACATGAATCACTTTGAGTCTAGCTAAGGTTACTGTTTAGTTTAATTATACATTGAGTATATTTCAATGACCATTAACTCCAGTTAATACAAATTCTTAATTGAACCAGTTAATTTTCTAGGCAGCCAATAACAACTTGTCCTGTGTGATCACAGCCTTAAGGCAGCACTCTGAGGTGAATTTAAGTTTATAATTAAGTGACAACATGCTAGAAGGTTTTTAAAAAGAAGCTGGGGACGTGCAATTCAAAAAGACAAGATGCTGTAGCTAAGATATGAACTTTTTCTTTGATAATTCTAGAATCCTTTTACCACTTTGATTTGAATGTACAGACATGTTCATGTCTCTATATATGAGACTAGCCTGCAGAGGTGTTTTTCAATGCATCGATCATCATCGTAAACAAGGAGGTTTTTAGTGTAGTATGCTTTATTCGAGCTTCACCTTAATTTAGTACATCAACACAGGGATTCCCGCATTTCCTCCTGCTCCCATAGGTCAGGCCAGTTTCACCTACGGCACACGGGTTAAACTTATTCTAGCCTTGCCTTCATTCCCCCTGCTGGAAATGAAAAACAGGACATAAATCTTGGACTAGGATTAATTCATGGGCCCTTCATGGAAACTACAGCCATACATCCTCTGTATGTAAAATAGTCTCAGCGGGACTCGTCTCCAGGCGTCACAGCATGTGAACTGCCTTTGAAAAGGGCTATTACCATGTCACCTGTATGTGAGGTCAATGGTAACTCACCTGTTGCATCTGTGCTTGTCCTGGCATGACGTTGTGTTGTTTTAATTCATTCTGGTTGCATGAGATATGTCCGTGTGGAAAAACTGTGTTTGTAGATCTAAGAGGCCAAGGTGACTCTTAGATTTAGATAAAACTTTGGGTTTGGTAGACCTAGTGTAAAAGCAAGAAGTTCTTAAAGTTAGAATAGGTTTAACAATAATACAAATTATTTTACATGTAATATATAAAATGTATATTTTTAGCAGTTGAACAGACTTAGATTTGAACGAATGAGATGAAAAAATGTAGATTTTGGGAAGAAAGGCTTTAAAGACATTAAACAGCTGCGTCAAATACTGGCGGGTGTTCCTCTAAAACATCCTAGCTCAAAGGTTTCTTCCAATTTCCATGAGTGGGATGTTTTAGGGGCTGAAAAATCGGGATTATCAAAGCATTTTCTGTTGTCAGGATCCCAGAAACATTCAAAGAACTTAGAAACAGGCTTGGAACTGCCATTCAGAATCACAGTACATTCCAAAAAGAAAAAGAAAAAAAAAAAAAGAAAAAACTTCTCCATTAGGTTTAGTGATATTGCTCATGACTATTATGATATTTACACAAAAATTATTTATACTGGCAGTGTGCAAAACACACGCCATGGACGTTTACTTCTTAACTTTAATAAATGCAAGGAGTGTTTAAGCTGGAGGACATTTGAAGATGTTTCCATTAAACTTTATCGTTCTTAAAAAATGAAGGCTGGACTTGATTTGACTGAACGCTGTGATGATACCATAACATTTGTCTTTTCTGTAACATTTTCATGTAAACGTACTGTTATTGTAACTGCCCTGCTGATTCCTGCCAGTAGACTTATGAGTTGTGCTGTGTTCGGTGAGAACTTCAATTGAAACAACACGTTACATAGCTTGTTGTTTCATCAAGTTTACTTTACATCTAGAACTTGTAGAGTTCTTGTTAGCTGTTAGCACAACTGTTACTGTGAAGAGAAATTCTTTAAAACATTCCAGTCTTTTTTGGCATTTGCACTAGAATATGTTTAAATGTTACAGTGACAACTGTTGTGGGATTTAAGGAGTCACGGCTATCAAGTACCTTTATTTTGTTACTGTCCGCCATCCTTCTTAGCGATGAAGTTTAAAAGGGTCTAGAGGTAATACTACACCTGCAGAGGCATGGATTAAACATCTGGAAACGACCCCTTTAATTTTGGCAAACCCCAAAAGTTGTTGATGTTTGCAGATTTGCCGATGATGTGATCTTGCGTCAACTGCCACATGGTACAATGTGGGAAATGGCAACAACAAAACTGGGAGGGAAATGTGAAAATAATGACTAAAAGAGTGTTTAAAAAGGCGTAAATAAGTGAATAAGGTAAAGGTAATTTTTAAAAAAAAAGTTCCTATTATTGAATCAGGAGGGTCTTTCTTTGTAATTCAGGGTAAAAATAATGTCAGGGTGCAGAGGTTAAGAATGTAAAATGCAAGTCCTTATGCTATTTTTTTCCCCTTAATTGCATGTCATATACTCTATGTGGGGCCCAATCACTGTAAAGTTGTCTCATAAATGGAATTGAATCATTCTTTTGGAAATTAAATACATAACACTAATAAAAAGAAAAAGTTTATAAAAAGTCTCCTGTGTTTTTGTATGTGTACATTCACACCATTCGTCCATGACTTCAAACCTTCCGACTTCTCAACGTTGCCTCCATCACTTTATATGTTTTCTCATCTCATCTCATCTCATCTCATCTTCTATACCCACTTATTCCTCATTAGGGTCACAGGGGTGTGCTGGAGCCAATCCCAGTACATTACGGCAAGAGGCAGGGATACACCTCAAACGGCTGCCAGCCTATCGTGGGGCACACACACCATTCACTTACACATTCACACCTGTGGACAATTTAGAGTCTCCAATTAACCTCAGGATGTTTTTGGACTGTGGGAGGAAGATGAAAACCCACACAGACATGGAGAGAACATGCAAACAACACACAGAAAGGTCCCAGACCCAGGACCAAGGAGGTCTTGAAGCTGCGACCTTCTTGCTGTGAGGCAACAGCGCTAACCCCTGCCCACCGTGTCACCCCTTTACATGTTTTGCTACTGATTATTTCAAAAGAGGACAGGTGCATAAAAGCTGCACTGGAACAGGAAAAAGAACTCCCACACACTATCACATTTTGTTAGGACATTTTGGTTCTCGGACCTTCATCAGGTAGTTATTCTTACTGATGATTTACCAGAGGTGATTTCTTCCTTTACAGTCTTGTTAATCCTGAATGAAAGACTCACTGACAGATTAGCGTGGGTGGGCTGTTTATAATTTCCCGAGACCCGTGAAAGTTTCCTGTCAAGGGCTTTGAATGACAGACGGGTGAGAAGTGGTTTAGTGTATTTCTGTCTCCTGAGGGAAATGCAGCACAAGCACTTAGATTAGCTGCTTATTTCAGCCAATGCTGATATTTAATTGTACACTTTAAATACCAAGAACAGAGGTTGTATATTTGTGTGAGCATATAGATTCTGTTACTTTTGGAAAGTGAACTGAATGATGAAGATACAAACCTGCTCTATTAACCCTCTATTCAGGACAATAGTTTATTTGAAGATTTTCAGTCTGGTTTTCGGGCCCATCACAGCACTGAAACAGCACTAGTCAAGGTCACTAATGACTTGTTGCTGGCTGCTGATGATGGGCTGGGCTCGGTTCTGGTCCTGCTGGATCTAAGTGCTGCGTTTGACACAATCGACCATAGCATCTTACTGCAGAGATTGGAACAGGACATAGGCATTAGAGGATCCGCTCTCTCCTGGTTTAAATCCTATTTATCTAATAGGTTCCAGTTTGTTAGCGTTAACCAGCAATCATCATCATACTCAAGAGTCACCTATGGTGTCCCACAAGGGTCAGTCCTAGGGCCCATTTTGTTTACTCTATATATGCTGCCCTTGGGTAATATTATTAGAAAACACGGCATAAATTTCCACTGCTACGCAGATGACACACAGCTATACTTATCAATTAAACCCGATCAGATCAGGCTAGTACATAAACTTAGCGCCTGTGTTAGAGACATAAAGACCTGGATGTCTGTGAACTATCTGTTACTTAACCCTGATAAAACAGAAGTTATTATATTAGGCCCTAAAAGTGTTAGAGAGTCCCTATCTGAGCAACTAGTAACTCTAGATAATGTGAAAATAGCCTCTAGCACCACAGTTAAAAACCTAGGAGTTTTATTTGAGCCAGACTTATCATTTAAAGCTCATATTAATCAAGCCTGTAGAACAGCCTTCTTTCACCTGCGTAACATAGCCAAAATTAGAAATATCCTATCTAAAAATGATGCTGAAAAACTAATCCATGCGTTTGTTACATCTAGACTAGATTACTGTAACTCCCTATTAGTAGCGTGTCCTAAAAGTTCCCTAAAAAGTTTTCAGCTGGTTCAAAACGCAGCGGCTCGTTTACTAACAGGAACTAATAGAAGAGAACACATCACCCCCATACCCTTCCAAGCCCTTCATTGGCTTCCTGTTGAGTTCAGAATTAAATTTAAAATCCTACTCCTCACTTATAAAACCATTAATGGGATGGGCCCCTCTTATCTTAAAGATGCTCTGGTCCCGTACCATCCAAATAGAACACTGCGGTCTCAGAATGCAGGTCTACTGGTAGTTCCACGGGTCCATAAAAGCACAGTAGGAGCTAGAGCCTTTAGCTACCAAGCCCCTATCTTATGGAACCAACTCCCAATTAATATTAAAGAGGCCGACACAGTCTGTGCATTTAAGGCTAGACTAAAAACATTTCTGTTTCAAAAGGCCTATGGTCAGGGTAGTTAAAGGTAGACTTAAAACCACAGTTCAGTCTAAGCTGCCCTAGGAGTGAGAATACTGGGGGAAGTACAGTCACTGAGCTCTATCATCTCTTTCTGGTACCATGTACCACTGTCATTAATAAACAGGATCTACTTTATACTTGGTCTTTACATCACTATTCACCCAGAGTCCTTCTCCCCACTCCCCTTCGGGGGAGTGGCTACTGTTTCAGTTCATCCGCACGAGGCCCAACGATGACGACTCCTGATGCGACTCATCGAGGCCCCTGATGAACCTTCACCTGCCTGGTTGGACCCACCCTTCTGCCCCCACCCTACGGCATCTCTACAGACTGAAACATCTTTAAAGACTATTATTTCATCATCAGATAGATGTCTGTCAGTCCTGATTCATCTATAGCCTGTCCGTCCATGGGAGTGGATCTCTCCTTCACTGTGGTCCTCCTCGAGGTTTCTCCTTTTTCCCACTGGGTTTTTGAGTTTTTCCTTGCCGAGAAGGAGGGTCTAAGGACGGGGGATGTCTGAGTCACTTTGGACTGGATTTTGTAAAGCACTTTGAGACAACTGTGTTGTAAAATTGGGCTATAAAAATAAAGTGAATTGAATTGAATTATTCTACTGTTCTCTACTATTACTTAAAAACGCTGAATATATCAATGGGACCCATTAGATTCTAAATTTGTAATTTTTTTCCTTTTCTATGAGCAAAATGAACTGGTAAACAGGATAGCCTGCTCATGTGGCCTCAGAAATTGTAAATTGTAGATAAAAGCTCCCTTTTCACACCTAACTTTAAAAAAACATAATTTATTTATCACAGCTTTTTAGAAAAATTAAGATAAAGTAATTGTTGCCATGTGCAAGAAAGCTTTTTTATACAATAGCCACACAAAAAGAAACACAAAAACCTCTAGTTTACCGAATTCTGTGTATTGATAACAGATGAGGAAAATGAGGAAACTATTGCACAACCTCTAACCAGAGTGCCCTCTGGTGGCTGTTTGCTATTTTACCTCACCTGTAATAAGTTACACTACAGTTCAACAGTTTTAGAACATTTTTACATTTTTATTGAAATTTAAGCAGATTAATTCCAATGAATACCTTATAGATTCATATATATATATATATATATATATATATATATATATATATATATATGACTGCAGATATGACAGGAGAGTGTATTAATACTGTCCCATGTTTAAAAAAAACACTCAATCCACAGAGAAACATATACAGCCTGTATTCAGAAACTGTGCCTTAAAACAAGCAGTCATGACTTACGTGAAGTTGTGATGTCACTAATATACAGTCACCACCAACACCCCCCACAGCCATTTAAAGAGGAGGAGGAGAGGCTTAGAAAGAAGCTGGAGAAAAGAAGTGGAAAACTATACTGAGATGATCTTTGCTCCTTCAAATCAATGTGTCAAAATTCCAAATAAAAAACGGGAAAGTGTATAATATCGGACATTTAAATGGTACAAAAATAATAAGTTAACTACCCGACCCAAAAAAGAGATATCAATTTTCAGGAATCAAGTAATAGTTAACCACTTAGACTTACAGCTTTTCTGCAGTAATGGACATAAATAAAATGTGGAAAGTTGTTCCAACCAAGTTTCTCTGGTTAATTAACCCCCGTCTGTATATCAGCATGGATGAAGCCTGATGTCTGGGTCTTTTCTAGGACTAGAGCTCTAGAGCTAAGCAGAACCCCATAATCTAGACCTAGTTAGTCAGGAGTTCATCCTACAGAAAGATAATCTACATCATACTTCTGGGCTGTCATATCATCATCTGTCACATGACATATTAAACTATGATAATTGATATAAAAACTGAAAACTCAAGGTGTTCTAAAACTTTTGCCTGGTTGTGTATGTGTTAATTACAAAAGTGGATTTATTTCCTGTATTAATGTCTTACATGTCTTAGACCTTTAAACCTCATAGTATGTATTTATTTTGATTTCTATTTCAGATAACACACACATACACACATGTAAACTCTATTATTGATTTGATCAGTTTATGGTTTCTATGGTGGCACGCTGCCCCCTAGTGGACATTATACAGTATCACAGACAGAAGATAGAAAACAGAGCAAGCACATAGCACAGTGAGACAGTGACCTCAGAGTTCAGACTCTTATCAGCCGTCTGCAGACAGAACCAACGAGTCTTATCTGGTCACGACTCCTCACACCATGGTTTAATAAGACAATGATATTCCGAGAAGAGACAATTCACAGAGCAGGGGCGCTGAAGTGTTTATAAACTTTATTTATGTACAATAAGACACTTCTGGCTCTCCACCATCTGGAATGGCAGTTTACATATTTACAAGAATTTACCTGATAAAAAACAGGATTTAAAATATAGCTACAAGATATAAACTCTGAAGGCTGATGTCTTTCTCCTATGGTATTTAAGATAGAATAGAAATATATAGCTTGGCTGTGAATATTTACAACAAAAACGTAGATGATTATGCCTTAAAAATACTTTTTAATGCACGAATATGCTTTATTTCTGTAAAAGCAATTAACTTAGCAATTAGAAAATGTTTTTCAGAAGGATATTATTTAATGTTATATATCAGTTAAGATGCTATTGATTCTAAATTGATAATGCAAGCTTTAAAAAGAAGCAATAATATAACTGTACTGAAAAGGCTCAGAATGAACATGTACAGTATTATGGGCAAAGTTAGCTTGTTTAACATGAAGTTAAAATTAACTTGTAAACGTTTTTCTTAATATAAGAAACATGCAAACATCATGTACGATAACATTGGATGCACATACAGTTCATATATGTATATATCACGGCTTTCCTCAATACCTAATTAAAAAAATGAACTAACCTATAATAAACCTAAATAAAAACTAAACTAAAATTACTCATGCACCCACAGAAGTGCAATGGAAATACAAATGGATAGAAATGTCAAACTATAATATCTCTGGTGTGAGCAGGGCAAACTTGAGAGAAAATTTATTGAAAAGAAAAGAAAGACACCATGTTCTTTGGCAAATTTGCATCAAATAAATATTCAACTCCTCCATCAGAATCATCCATGTGTCTCTAGTAACTTGACCATTTTCCCAGATAAAACTCATTCAAGTCCACTTTTTAAGAGCCAACGTTAATTAGCTACAATAAAAGAGTCAAACCTCAACCTCCAAAAACACTTACTGCAGTGAGACTGCAACTTTCTCTAGGATGAGTCTTTGCATCACGTGCTTATCACATGTTCATCACATGCTTATCATGCAACTAGCCAACAGGCTAGCAGCATTTTACTCTTTACCACTCTCACTTTACCATTTACATGACTCTGGATTCTTCTGTTGCAGTTCTTTACAGCAGACTTAAATCAATTTATCGCAAAAAATATGATTGTTGCAGGTTTTTCGTTACAACAACAAGCTAATATGTTATGATATGATATGTTTTTTTTTCTTCTGCATCAATGCTATTTAGCACATGGTTAAGTTTAAGTGCCACCAAACATCCTACAAAATGTATTTGCACAAAAAGCTTTTGTAGGAACAATCATGATTAATGATAAAGTCCCTGGTTTGAGTCCAGCCTCACGTCCAGCTTTTGTTCACATATATTCTGTTGTGAACTATCAAATGTTTTAGCTTTGAACCTGCTGTAGCTCAACATGCTAATTTATATCAGCACCAGTTTTCATGGAAATGATCTACCCAGCAACACATGGATGACTGTTGTGTCTTCAATCTTATTATCATCATTCTGCTTCACTGTCTGTTCAGTGCAAATATAAAAGCTT
Organism: Lepturacanthus savala; assembly: GCA_030544235.1. NCBI lineage: Eukaryota > Metazoa > Chordata > Actinopteri > Scombriformes > Trichiuridae > Lepturacanthus > Lepturacanthus savala. Next base: position 31,132,790 of record CM060464.1, read on the forward strand.
CAGTTAAAAAAGCTGCTGACTCACAGCTGGTGAAACTGCTGCCAGTCTCCTGGCTCAAAGAAACTGGGGTTTGTTTGCTGTCTGCTTATTTGCCAAAAAACTGAGTGTGATTCCTTTACAAATCGTTTTTCTGGTCCTAGAAACTTCTGAAGAACCGCAGTGAGAGTTCGTAGGTCAGGAACATGGTGGCGCTCATCGGGAAGCCTCGGACAGCACTGACTGCAGCTCCACGGAAGAAAACCTGCACACAGAACAAGTGACCCATTTTAGGGGTTTACACTGCTACGTTTGATTTTTATCATGTGGAAAATAATGACCAACAGTCTTAATCAAAGATTAATTAAATAACATTATATAAAATCATCAAGGTTTTGTAGGTTGAGAGACAGTCAGATTTTTTTTCATAACCCCCATAAGATTTTTATTTAATATTTGTTTTTTCAAACATGGCATTTAAAGACATCAGCTTGGGCGTAGGGAAACAGGGTTAAACATTTTACAGCATCTTTCTTTAATCTCACCTTTTGCACAAGTTTTCTTTTCTCATTTACACTCAAATCTTCTCTCAGGTCTGTATGATGTAACTAAAGATTATTTCAGGATAATCTGTCGATTGACAAAAAAGCAAACAATGCCCAGGGAACACAGTGTTTTAATCTGCAATAACCCGACTTATTGATCATATGAACAGTCCGAACTGTCTGTACCACCACTGACCTTCAGTTATTGACTTTTATGATGTAAGCCTCAAGTTCGTCAAACTTGTGACCTTTGACTTGCTTTTTGCCTGTTGCTTTTCCCTGTTAATATTCATATTATCTTGATTAAATTAAGTTTTATGAGATCTACTTTTATAATGGATGTATCACAAAATCTACGGGTGTTTGGGGTTCAGGTGTGTGTTTGTTAATCAATATTTAAGTGATTTTGTCCATTGTATTAGATTGGAAATTTTGTGTTGGATATGAACAGTGACACCAGGCTTTAGGCAGCAGATCTGCTCACCCGACATGACCTCAAGACAAGCTTAACCCTCTATTGCATAGTGTTGCCATATGGAAACTATTACTTTATCTTTATTTTTCTAAAAGCTCTAATATAAAATCTATGTTTTTACAAATAGGTGGATAGGAGACTTTTTTTAAAGCAATATGTATGAAAAATCCCATTGACTTCCATAGCATGAAACTATCCTAAGACTATGTTTACAAACTTCTTTCTTATATTTTTTTAATAAATGTATTATTTAGGCTAGTTAAAGTAATAACAACACATTTTACCATGTCTAAGTAATATTTTATGCAATAGAGGGTTACCAGGCAACAAATCAGTTTACAGTTGCATCATGTACATATTTCTGCTGATAGATCTCAATCATTTCATAATCCCAGTTGACAGCTATGTCTGTTATATAATCCACACACACATCTATTCCTGTCAGATCAGTAGGAATCCAAAGTGTTTTTCATGCTGTGTATGTAACTGCTGTTGGTTGGTGTAATGTGATGCTGTTTTTATTCACTCACAGAATCACGTGGCTTAAACACACTTCGGGGGATTGAAGTTCTGCGAAGGCAGCTTGCCACTTACACTGCTCTCTAGGGTTTCACCTCTGAACCATTAAACCATCTGTTTCATTTCCAGCAGCCAGTATAGTCACCATTGCACCCAGAGAGAAGACATGTTGATCACTTTATATTTACAGCAGCTGGACCACAACCTTGTCAAAACAGAATCTTTTCTAGTTGAATGAGCTGATAAAGCCTGAACTCAACTTCCTTCCAACTTGGTATTGCTCCTATTTTTTTTGTATATCTGGAGTTGCTCAAATTTATTTCACTTTTTATTATTTAATTTTTTAAGAATTTACTTTCTTATTATAGCTTTCTGCTGTCATTCACTTTCTCAATCCGTTGTTTTCACTTCAGCAACATGTTAAAAGAAAGCTCCCACTGCATACAGACATATTCTCAAACTGTGCAATGAAATCAGTCATACAACTATATAATCACCACTCAACCCCCATTTAGATACAAACAGCCTTACAAATAGGCCCATCAGAGGCTGGAGTTAAAAGATGTAAAACTATACTGAGGTGTATATATATATATATATATATATATATACATGTATGCATATATATATATATATATATCCTCCAAAACCCCAGAGAAATAAATATAGCATATAATAATATATTAAATATGAGACCTTTAACATGATTATTAGAATGTATCAGAACGCATCATGAGAAACAGGCTTATAATAATTCATTGTGATGGTGTTTTTCTGATGGTTATATATCTGCTGTAAACACCTCACCTGTGTTCCCTCTGTCTTGTAACTGTGGATGATGCAGTGTAAGATTCCCTTGTACTTCCGGTGCCGGTGAACGTCCGCCTGCAGCCGACTTTTCACCACATCAGCCGGTGTTGCCGTGACCCAGGAAATGGACCCTAAATAGAGGAAAAAAAAACTTTCAACTTTCAAATGTGAAATGGTGCCAGGGTTTGTTATCAATTCCCTGTAGCAGGTGATGGTGCAATCTGGTTAAATCAGAAAGTCTGAAAAACTGGCATCAAACATGGGATCTAACAAAATGTGTTCAGTGATATTTGATATAACCTGAAATCTGCATGGAAAGACAGACATCATCCTAATGTGGTTAGTTGTGTTTTATCTTATTATTTAAAAACTGACACATGCAGGAGTCAAAGATCTATCCACCATTTTACAGCTGCTATTTTACCCATTTTACTCCATTAGGTTGTATGAACTAGGAATTTTCCATATTTGCATATTGTTGCTATGACAAATATTTTTTTCTAAGGCATATTTGAATAAACACTTATAAAATGGACATTGAATTAAATTTATAGAAAAAGTAAAAATAAAATAAGTTAAGTAACCAGTAATGGTGATTTTCCATGTCCATGAACAAAATGGACTGATAAACAGGATATCCTGGTCATGTGACCTAATAAATTGCATGTCCTTCAAAAATAAAAGCCCTGATTTTACAACTGACTCTAAAAACATGGATTTTCTATTACAACTTTTTGTAATTGTTGCCATATGGAAACATTATCAGTATCTCCAGAAAAGTCCTAACAATGAAGTTAGTCATTTTCTATACTTGCTTATTCCTCATTAGGGTCGCATTACAAGCGAGAAGCAGGGTTACACCGCAGATGGTCACCAGCTTATCATGCAGCACACACATCATTCATACCTATGGGCAATTTAGAGTTTCCAATTAACTTCAGCATATTTCTGGACTGTGGGAGGAAGCTGGAGAAACATGAAACTCCCCATAGAAAGGTACCAGACAAAGGCTTTGAACCTGTGACCTTCTTGCTGTGAGGCAACAGCGCAAACCACTGTTCAACCATGTGACCCTCCAACTGTAAAGTGCTAGAATTAAAAAGCCAATAATACCATTTAAAGTTACTTCTCAGATGATACATTTTATAATACTGTTCAATTACATGCTATAATATAAAGTAATCAAATGGTTAAAAGTGGTTTAATTTTTGGAGACTGGGAGAAAAAATCTGAATTCCTAACAGAAAAGAAAAAAAAATGCTTTTAGAAAATGGGAAAACTGCTGCTATTTACTTTGGACATTTCCACAGTCGTATGATTGACTTTGGCACCAGCTCCTAATGTGTCCAGACCTCTTTGTTTATACACCCCAGTTGATTTCAGCTTTCCACCACATGTTGACTCACTCACATGTTGCCAGTCTGCATGTGTCCAAACAATTCCCAAATCACACAGCTCACATGGCTGCAGCACGTGATTGGCTGATTGTCCACTCACCCGCCTGCTCTATATATTTTAATGCAGTTTGAGGAGGTGTTGTTAGCAGCAACCTGTTTTCTACTGTTTGATTGTGCACATGTTCACAGATGATGAATGGTTAATGATTTGTTGGAACAAGGCCATAACCACTAATAAACCTGAAATAATCTTAATAAAGTTGAGCAGAGGTTGCACATCTGTCCACAGCGAACGTCACATCTCTAATCAATAAGAGCACACAGAAAAATCAATAAAAATCTGCCTGCACAAACAAACAGCTGCTGACTGAGGAGACTGAAGCCATTCTGGGTCCATCAGTATCAAAGGAGGAGAGTGTTGCATCACTCTGCAGATGTAGCACACACTTTTCTTTAGTTTACACCAACAAAATGAAGGTTAAATCAGAACTGTAGCACAAATTAACTTGAACCAAAAATCATTTTGATTATCATCACATCTTCTCTCTATCAATGGTTGTGAATGTAGTATTATTGTAGTAGTATTACTTGTTGTTATTACCTGTTGCTTACAACATGTGTACACTCATGTAACTCATCCTGTACACCATTCAAAGTGGAAATACTGAAGTCAGATGCAGTATGTGAGCATTTCCTTTTTTTATCCTTTCATCGACCACAACAGACACATACGTTTAATTGCTGTAGTCTGATGGTGTCTGTGTATGTTTCATATATCAGTCCATTAACCAGATCAACTCCAAAACTGTACTGTGTTTAAAATTCATTTGAAATGTCTATTTAAAACACAAATTGCCTCAACCAACATGTCACAGTGTAAATCAGCTCACAGCCCACATGCTGTATGTCAGCTGTGTTACTCCACTGCTCTGCATGGGTTCAAAACTGAGCCAGAATTCAAGTCTGTGTTTTCCAACAGCTGTTTTCTTTGACTTAACAGAAACATTAGAATTAAAAAAAACTCTGTCACATTTACCTGCCAGACCGCCAGCAAGCCAGATAGAAAACGCATGAGGGCTGGATGAGTCGCTGGGCTTCAGCAGGTCACAGAGGATGGTGTAGGGGATGAAGTAGAGGGCATATCCAGGAACGTCCCTGAGGACCATGGCCCCGGCCCCCCTGTACAGGCCCTGGAGGCCCTCAGCCTGCAGGATGCTGCTGATGCAGTGGATGGGGCCACGGTACAGTCTCTGGTTGGGGATGTCGAGGGAGCGCAGAGAGATGTTGGCGCCATTGGGAATGCTGCCGGCGAGGTGCAGGTTCTCTGTGGAGGAGGATAAGGAAATAAATAAGATTAATGATGGCAGTGCAGTTTAACCTAACTGAGCAGTGTACTGATCCTGATCAGATTCTATATGTTATCGATCGACTGTTTGTCATCTGCTTTTTTATAATGTATTTAACTTTCATGGTCTATTCCCTATAACATCTATTGCACACCTGTCCTTCCTGGGACAAGATTCTCTCCTCTGCTGCTCTTCCTAGATTTCATATATTTTCTCCCAATTTTTCTGAAAATGTTCCTGCCATTAAGCTCAATTTAAAAGTGTTAAATGATGGTTTCTGATTACTTTAGCGGAGTGTGTTTTGATGCATCTTTCTCTAAACTGGAAATGAAAGGACAGGCATGAGATTGCAAAAACACTGTCTAATTTTTATTATGCTCACATCTGAATGAGTTAATGCTAAGATCTACCTACTAAAAAAACAGGTCATCAATAATATTTCCCACCATTACCAACATACATGTATGGTTTTAAATGTAGTGGGGAAAAAATCAGTTTCTTATAAAACCATGTTTATTACCATGTTTTTCAAATGATACCAACTAAATCTTCTGGCACTTTGCACCATCATATAAACAGTCTATAGATCTACTGAAGTTGAGGCCAAAGTGTAACGGAAGTTATTAAAAAGTAAGACAAGTCCTGAGTTATCACGTGCAAAAACAGAAGGCTGTGAGTGTAACAGACACCATAAACAAATCAAGAGTCGTAAACGATTCATGTGTAAGTTCTCCTTCTAGTTAAACTGCCTAACCTCAGTTTTATTGGTTTGCTGTTTAACAGAATCACGTTTAACTGTGTACTCTCATAACCTCACAGCTTTGGCAGAACTTATCAACCTTTCCTGCAGCCAAAGTGACTTTCCTATGCTCACTGGGATCCAAACTGTAATGTAAACTGTAAACTGTGTAATTTATCAAATTTAGCACTGCAACCCACATTTTTTAATTATCAAATACTCTAAAAAACAAATATGCAAAAAATAAAAACAGTAAAAATAGCAACAATACATTATAAACAATGCAGAACTAACAGGGATTAAAGCAATAATAATAATAATTTAAAACTATTAATAAAACTAAGAGCATCATTATAAAACATGTAATTAGCTGAAATAACAAATGCAGCTTGAAACACTATGGTTAGAAACCATGGATTAAAAGTCAGTTAATTAATTTAGGATCAAATATTTGCACTTCTGCTTGAAAATGGTTCATTGATATTCAAAATAGTTGCTGGTTATATTTTGGATGATAAGCTAATTGTTTCAGCTCTAATACATTTCACCACTTTCGGGCATTTTTTGCTGAGAATGTAAGTGAACAAAAACTGGTCAATATTGGAGCATCTAATATACAGTATTAACTCTCCACAGCTGCTATGAAGGAGGAAAACTCCAGACTACAGGGGAGTGTTTGACACGTTTTAAGGGAATTATGGCTTTTAATTTAGGAGAGAGTCTCGCATTAGAACTGCAACTTGTGGATGAAGTTTAATTTCACATGACTGTTATGTTCCCTCAGAAAGCAGCACATTATGGCAGACATGTTTCCAAATAAATCTGTCACACATAGGGCTGCTTAATTATAAAAAAAATTATAAAAAAAATAAATAAACTTGAAAATATTGAAATCATGATTATCAAACCATTGTATTTTATTTACACAATGCATTTATTAGGTATGAGTGACTTTGTCCTTTTGTTTGAGATGGTTAAATAGATTTGTTGTGTTGCCAAGAGTAGCAGATATTACCTCGTAGCAAATCTTGCACATTATCTGCTTCTGCTCCTCATTGTAAATTGTAGGAATGGATTGCGTATATGTCTCTTTCAGAAAATTGTGTAAAGAAAATGTTTTAACTCGATTATATGAGTTTGGTGATCCATTTTTTTGTAAATTATCTCTCAAAATAAACCTAATAACCATTGAGCTTCTTTAACCTGTCCTGTTGGGATGAGCTGCATTTACAGCTAACTGATGTCGACTATGTTCCGGATAACCTGAGAAAACAACAATGTCACTTTTCAGCTTTAGAATAAAACCCACTGCTGCTAGTGAGGAAAAACTTAAAGCACAAAGATTAAAAATTAAACTTGATTTACCTGCTAGAACTGTCTGTGTTTGCATTTGCAGTCTGATCTTGACCAGATCCACTGGGGCTCCCAGCCCCACCGACATCAGTCCAGTCAGCATGCTGGCCACGGTCAGGTCCAGCATGCTGCAGGGATGCCGCTCGTCGCCATAGCGATACTTGCTTATGAACCTCTGCGTGTTGCTGAAGAAGCCGAACACCACGGAGTTGTAAACAGTGATGGTGGCCAGTGGAAAAGACATTCCCTTAAAGAACGCCATGCCCTGAGAAACAGGAACACAGGTACTGTTACTACAGCCCTGCATGTCATTATGAATAAAAATAAATAAAAGATGTTTTCTTGTGGGAAAAGAAAGTATAACTGCTAGAACAGAAAGGAACAGATTTTAAACTCAAACGTCTGCTCGGCTGCTGCCAACCAGGCGCAAAATGAAGAATGAGCAGAGGTCAGTGCCAAATGTTTTTTGTGTGGGAAGGATTCTCTTTGGTAGAGGAGGGAAACATAAGCACAGCTGTCCACTGACTTAACAAATCATCTGACCACAGAGAGCAGGGAGCGGAGGATTCATACCATGTGTTGCATCACTTTTGCAGATGTAGCACAACACTTTTCTTTAGTTCACACCAACTAAATGCAGGTTAAATCAGAATTGTAGCACAATTTAAATTGACTACAATATTTCATATTGTACACGTCAAGCTTCGGTTTGGATCGTTTTTAAGCTTTTATAAATTACTTGATGTGATGTGATGTCACTAAAAAGATAGATTTGAGGGTTTCATCTTATCTCATTTTCACATCTTTTCTCTCAAGCGTCTCTGCAGTTCTGTTTTGAAACATGAGACAGTATTTATTAATACCTTGCCTGTTATAGAATAAAAGCATTAACTCTCGCTCTCTAACATATGGGACCTATAACATTCTTTTAGGATTCCTGCTGAGAAACTGGGTTGAGGCAACATAGTTAAAAAACAAATACAAGAACTTCAGCTAAAGAAAATGTATAAAAACATAAGGAGCCCATAAATTAGTATGTTGGAATGAGATAAATATAATGTACAAAGGAATATTATCATTGTGTAAAGTAACTACAAGAGATTAAAAAAAACAACAACTCAGTGGTGTTAAATGTCCATGATGTATATTTGCATCTCTTGTTAAGCTCAAAGTCTAATGAAACTGATGTTTAAGTCCCTCCCCTTGTCTTAATTAACAATGTTCAAAGCACCCAGGTAGTAAAGTGCACATGGGGATTATCACATAAAGCATTTATAATATGCTCAGGACATAAGGTTTACCGTTTCCTTCCTGTAGATGGTGAGGACGCAGTGCAGTGCGTTTTTGTAGCCTTTTCCTGCCTGGAGCCGTGTCTTAGAGTGAAGAAAAAAATAGTGTCATGAAAGAACTGAATAAAAAGCTGCTTTAACTCAACTCTGTTCTATTAGCATCAGCCGATCAAAGTGTTTTCTCATCAATAACACTGTTCAAACTTCTATGATAAATTATTGACTACTTTGCTGGACAGCAATCTTACATAGCATTAAATATATATATTTTTTTATAGCTTTTTATGACAAATACCTGCAAAATACACTTGAAGCTAATCTGGAATTCAGCTCTCTATGGACAAGACTCCGAACTTTTCAGAAAATGTTTTTAATGTGAAAATTCAAAGTTTAAATTTGATGTAGTAGTGTTTTCTATTAATATCTGAGTTTAAAGATTAGAGATGTTGCTCTCATAAAACAACAAGGAACAAAAGAAAATAACATTTGTCTTCTTTGTGTAACAAAAACATGCATATTTCTCCCATTTAAAACTTCATGGGAACATGTCTATCAGAATAACCTAACCCTTGATTTTTCTTAAAGGACTAAGACTCCTTTATGCAAATGTATTTTCTTTGATCCAACAGCTCTTGCCAGGAAGCAGCAGTTGCCAGCAGCAAAATGTGAGATGAACAGAGATCTTCTTCCGACGCCTCCGTGAATTTACAATGTACAGTTTACAATTATGGAAAAGCAGAAAGTAAATCATTAAAGTAAACACTCCAGTATCAACAGGGAGGATTTCATGATTTTGTAGCATCAGACAAACTCTGTCTTACTTTATTCCAGCTTCTCTCTTTTTTCCTTAAGTAAAACTTTAAATATAACAAATCTGCAAAGCCCTGCCTTCAAATTTATAGTTGCAAGAGGTTTTATCAACACATTTACTTAAATTGAGTTGAAGGTGGAGCTTTTAGTTATAAAGTTATAACCATTTTCATCAGATAGCATAATGAGTAATAATGTTTTTTTAATAAAATGTTAACATTCTTGTGTAGGTAAATAGGAAAAAAAGTTGTTAAAAAACTGATAAATTTTTTCCTCTGAAGTGGAAATATTCTGTACTTGTTTCTGTTGCATAATGAGCTAATAGTTTTCAAATCTGAACATCATGATAGATTTATAGGTGTTTGGAGCCCATTTTGTTTGGATTGGATTCACCTGGAAATGATTAAAATATTTTTGTGGGATGTTTGGAGCCGTGTGTGTGTGTGGTGATCCTGCTGCTATGGGTCTGAAATACCTTCACTGTGTCCAGTGGATGACCCACAACTACACCGGAGGCTCCTGTAGCCAAGAGAGAAGAAAAACAACACAAAATATAAGAAATCAATGTACACAAATATCAGATGATGTTACCATGAAACTCCTGGTGGAGAAGGAAAGTGCTTCTGTGTTTTAGTCTGAAAAGTCAGATTGACTGCAATCATTTTAGTTTCATTTTGAAACATTTGTAATGAAGATAGTGATGAAGATGTTGCAGGAAACTGGTCAAACAGACTGAAATCATGGGGCCGCGGGCAGAAACAAGCCTTTGTGCTCATTGTGCAGTTCACTCCTCTCTCTCTCTGCATTGTGTGTCCCGTCACCTTCCACTGCACATCAAGCAAACACACACACACACTCTACACATGGCAGCTCAGAGACCCAGTAAACAACTAGTTAGTTATGTCATGCACATACATGTGCACATAAAAGGAACTCATAAGAAAAAAAAGGACGTCAGGAAAAATTACATAAAAACGACAGTATTAACATGAATCTTTTCTCCTCGAGGAGAACAGGAAACTTTCCTGTTTCTATTCCAGTATTTGCTGGCTGCAGATTTATTTTTTTTGGACTTATGTAATTTGATAGATGAGTTTATATAGGACTACACACCACAAAACTTGATCTCTGGCTCTGCCAGACAAGACGTCAGGGAGCAGAACCGATGCTTGGCTGACTCCCCAAATTCTTCCTGGTGATATTTTTCTCTCAAATTGGCACATTCTCAAACTCTTCCAGTAATTAATAGATATTTGTGAGAAACACAAATATGTAGCTGCCTATTTTACAACTCACTTTCTCTGGTTACTCCTAGCTTTGGCTGAATAGTTGTTATTGAATTAAATATTTCTAGAGTCAACCCTAATAAAGACTAAATTTATTCCAGAGTCCTTATTTGTTTTGTTTGTAATGAAACTCAGCAAAGAAAGATATGCAAAGATAAATCCATGCTCTTGTTGTTTTAGTGTATTAACCTTTAAAAGTCTAGTGCAGTTAAATAATTAGGATCAAAATAAACTTTGTATTGAGTACATTATACGAACCCTGATAAACAGGCAACGTAAAGACGATTTTAGTAAAGGTTATGCTGCAGCAACATGTCTGGAACAAAATCGCATTTGTCTTTGTTCCAACTTTACTATATGAAAGCATCTGAACACCCCGAAGTCGGTAGAATGAGTCAAAGATCCGAGCATCCGAGCAGCACCTGAACGCAGCATTTTTCTACAGACCGTCTATTGTTTAAACTGGATCTGGTTCATGTGCGGCTGCAGCAGTTTTCCTGCAAAGCAGCTTTTTGTTTTTGCACGAATATATCAGCTGTGTGTGATTCTGAAAGTGTTTCTTCCTGAATGCAAAATTGATTTCATCCAAACAAACATGCAGATCTGAGGACATTGAGTGAAACTTCCCCCACCCTCCCCGCACCCACCGCAGCCTCCTCAGCCCCGCAGCTCTGAATAACAGGAGCCTCACTGTGCATAAAACAACTCACCACCGATCCATCCTGCGATAAAATCATCCAACCGAAAACTCTGTGAGGTCTGCATCTGCCCGTCACAGCGCGTCCAAACTTCATCCAATAAATGAGCCAAGTGTCTGAGCGCAGAAAACAATTCAGTCACATACAAAACAACACAAACCAGCAGCAGAACAGCTTATCAGGCGCCAGCTTTTATTCAAACAGAAACTGATCACTTTGTGGCTGAGGAGGAATAAATGGATCTTTGAGAGCGTCTGCTATGATAAGAGAGAAAAACACCGCAGGTTGGCACAAGCAGCCAATCAGAGCGCGCGTTGGATCAGGGAGACGCCCTCTGGCCAATCGGGGCTGACCTCTCAGAATCCCGTTTAACCTATAGAGACGGAGTCATGGAAATGAGCCATGAGGAGGAAACCTGAGCTGAAGTACACACACTCTCTGCAACACTGGAGGGAGGCTGAAGTACTTAGATAACGCACTGTACGTCAGTAAAATTCTTAATAACAAGTGAAATTACTGAAAAAAGTGAAAGTGAAAGTACTGAATTCATAATGTTACTGAAGAAAAAAAGCATATGTGTTATCAAAATGTATGTAAAGTCCCACTGTGAGTAAATTAATAGTAAAAAACACGGCATCATAATATTTGGCAACTTTCACACAAAGTGCACATTTAAAAAAGAAAAGAGACAAATTAATAAACTGTTAATAATACTGTATTAAAACTTGATTGACATATTTAAATATTCAGGAGTAGAGAGTAGAATTTTTCCCCCCTGAGATGTAATGGAATCGAGTGTAAAGTAGCTTCAAATGGATAAAAGTACAAATTTACTTGTACATTTAATCAAATCAATAGAGCTTCAACATCCATCACAACTATAAACACATGAAGCACCTCAGGTGTGACTCGGCCTGCTTGTGTTACTTCTGCTGGAGATTTTGGTTCAGATATTATATGTTAAGTATTATGTTTGCTATCAAGAATCTTACTTGACCTCAGGCTGAAGTTGGCTCACTGTAGCTAATAAAAGCTAATAGGAAAAAACTCAGAGGATAAATGTGCCCACAGGGTCCAATAACAAAACTTACCTTATTATTCTTTCACTTCACAGGCTTTTTATTATTGTAACAAATACCATTTTACACTGTTCACTTGTATGTTTCATGCTGCAGCTTGAGTTGCATGAAAACAGCAGCAGTAAGCCCTATATATATATATATATATATATATATATATATATATATATATATATATATATATATATATATATATATATATATATATAGTAGTTTCCTGTTCTTAGCTGAAACTTAATTGGCTGATTAAGTGTTAATGAACATGTATATATATATATATATATATATATATATATATATATATATATATATATATATATACATGTTCATTAACACTTAATCAGCCAATTACATGGCGGCAACTCAGTGCATTTAGGCATGTAGACATGGTCAAGACAATCTCCTGCAGTTCAAACCGAGCATCAGTTTGGGGAAGAAAGGTGATTTGAGTGACTTTGAACGTGGCATGGTTGTTGGTGCCAGAAGGGCTGGTCTGAGTATTTCAGAAACTGCTGATCTACTGGGATTTTCACGCACAACCATCTCTAGGGTTTACAGAGAATGGTCCGAAAAAGAAAAAATATCCAGTGAGCGGCAGTTCTGTGGGCGGAAATGCCTTGTTGATGCCAGAGGTCAGAGGAGAATGGCCAGGCTGGTTGGAGCTGATAGAAAGGCAACAGTGACTCAAATAACCACCCGTTACAACCAAGGTAAGAGCATCTCTGAACGCACAGTACATCGAACTTTGAGGCAGATGGGCTACAGCAGCAGAAGACCACGCTGGGTGCCACTCCTTTCAGCTAAGAACAGGAAACTGAGACTACAATTTGCACAAGCTCATCGAAATTGGACAATAGAAGACTGGAAAAACATTGCCTGGTCTGATTTCTGCTGCGACATTTGGATGGTAGGCGTCAACAACGTCAACAACATGAAAGCATGGATCCATTCTGCCTTGTATCAATGGTTCAGGCTGGTGGTGGTGGTGTAATGGTGTGGGGAATATTTTCTTGGCACTCTTTGGGCCCCTTGGTACCAATTGAGCATTGTTGCAACGCCACAGCCTACCTGAGTATTGTTGCTGACCATGTCCATCCCTTTATGACCACAATGTACCCAACTTCTGATGGCTACTTTCAGCAGGATAATGCGCCATGTCATGAAGCTGGAATCATTTCAGACTGGTTTCTTGAACATAACAGAACGTAACAATGAGTTCACTGTACTCAAATGGCCTCCACAGTCACCAGATCTCAATCCAATAGAGCATCTTTGGGATGTGGTGGAACGGGAGATTCGCATCATGGATGTGCAGCCGACAAATCTGCACCAACTGTGTGATGCCATCATGTCAATATGGACCAAACTCTCTGAGGAATGCTTCCAGCACCTTGTTGAATCTATGCCACGAAGAATTGAGGCAGTTCTGAAGGCAAAAGGGGGTCCAACCCGTTACTAGCATGGTGTACCTAATAAAGTGGCCAGTGAGTGTATATCATTTCATAATGATATGATTATCAATCATTTCATAATGAATGATAATCATTTTCATATATCATATCATTTATTTCTGTATAATATCATGCTACTGATGACACTGTCTCAAGTTAATGTTTCAGTTGTTTTGGAGGATATTCTTCCCCTCGTCATCATCATCATGCACCCAGTGATAAGAAGCTTATCAGGTTCAAACAAATTAAAACATTTAAAAACAGACACAAAGAGGAGAAGACAGGGGATTAAGATTTCTTACTAGTGAGGAGAACGGACACAGAGGTGCTCAGTTGCAGTATCCAACATGCTCTAACCATATCTCTGCCAGTGCCCTCTTTTTATTTCCTTAGGGTGGGCCCTAGTTACATGTTGTTGTTGCTTCTAAGGGGAGGGGGAAAGGTCAGCAACAACATAAACTGTAGTAAATGTCTAATTAATAGAAGGTTCTGTTTCCGTTTCTCTAGTATGTAAATATTTCTGTTTCTTCTCAGTCACTCTCCCAGGTTAGGTTAACAAATTTACGACTTCCTTATGAATACGACAGGAACTCTGTCTGTTAATTTCTTTCTATCACTTTTCTCTCTTTTCTTATTCAGAAAGAATAAAAGCCTTGATTCACTGTCATTTAATTTGCTGACCACATTAAAAACAGTTTGAAGAAAAATAAATGAATAAATAGACATCCTTGCCCCTGAGACACAGCACGACCGTGCTGCATCACACAGCTATGACATCACACTGGGAATAGAGGTTTTCCAGAGCTTTTTTGGCCGTTAGAAAGGTTTTTGATGGATAAAATATCCATGACTTAACAATATAGAATAGAAATATTAGTAATCAACAGTTATAGTTGGGAGTGTCCTGTCAACAGTTTTACAGACTTCTCTTTTACTATTGTGGTTTATGGAAAAAGTGATTTTTGGGTCACATGGGATTTTTTATTGCAGAACCATGAGTGGCCACTGGGAAAGATCGGCGTGTAAAGCACTCTGCCGGACGGTGAGTTCCTGAGGCTGTTCTTTAACGTAATTTGAGCACAATGATGATGCATCAGTCCTGAGGTGCTGAAGAAAAAAAAAAGGTGACCGCATTGTGCGTGGTGCGTGGCGGAAGCAGCGGGGAAGCACATGTGTATTGACACCAGGTTTGTCTGCAGTGATTGATGGATAAGTATCTGAGGACACTCAGATACTTACAATTGAAAAATTCTCTTTTCTAGTTGCAGCACGGGGAAGGCAGGGCCCCGGTCCCACACAGAACATACATGTATTTTAAACAAAAGTGTAAACTGTGTTTATTTGGTGTTTTACAGTAAGTCAACATCAGAAACATAGAAATTTTCCAGAACTGTCGACCACTATCAGTAGTTGAAGATAAGGGTTTATAAAATGTGTAACTAAAGTTATTTACTTTGGGGGCAAATATTGTTATGTGATTCATTTCACTTAATTTTGATTAATTAAAACCTGTAATTAATTAGATTATTTTTTAATCAATTCCCACCCCTACTAAATAAATTTAATTGCACACACAGCAGGTCCAAACTAAATGAAACCTGCTGTGCTGTTTACATTCACAAAAAAAACACTCAAGTCTGCACAATCTATTCCACACAGATGATTTTTATCTCTTGGTCGACTCAGTTTCAAACGTATTTTTTTTTTCATTTTCTTTTTGGTATGACTTGGTTTTGACTGATGTTTGAGAAAAACAATATATGAACAGACTGGTAACATTTAAAAGAATATCATTCAAGTGAATTTGGAAATGAATTACTGAAAGCTGTTCAAATTTATTAAACATTTGTTATGTCCTGTTACAATACTTATAATTATATTATTGTGCTGTCATATAAGGAGTTTGATTATCACATATGCATTTTACTTTTAACCACAGGATACAACTTTAATATATCAATAATTAATATACAGATTTTTGTAACTCTTGTATATTAGTTTTTGTGGTAATTTTCAAACATGGCAAACTGTAAAAACATGCTGCCTGTCTCCAAGGGGAAGTGGAATAAAGGTTAAATTCTAAAGCTCTGTAAATGGAGCTCAGAGTAAATGCAAACACAACTACTTGCTGAAACCCTAAACTGCACGTTTAGAGGAGTTTCCTCCTTCTGGAAATGACATTGACACCACAGCTGATGCGTTTTGCTATACATAGCTGTCCGTCTGCAGGACCCAGCAGCCATGACCATGACACTTGTTTACATACAGATAAAATACAGTAGGTAAAGTGAAGAATATCCTTAATGGGCAAAAGGGAAGCTGCACATCCAACAAGTAATGAAAGAAACTTGTTTTACTGTCCTAGAGATGAAGTTCTGCTGTTTAGTGACCAGTTAAATTAATCTATGAATCACCGTGGCAACCAGACACAAATATTTCCTGCACCATGAAAGTTGTACTGCCTATTTGATGTTAATATAGAGAAAATACAACACAGATTCAGGAGAAAAGATAGAAATTAGGGTTCAGATCAAAGTTCTTCACAAAAATTAAATGTAAATTCAAACATATTTATTCAGTCTAAGACACAGCTCATAGACGCAGTGAGACAACTCACAGACAAGCAGCACAACACAACACTTAACTACTAACTCTGATTTCATCTTTTTACTTCATGCGTTTCTGGATTTGATATTTATGGTAACCCTGAGCTACAAAACACAACATTTCATAAATCACATTTCATAATAAATAAATAAATGAATGGAAACAAATTTAATTGTATTTTCCAAAATGGTCTCATATTCTGTAAAATGTATTTTTTTTTTTATATTTGTTTATTTTTCAGGGGCAGTGCATATTATGCATACTGCATAATGCATACTGTACTATACTGTGTAATATGTATAATGTAATATGCCAGAATTAATTTTCAAAAGAAAAATGTTTTTGTTGTGCAGCTCATGGCTACTGTATGATATATACTATTATAATTACTATTACTATTACTATTATTCTATTTGATATTTACAGTGTTATATGCCTAAAGAAGACAGCAAACAGTACATCTTTCATAAATTTGAAAGTGTCTTGAAGTTGACTTATTTGCACAGAGATGAATCAATTATTATGTCCAAAATTGGAGATGATACAAACATGATGATAACAAAACAATAAAAGAATGACGTCCACATCTATTCTTAGCGTGTGACTCTGTACGTATCAGTGTTGGTGTGTGAGTGTTTCATCTGTTTCTGGATCACATTTCAGTGACCAAGAACTTTTACTCTCTGTTGGCGGCTATAACTGAGATTAGATTTCTTGTTTCTTGACATCAAACTGTAATTTGACAAGTGAGGCATAATCAGGCTGTTACCCTTTTGCTTGTCAGGATAAAAAAAAGAAAAAAAGAAACACTTACAGTTGCTTTTTAAATTGATCCATGAAGTTTAAATAACAAACAACACTGTTCAACCTCAGACCAGCTCTGCTTTCCAACCACTAAGTAGAGAAAACCAAGTTAATAAACTAATGAAGATGCCTGGAACATCGGACGAATTTAAAACAAAACACAAAACAAACTTAATTGCTATCTGGTCTTAAACCATGAATATAAATTGGCAGAGTCTGTGTTTACCATCAGAGATCCAAACAGAGACAGCAGAGTGTGACAAATATTCTAAATTCAGAGATGAATACTTTCAGAAGTTTGATTTGTTAAATTTCACAAAAGAGACGACAGGAAAGACTAAAATGCAACAGACTAAATGCTACAGTGTCAAGACTAAAATGCAACAGTGTCAAAGAAATCACACAAAATCATAAAAAAATGATACAAATGGGCTTTTAAATAACAACAAACCAACATGAACATACAATGTACATTTTGAGAGATCTGATGAATGCTTCTTAAAATTGTATTTTTAAAAAAATATTGACTTTCTCATCTTGCCAAACTTTATGTGTCACTGACCCTTTAACATCTAAAGATGCCTAAAGAGAATATCAATTATGTATAATTGTTATGGAAAGCCCGGTTTTGTTATACATAAAGTTTCTCCAAAACACAGATGAGATGCAGTGACAAACTAAACAAAACCATTTGTGTCTCAGTTCTACAGAAACTGCAGTTTAGGTCTTGGTCAGCATTGATGGTCAGCATTATCAACGTACATGTTAGTCTACTTGAACCTCGTGTCTGTAGTGTTTTTCTGATTCTGGCTTCTGATTGGTCCATGGAGGCAGGTGTTGCTGACATGGATGGTGCATGTGAGGTTGACTGTACCCTCTCCTCTCATCCAAGAGGCCAAATGACTCATGTGCAAAGTCAACAGTGTCAATCTCACTGAAAAAGTACAAGAGATAAAACCTCAACACTGAAATGGACAGGACAATCCACATTAAAGTTTACAGCAAACAAACTAAAAAATATTAAAGATAGAATATAATAATCATCTTTAATTTCACAATAGAAAATGTTTTAAATATTCCCATCAAACAGAAAAAGGAGGCACTATATTTTTAACAGTTTTTACATAGATATAATTTGTCGCAGTGTTTTTGAGGTAAAAGTAATGGTAATGACCTGTGATATTAGCACTGACTGAAAGAAGCACAGAAACACAAAGTTTCTGGTTTTGTGTACTAAACACCATGTGATCTTGTGTGTTCAGACATATAGATTCTTTAATTCTCCTGTTGTTGACTTTGAACCCTTCATTTGAGGCCAGTGACGTCAAGTGTTTTGGTGTTTCAAAAGCAGACGTAAAAAAAGAAAACAACATGATGGGGACAGAATGTTTTAAAACATCTTAACAAAAGGTCTAGTGTTTAAGATTTAGCAGCATTTAGCAGAACAGACTTGGAAGAAATGGAGGGTAATATTCAGATGTATATTTCCATTAATCAAAATCAAAATAATAATAGTGTTTTTATTAACTTAGCCTCAACATTTTCTGATCCACATGGAGCAGATGCTACCAAAAACGAGACTCTGTACCCTTAATGTTTACTGTACCTGTGGCTTCTTTTATTGCAGTCCGCAGAAAAACAAAAAAAAGCCACATTTTCGGTATGAATATTACCACAATACCTGCAGGTCGAATCCAGATGAGTCTCATGTTGTATATTTTTACTTTGCCTCAAATTTAATGTAAGTATGTTGAACATATGAGGGGCCTTACAAGCCATAACTCATTCTGGCATTCTCACACACATATATGCTCCATACACATCTCACACACATGCACGTTGAAAGTAAACAAAGGGTGATATCAGGTAAATTGAGCCACTTTTTGGTAAATTGCATGGGACAATAACACAATACCAAAATATACCTTTTCCATGTATGTTTATGATTGATAATGACTATTTCTGATCATTTTGTGCTGGAATTTGTGATAAAATATAATTATTTAGGAAACATCCGCTGTGTCCCATTATTTTTGCAAGAGCAGTTTCAGGAAAAATGGGCCAGTCAAATGAACGAATTCAAATTTAAAATTAATTCATTATCAGTTTTAATGGTAAAACACAATGGCTGAGAAACATATAACTTAAAATACATTAAACAAACTCATATTGCTGCTTTTAAACTAAAAAGTAGAGACTACTTTGAGTTGCACTAATTTCATTTGACAACCAATATACTGCACGTTTGTTTGTGGGTGACACAGAGGGTTAGACACATTTTTACCTCAGGAGGTTAAGGTAAGTTAGGTCACTATGATAAATATCACTTTTACCAAAAATATGTTATATCATACCAAAAAAACAGCAATATTTCTGATGAATGCTGCTAAAGCAGATCTCATGCATAATTAGATATATCGCCCCTATAAGAGTTTAGTTAGATTTGTTATGCCAGGCTACCTACCATGCACATTTCTGATGTAGTATACAGTAGATTTGAAGTCTTGTCTTACTTACCACAGAAATCATAAACTAATCCAATCATCTGATTTTTATCAGGCACAATTATGTCAACAGTTTGAAATTCTTTTCAATCATTGGTCTAATTTCCAGAGGAGCTGGGACCCCCTGATATTACATCATGCATGTAAGGGAAGAATGTAAGCATGTGTGAGTGAGAGAATGGTGGAAATGGAAGGCTTGTTGATTGTAGATATAGATTTACTGTATGTCTCTGTGATTGGCTGAGAGGCTCAGGTCAATATTATGGTCAAGATCAGAGATCTACTAAAAGGTGAGAAAAACATTATGTTAATATACTATTGTGGCAGTCTCGCTGCCCCCGTGGGTTCCCCGGCACCGAACAGACCCACAACAAGTCCAGTCTTTTGGGTTCAACGGTTTTCCCATGCTTTATTTGAACACACACACACATACACACACACACACACACACACACACACACACACACACACACACACACACACACACACACACACACACACACACACCGCACGCAGACCCCCTGCAGCCGCTCACAGCCCGGTATGCTGCCGTCTGCCGGGTCTCTGGTGTGTTCGTCGCTTTTTCTTCCGGGTCCAGCCTGCTACTGTTTTAAAAGAGATGGTGAGAGTAATTAGCGCACCTGTACTCGACTGCTCAATCACTCTCACCTGGCGCCGCTCCCCTGAGCCCTCCCCACACCTCTCTCCCGCAGCTGATGTACCACGTCCCCTCCACAACTATTAAATCCTAAATGTTCTGCTTATTTAGTAACGCACTTCAGTTACTAAGTCTAAGCTGGTTAGTTGACTAAAAAACATGTCACTAGTCCAAACAATAGATATTTAATAGATATTTAAATAGGCTACAGATATTAACAGAGTTTTGAACTCTGTTGAAAACTGTGGTATAAAAGGGACAAATATTGCTAACCAATGCTAACTCAGTGACTTACGACAGGGGCCTACCTTCACTATAGTGGATTTCTGTCAACTAGACTGTCACTTTCTAAATATCAGCAAATGGTTAAATAGTGTTATAAAAGCAGACCATTATGCTTCTAAATGACTGAGGTATGTTGACACTGCTCTGTATCTGACCAATAACATGTTATTTAATGATTGTTAACAGGCTACATTTAATAGCATAAATCAACTGAATGAAGGAAGAGCTAGTGGACCATACACGTGCAGAGTATGATGGGGGTGGGTGATCAAACATCTGCCCCTCGATGCCCAAAGTGCCCCTTGGAATGTGTATAAAAGCCTGCCTGTGGTCTTTAAGGGATAAAATTTGACCATATAATATTTTAGACAAATGTACATCATTGTGTACATGTTTTAAGTTTTGATTAGTACAGAGTGCAATTAATCAAATGCTTTTGTGCTTTGTTTTTTAGGGCCAAAAAACATTATTATGATATGTCCAAAAAAGCCATCACTTACCTTCAAAGGCCATCAAGTCATGTTGTGTCGACTGCAACTCTGTTTCTTGAATATTCAACAAATTCCGAAATTAACAGAAATCCAGATAAGGTTTGAATGTGATCATGAAGTTGTCCTTATAACCTTTCATGAACAAAAGAGTCTGTGGTTTCAATGAAATATAAACCACAGTTAAATAAATGTCTTATTTCATCTTCATTGCCACTCCAGCTTCATTGCTATTCTCAAAATGCAAATCTGCACCAAATCATAACACAGGTTAACTTGAAAACCTCTAAAATAACATCCTTGTGAAGTTCTGCAATTTAGGATAAGCTGTGTAACTCAAGCACTTGTATTTTACTGGTTTGAGAATGACTTCCTGCTTAAGAAGGAACATCCTGTATCTGTGAAATCAATGGGAACCACAAAAGATAAAAAGAAAAAAATTCCTACGTGTAAGGAGAAAGTATGTGAAAGGTGAATATATACAGTATGTGTGAGAGTGAAAATATATAAATGTTTGTGTGTGAGAAAAAGAGAGACAATACATGTATGTATGTAGGTGTGTGGAAGTGCCATGATATCAGTGGCTTGTACGGCCCCTTTTATGAACAGGCTTGACATTCTTAATGTTTAGTTGATTTTATCAACAGTATGAATATGCATGATTTTAGTTAGCACGTTTATAGAAAGAATGGATGAAATCAGTTTTATTTGTAATGCTTAACACTGAATTAATTGTAGTGTTTGCTTTCATTTATTTCATATATAAAATAACTAGTCATTAGTAATACTTATTCTTTCAAGTGCATTAATAACAGCAGCTGGCCACTATTCGCAGTTACCCATCAATAAGTGCAGTTACAGCGACCCCCAGATAGGTACTGAATATGTCTGAATATGTGTCATTGCATGTTTTTGGGTGGAAACTTCATTCAGCGACTGTGGAGTGAATAAGTTTACATTCCTAATTTTCCCTTCAAGAGATTGCATAACTCAGGAAGCAGCGAGCAGCTGCTCACGCAGCCACATGAGAAGCTGTCAAATAACACATTAATTGTTTCTAGAAATCACCACACTCATTCTACACTGCACTGCACTTAATGTCAATATCAAAGGAGGCTCTGCACAACAGCTACGACAGTGAATACCTGCATTAACCTGCTGTAAATAACAGTGAAGCCTCTATAATGGAAACACTGTAATGAAAAAACATTGTGTTGTCACTGTCAGCTAATGTGAAACTCGTTATCATTCAGACAAAAGAAAATCTATAGCAAGAAGAATGAACCACACTATGCTCTAACTGTAACTGTAGAAGAAGAACCTTTCCTCGCTTACAAGTACAAACATTAAAAGTTAAGTTTTTGTAAAAACAGTTATGTCACAGGTGTGTGGTAAGTGGAAAAATTACACATTGTAGAATACAAAGATGTTTTACATGTTAAGATGATTTATTTAATTCCAATAAAAATTGGTCCATAAAGAAATATGTTTGCTTGTTCATGTATGGAAAAGAAAACAGAGCCAAGTTATTTCATTCTTACAAATTTATTTGAAGTTTGTGTACAAAAAGGTTCATAACCTTAAGTGATTGCATTAAAACATAAGTGCATAGCCTTGTCTTGTCTTCTCCTGCTTATTTGAGGTCGGGTCGTGGGGACAGCAGCTTCAACAGGGAAGCCTTCCTTCTCCATGGCCACTTCATCTCCCGGAAAGTCCATAGTGTTGTAAATAAAAACCAAGTAGATATTTGTTCACATTCCCAATGCAAGTACATGCAGAAAAGACAGATGAACGGCAATAGCTGAGCATCCAGGTTCAAAGAACAGACAGGATAGCTGCTGTAATACATCTGAATTGTGCCTTCTGTTATCCTCCTACATAGAAGCTACTACTGTGGGGTTAGAGTAGTAGCTACCGGTTAGTAGACAGTGATACTAAGGTTTCAGATGCAACCCATGTTTCATGTTATGCAAAACACTTGAAGATATGTTTGACCTCATTTTGTGGGTGTGTCAGAGGTATTAGCCAATCAGTAGCAGCATGAACCCTCACTCTATTTAACAGACAGCGATTCATACGCAACATGTTATGAAACACACCAGTGTGTTGTTTGCTGTGTTGTTTCAAGGCTTAATGTTCCCCTTAACTTCTGTGTCCCAGTCACTCTGTTTCTGCTGCTCAACCAATCAGCATCAAGTTGTTAGTTGCATCAGGTGTATAGGAGTCGAACTGGAACATGGGTTGGGGAAATACTGATATACAGTAGGTTCAAATTCTATTTGTTTTCATACTTTATAAAGGATATGGTTTCAGTTACAAGAGCAAAGAGAGACAATAGGGGCAAGACAAGAGAGACATCCTGAGAGTAGAGTTTACAGCACCATTGTTTGGTTCTTACAGGGCCCCTAAAGGGAGACAGATGAAAGAAAAAAAATGAGGACTAACTTTTACGAGATCTTGCAAAAGGTTTTAACAAGATCTCAAAATTTGTTCCTGTTTTTTTTTTTCCCTTTTAAAGCAGTGTCAGCGAATCATAGAAAAAACAGGCACACAATACTAACACTGCAGTTCATGCATGTGTCACGGCTTTTAAATAGGAGATTTACAAAGAAAAATGACTAAAATAAAATGAACAGAAAAATAAGACATGGCTGTCTTTTCTACCAGACAACTACAAGTCAAATGTACAAATCAAATCATGTACTACTCGTAATTAAGTGTTCCCTTTACCTGACAATCTTAACCGTTTGTATTTCAGTCTAGTCAATTTAACTGTTCATCATTGTTGGAGACTCAACCCATCTGTCAGAAATAAATTACAAAAAATATCAAAACAATAGACATAACAAACTTAACTTAATTCCCCATCTCCCCACTATTGGTATCATCCAATAATGGCCAGATGATGCCTTCAAGGGTACAAAAGCAGGTAGTCAAACACATTTCCACCTTTTGCCCAGGACCATGTAGTAAGTATAACTAATATAACTGATTTGACAGAAAAATATTAACAAATGAATTAAATTGAAACAATAAACTTGTATAAATTAACATTACCTGTATGTGTTTGTTTTATCCATGTTGTAAATAATCTAACTGAAATATAAAATACAAACCCAACCAAACCCCAGATAGGATGTATCTGCAACGTACATTACAGATTAAATGTTGGAAAAAAAGTTTTAATTGCAAAGTAAATTGACTTTAAATTATAAGTAAATCTGAAATTAAAATGCTCTCTGAAAACAAAAAAAGTCACATTAAATTAAATTAGAATGCAAATTAGTACAGAATTGTATATCTCTAAATGTTGCAATGATGTTAAATCAAAATGTCCTGTAAAATTAATGAAGTGTAACTGTTGATTCTGGCATGTAAGGTTAAGTTCAATGTCATTTGGAAAGTGAAGGAATGTCAGCATCCTTGTGTAGAAACAGGAGTTGATCAACATGTTCAGATGTTAGAATTCTTTGTGCTGTACGATATCACCTGCTGTTGAGAAGAATTTCAGGCATCTTTTCACCAGCTTAGCGAGTGAAGGATAGACTTCTTCATGTGTTTTCCAACAGCTGAGTGGGTTCTCTGTGAGGGCAGGGGTGTGACTTCTTACCTCCTCCTCAGCTGTGGCAGACAGTGATTTGGTGGAAATGCAACATCACCATAACTTTAATCAATCAAGTCTACAAGTCCACATGACTTCTTTGCTGGGATGACAAGGGATTCAGGATCCTCAGGATCAGTGTGACCAGGTTTTTCCTGATGTTCCTAGATGGTTGATTGTATTTCTTTCTGCAGAATCCACATTTTCCCTTTTTCTGCAAAAGCAGAAAAGGAGAAAGAGGGATTATGAATTTAATGTATTTTAGGTATACACAAGTACAGAGTGCATATGCTGTATATTTATTTCAAAAACAGGTGTAACCAGTGTTTTAATAAATGTTTGGCTCTAAACCTAAAACTCTATTTGAGTACAGGCATTTCTCAGGCTGCAAAAATAAAAATCAAGCATCATTACAAAAATAAACAACAAATATATCAGTATTGTTATTTAAATATTAGTTTACCTGAAGAGCTACAGTCTCAGCAACCACTCTGGCATAAATGACCTGTTTCTGTTCTGGGGTCAGGAACAGCAGGGTTTTAAACCTGGGGCGAGGGCTGTTGATGTGTAGAGGATGTTTTTCTCTGCTGAAGTCACATCTTTTGTTGGGATCTTGTCTGATGCTTTGTTTGATGTCTTGGACCAATGTTGTGTCACCGGTACTGTCATGTACGAGCTGCATGAGCAGCAGATCCACAACTGACAGAGTAGGACTCCTTTCCTCTTGCCACGATTACTGACTTCAAGGCCCGGACAATTTCTTCGGCATGTGCAATGTCTGTCTCATTCAGAATGAAAATGTCACTGTCACTCCTTCACACTTCGGAAGGAAACAGGGCTGCTGTTCAAGGAACCTCAGAAGCATTTCATATGCACTATTCCATTGTGTGCTTAGGTCAGTTTAAGCTCAGAAGGGCCAGAATCTGCAAGGTTTTCTTCTTCATTTCCAAAGAGTGATTTGCCACCGTGCTTCTCTTGAAAAAGGCAGTAATGGTGCACTCTCACCATAAGCCTGGCTACTAATGATTGAGTGCTTGGTCAAAACACTTGACATGGACATATCCCGCTAACTGAATGACGACACATATATTAGAAGCGTTGTCTGTTACCACAACCAAGTCTTTGTTTGCATTCCCCACTCTTCTGCTGCATTTCGCAGGAGATGTACGATGTTGGCCCCGGTGTGTTCTTCATGTACATCTCTGGATTTGGACACCATGCATATGCATTTCCCAGTCATCTGTGATGTGGTGTGATGTTATGGTCACGTATGAGTCCACTGACCATGACGTCCAAGCATTACAGGCTAACCCAACCTTTTCTGCTGTTCTCAAAGATTCTAAAACTTTCTCCTTAACTCCTCTGTATTGTTTAGGCAGGTAGCCTAGTAACCGCGGGTAAAGCAGGTAGCTTTACTCGGCTCAGCGTGTCCAATATCGGTTGATTTTTTTTGCAAGCACTGGTTTTTGTTTGGCCCTCACCAAAGCAGCTGGGTGGTAGCGAGAGATGTGAACTCTCATGTTTGTGGTGTTCCCTGAGTTTTTCACTTTTGTTTGGCATCTCTCGCAATGTGGCATGTCAATGTCTTCTTCCATCTTTGGAGAAAAATCCAAAATATCTCAAGACGTTTGACTTGAAATTTGATGATGGCTTAACACGTTCTTTTTTCTCCTTCCTCAATCTTTGCTGTGCTGACCTATGACCTACATCATGTGCCAGCCGCACCCTGGCTGTGTTGAGCTCAACTACCACCATCTAGTGGACTAAAGCGGGAATTCATTTTATTTTGGTGTATAATAAACAGTTGAGTTTATAGTCGCAGCCTTAGTTGTGAATGCTGTCTCTGAATTGATACAATGTCGCCAGGCAAAATATCATGATATTTAACTGTATCGATTTTTTCCTTGCTTTTCCTGGCTTTGACCTAAGTAGATATCTGGAAAAAAAAATGCTCAGTGCTATATTATTTGAATAGGAATCTCCACTAAAACACGACACACATGGCAAAAAAGACAAACACACAAAAGAATGTGTAGCCAATATCAAAATTGCAAGATCTTGCAAAAGTTTGTCTTTTTTTTTTTTCCTTCACCCATGTCCCTTTAGGGGCTCTGTACAATTTAAAGTGAAAAATAGAAAGATAGAGAGAAAGAAAGATTGTAAACCTGTAAAATAAATAATAGGCCCTTAAGAAAAACATATTTGTAGTTTTTTAGGTTGTATTTTCATCTCATGAAATGTTGTTTTTCTCTGAGGTAATAAGATCACACACAGAAACAGTCTCTAATCCACAGTAGCAGCAGCATCACCACCCGGTTCCCAGACATCCATGTTGCCAGATGGTAAACTGGTGGCATGCAGAGTACTGATACTCTTCGTTGTGAGCCCCAGGGTCCTGGCTGTTACTGAGATCAATAATGTCATTCAATGTCTGCTGAGCCAAATGCAAGAAGCCCTCATTCAAGACAATAAAGTTCCATCTGGGCCTCCTGCTGAGACGCCTCTGATCCTGACAGCGACATTTATTTTCTAGATGTGCTGAGTTCAGGCAGCAGCACCATGCTGTTTCTCTGTTTGAAACATGGTGTCATTCACCACGCTAGGATGCCAAATAAAACCCTATAGACAGCTGACCACCATCTGCAGGACTTCATTCCTCTTCTGCTGGAACTGTTGAAATTATGCCTGGAAATTGAGGAAGATCACATGTTTAGAATGGTTAGATTCATGTTTAAAATGGGTGTATTTTTTATCTAAGTACTTTGTAGCAAAGATCTGGGACTGAACAACCTACATCTTTGCTGAGTTAACATCTCCACTAAATAGAGGTTTTTCCCTCTAAACTTCTCACACGGTTTCATTTAACTCTTTCAATAAATATTCAAATGATCCAATATTTTCACTAGAAATCAAAGATTAGAAGATCAGAAGATATATCATATTGTAGCCCTTTGGTATTTTGGGGATTTTTGATTTCTAATTTTTATTTTATTTACTTGATCTGTGTTTCCTATATGAATGTCAATGTGTTAAACGTGTGAAAAGAATTAAGTTTTAGTATTAAAAAATTACTTACCTAGTGTATGGGCCAATCAGAGTGTGAGGTCAGAGGTTTCGAGGAAGCATTCTGCATTTACAAAGTCACTGTTTAGTGACAAGGGTGGCACAGGGGTTAGGGCTGTTGCCTCACAGCAAGAAGGTCGCAGGTTCAAGACCTCCTTGGGTCCTGGGTCTGGGATGTTCTCTGCATGTTCTCCCCGTGTCTGCGTGGGTTTTCACCGGGTAGTCCAGCTTCCTCCCACAATCCAAAAACAACTCTAAATTGCCTGTAGGTGTGAGTGAATGGTGTGAGCCTGTAGGTGTGAGTGAATGGTGTGTGTGCCCCATGATAGGCTGGTGACCATCTGGGGTGTATCTCTCGCTGTAACGTGCTGGGATTGGCTATGACTGACTGTTTGGTGACAGCGGACTGTGAGTCACGAAGTTTAATTCTGTGTGGACATAATAGTGTTTGCACATTTATGCCTTGCACATTAGTTAGCAAGGCGACACAGTGGCGCAGGGGTTAGCGCTGCTCCTTCACAGCAAAAAGGTCGCAGGATCAAGACCTCCTTGGGTCCTGGGTCTGGGACCTTTCTGTGTAGAGTTTGCATGTTCTCCCCGTGTCTGTGTGGGTTTTCATCGGGGGTTTTCCTCCCATAGTCAAAAAAACGTCCTGAGGTTAATTGGTGACTCTAAATTGCCCGTAGGTGTGAGTGAATGGTGTGTGTGGGTTGGAAAAACTCAAAGGAACTTGCTCTTTACTGGTATTGAATACCTTTGGGTTTACTTGAAATGTACTAATTGGACTGTACTAAATTAAATAGACAATATCTTTGTGTTACAACTTATGGGCCAACTGTATATATTTCAACTAGTTAAAGTAAATAGTTAAACTTTATGCTTGGTGTATGTGTTCATTTTATTTGACATAGTTTACTGTGGTTACAGAGGAGTGGTTAATCCTACAAGGTTTGCGAAATGTTAACAACTTTTATCATATATGAGTCTAATGACTCATATATGATAATATATCAGTCTGAGACAAAACTAACACTTTACTACAACACATTAACGATGTCTCTTCATAATACTGCAATACTTTATATCAACTCCTAATGCTAATTTACTTTACTGCAAAAGCTTCAATTGTGCTTTAACTCTACTTTTCATTCACTTGACATTTACATGTAATGGAGTACTTTTAGATTGCTTTATTGCTATTTTTACTTTACTTCCACTGATAAATACAATAACACAACCTTTGATTAATTAGTATCATGAGCAAAGCATGAGCTCGTCAACTTCTCCCTCCATCTAAATTCAAAGAAAACTGTTGCATGTTCTTTGATTATAAAACACACCAAATCCACTGCTGGTAAGAGGCTACAAGTAGTCACAGAGTTTAAATATCTAGGAATCATCCTAAATAGAAGCTTCACATTTAAGAAAAAGGTCAAACTGTCACTGTTGTGTTCTTATTTAGTAAAATATGTCTACCATTACAGTTATAAATGTTAGTCATTTAGGTTGACTTTTGCAAAATGCGTGTTTTGGCATGGGAAGGCCACCGTAGGTGGCGCAGGGGTTTTTCGGGGTTGAGGAAATAAAAAAAGCAGTCGATGCTAAGCAAGAAGCGGTACCTGTCGTGTTTTCTTGGAATGTAACATTGGCGACGAGGATGGCCGATAATACTGCCGTTTTCAACCTGCCACCTCCAGACAGCTTTCTTCCTCTGCCCGGAGAACCCGTCATTCCCTGGAAGCAGTGGAAACGGTCTTTTGAACAATATTTATTAGCGACTGGACTAGACAATACATCCAGCGCGAGGAAGCGTGCTATCCTCCTACACTTGCTGGGAGCGGAGGGGAACAGGATTTTCAATACACTGGATGGTACTCTGGACACTTACGTTGCTACTATCACGGCACTGGATGGACATTTTCAAAAGTCACAGAACGTTCTTTTCCGTCGGCTGGAATTCAGGCAAAGATGGCAACGCCCTGGTGAGTCTGCTAGGGAGTTTGTTGCTGATTTGAAAGCCCTAGCGCAACATTGTAATTTTGGCGCCATGCGCGATGAACTCATTCGTGACCAGCTCATAGAGAAAACCGCTAATCCTAGAGTTCAGGAGGAGTTGTTGCTTAAAGATGACACACTGACGCTAACGGCTGCACTGACACTTGCTTTGCAAATTGAGACAGCCACTGCATGTGTCGCTAAAATAGCAGAAGGCAAGCCTCATAAGAACTTTATGGACAACAGGCCTACAGTCCCTTCAGAGCAGCCAGTACAGCCAGTACAGCTAGAACTCCCAGCAGAGCTTGATGCTGTCCAGATTGCACGTCCTCAACAAACGCGCCAGCAGAGGCGCTGTGGAAACTGTGGCTCCAACCGCCATGCTACGAGAGCCCAGGATTGCCCTGCAAGGGGCCAAACATGCAGGCGCTGTCAGAAACCCAACCACTTTGCTAAATGGTGCCGTTCAGCTCCAGCAGACTACTCTGGACAGTCACATGACCCTGTGGTGCCGGTGCGCACAATAGGCCCTCACCCAGTGACATTCTCCAGGTGCCCTGTAGACCTGGGTGGCTGTTGTATTCCCCTGCTCCTCGACACAGGGGCCAAGGTGTCACTGCTAAATGCTGACATATGTAAGCTACTCTTCCCAAACAGACAGCTGCTGCCTCCCTCCACTGCTCTCTGCGGTTATGGTCGTAGCAAAATCGATGTTGTCGGCCTACTTAACCTCCCAGTCCGCTACGGCTCTGCATCCGTGGATCACTTCCCATTCCACATCACACGCCGCGGCGAGAACATCATGGGCCTGGACCTTTTCCGCAGCCTGGGCTTTACGCTGCATGACAACAGTGGAACACGGATACTGCAGGTGACATCCACTTGGCAACAAATCCGGCCTGATCTCTTCGATGGCCTTGGGTGCCTAACCGCATTCACACACAAACCACTCCTGAACTACACTGTACCTCCTGCGGTTCAGCCCCTCCGCCGTGTTCCCCTGGCACTTCGGGACGGCGTTACGCAGGAACTCCAGCGCCTCCAGGCCGAGGGCATCATAGAATCCATTGATGCCTCCCCATGGGTTTCCAACCTCGTCATCGCAAAGAAGAAGTCCGGTGCACTGAGGGTCTGCGTCGACCTCCGCCAGGTCAACAAGGCAGTGGTGCCTGACAAGTACCCACTTCCAACAACAGAAGAACTCACCACTCACTTCTATGGCTCAAAGGTTTTTTCCAAGTTGGACTTACGCCAAGGCTACCTACAAATCCCTCTCCACCCAGACAGACGAGACTTAACAGCTTTTATCACCCATACTGGACTGTACCGCTACACAAGAATGGCTTTTGGGCTCAGTTCGGCTCCCAGCTGCTTCCAGAAGATCATGTCCACGATCCTGGCCAGCTGCCCCGGCACTGTGGCATTTTTGGATGACATTGTCGTGCATGGACCGGACATGGCTACACACAACGACCGTCTGGAGCGGGTTTTTGCCGCTCTCAGCCGCCACCATGTGACCCTGAATGCGGAGAAGTGTGTGTTCGCCGCCGCCACCATTGACTTTGTCGGTTTTCATGTGTCGGCAGAGGGCATTTCCCCTCTCCAGTCCAACGTAGCTGCCATCACCGCGGTGCCCGCCCCAACATCGGCCTCACAAGTGGCTTCATTCCTGGGCATGACAGCCTACTACATGCGTTTCTTGCCAGAGTACTCCACCGTCACAGCCCCGCTGAGAATGCTCCTCAAGCATGATGCCCCTGGATCTGGACACCAGACTGCCAGGCTGCGTTTGATGAACTGAAGCAACTCCTCACGACATCTCCCGTCCTGGCACATTTCCAGCTGGAGTGCCCTACGTTCGTTACCTGTGACGCCTCAGCTGTCGCCCTGGGCGCCGTCCTCTCACAGATTCATGATGGCGTGGAGAAGCCGGTTGCGTATGCCTCCCGGGCGCTCAGCCCCACCGAACAGAAATACTCAGTGGGTGAAAGAGAGGCCCTCGCATGCATCTGGGCGTGTGAACGGTGGCATTTATACCTATACGGACGGTCTTTTACCCTTCGGACAGACCACCAGGCGCTGACAGCCCTCATGTCAACATCAGGTGGGGGACACAGGCCCCTCCGCCTCCACAGGTGGTCAGACCGCCTGCAGCAGTACGACTTCGAACTTCAATTCATGCCTGGCAGGTCCAACGTAGTGGCAGATTTCCTCTCTCGCCCGACTGCCGCCCACTGTTCTGCTCCCTGCCCAGAGGAGGACAACGACGCCACCCACTGCTCCGCCGTCTTTCTGGAGGATGAGGAGGACGTTGTGCATCTGGTCCATGCACCACTGGAAGACACAGTCTCCCTCCAGGACCTTGAGTCGGCCTCAGCAGCAGAGCCCATCTTCAGCAGTCTTCGCGACTACATCAGACAGGGATGGCCTGCCAATGTCCCACCAGAGCTGGAGCCATACTATAGGGTAAGGCAGGAACTGTCATGCTGGGGTGAGGCCTGCATCGCCCGTGGCTTATGTGCTGTCATCCCAGCGTCCCTGAGAGGGCGTATCTTACAGATGGCACATCAGGGACACTTAGGCATTGTCAAAGCTAAACAAAGGTGCCGGGAATTGGTGTGGTGGCCTGCCATTGACCGCGACCTGGAGGGCCTCATCCGCTCCTGTGCCGCATGCCTCGTCAGTGGCAAGACTGGGCCACTCACTCCTGCCCCACTACAACCGACACCCTGGCCATCTGCACCTTGGGACCACTTACAGCTGGATATCTGTGGAGAACTGCCAAACGTACCACACCACCAGAGGTTCCTGGTGGTAGTCTATGACCTGCATTCCAAGTGGCCTGAGGTGGCTCCCATGGGTACAGTTACCTCCGCCGCTGTGATCAGCTTCCTCGACCACCTGTTCTCCCGTTGGGGCCTGCCTCGCCAAATTACCACTGACAACGGGCCTCAGTTCCTGTCCTCAGAATTCACCTCCTTTCTTGCCAACAGTGGTGTCACTCACATTCGTACCTCTGTCTATCACCCCCAGGCCAATGGGGGGGTGGAGCGATTCAATCAATCCCTGAAAAAATGGTCTGCGCGCCCACATGTCAGAGGGATACTCCCTCACCGCTGCACTGTCACGGACCCTCCTCCACTACAGAGCAACTGCCCACTCGACCACAGGGGTTTCCCCTGCTGCACTAATGCTGAAAAGAGAGCTTGTGCTTCCCCTGTCAAGGCTCCGCCCACCAATGGCCGCGAGCCTGCGGCCATGCCCAGCGGCAGTCAAGTCCCATGTCAAAAGACAACAGCGTTCCATGAAGCACAAATTTGACAGCAGGCACAAGACCAAGTGGCCTGACACCAGAGTTTCAGATTGGGTTCGAGCCCGCCGGCCCCAAAGAGCTAACAAGCTGTCGTCATTTTGGTCATCCCCATACCAAGTCAGTCGGCAGCTTGGCCCAGCCTCATTTCAATTGGCTGATGGCTCCCGTTGGCATGCTAGCTGCCTGCGCAGAGTGCCACCCCCTCTCCAGCAACCTCAGCTAACAAGGGCAGTGCAAGGCAACCAAGCTCCTGGGCCAAAGGAGCAGGTCAACCCAGCAGCTGAGCTGGCCCCTCCGGTGCCAGATCCGGCCACTGCACCTCCCATGGAAGCCGTACCAGCTGCTCAGGAAGCAGTAACAGCAGCTCACAGGCCAGCCTCCCCTCCGGCCTCACCGCAGGGGCCCGTTGCTCCTGAGCCACGCCCTGTCAGGGCCCGTATGCGCCCCGAGCGCTTCGGAGACTTTGACACCACTTTCCATGTTTGACTTTTGGGAGAGGGGGGGAAATGTTGTGTTCTTATTTAGTAAAATATGTCTACCATTACAGTTATAAATGTTAGTCATTTAGGTTGACTTTTGCAAAATGCGTGTTTTGGCATGGGAAGGCCACCGTAGGTGGCGCAGGGGTTTTTCGGGGTTGAGGAAATAAAAAAAGCAGTCGATGCTAAGCAAGAAGCGGTACCTGTCGTGTTTTCTTGGAATGTAACAGTCACAGTTATATCTATCCTGTCTAACTTCAGCCACATTAGAAGCTGTCTTAACTTTGAAGCAGCAAAGCTGTACTTCACTGCCTTCAAAATGTCACATATCACTTATTGTATTACCAGCTGGATCCAGGCCTGCAAAACAATTTTATCACCCATACAGTCTGTATACAAACAGACCCTGAAGGTTTTGGACCAGAAGCTTATCCATCACCATCACTGCAAGACCTCAACAAGCATGCTCTCCTAAGCTGGGACATCACCATTAAGCTAATCAATAGCAGTCTGGTCATTAAAGTTTTCCATGGTCTGCCCTCACCTCCACTTTCTGAGTTCTTCACCCTGAGTAGCAGGTTCACTGGACAAGTGAACTGGGTGATCTCACCATTCTGGTAAGAAAAACCTCATTTAGTGAGTCTGCTTTCTCTGTGAGAGCTTCCATGACTTGGAACTCCATACCAATCACATCCATGAGACTGAACACTACAGATATTTTAAAAACAACCTGAAAACATGGTTGCAAAATAACTACATATGTGAGCATGCCATAGCTCCACAGCCTTAGCCCTGTCATTGTACAGTATGTGTCCCCTGTTAACACACATTGTATATATTGTCTTTTAGATCATTTATTAGGCTACTTTTTATGGTGTGATTTGAGATGTTTTCTATGAACTGCTATTATATGAAGCAGTGACTATTTTATGTTTTCTTCCTCAGTGGCCCTGAAACATTTGGCCCAGGGACTGCAGTTGAAAATTAGCCATTGGCTAACATTGTCATATATTGCATGAAGCACTACTTACCTAGACATTGTAAAACATTTTTTTTAATGATTTTATTACTAAAAATTGCCTAAATAATAGATATATTAGAAAAATGCAAGAAAAAGTTATAAACATAGTCTCAGGATAGTTTCATGCTGTGTAAGTCAGTGGGACTCCATTAGGTTGTATACACCAGGAATTTTCCGTATTTGCATATTGTTGACATATGGAAACAGACCTTTCTTAGTGTATTAGAAAAAAAAAGTATAACATCAAATTCTAGTAATAAAGTTGACCTACGCTAGATTGTAAGTTCAATTTTTATTTGGTGATTTTTTTTAAAAATTCATAATAAAAGACAATCTTTATTGACAGGGATGCTCACATGTCAAATGTCCATGAGTAAATGGACTGGCAAACAGTATACCCTGGTCATATGACTTCATAAATTTGATGTCCTTCAAAAATAAAAGCCCCTTTTCATGCCTAGCTGTAAAAATGTAATTGTTGCCATATGGCAACACTATGCAATAGAGGGTTAATGTGTGCCGTCAAAAAAAAGTCTATGTGGTTAGTGCTGTTGCCTCACAGCAAGAAGGTTGCAGGTTCAAGTCCTTGGTCTGGGACCTTTCTGTGTGGAGTTTGCATGTTCTCCCCGTGTCTGAGTGGGTTTTCTCAAGGTTCTCCAGCTTCAAAAGTGCAAAGACATGCTTAGGTTAATTGGAGACTCATAGCTATGAATGTGTCAATGAATAGTTTGTGCCCCATGATACACTGGCGACCATCTGGAGTGTATCCCTCCCTCTCGCCTGCAGAACATTTGGATTAGCTCCAGCAGAACCCTGTGACCCCAATGAGGCATAAGCAGGTACAGAAAATGGAGGGATGGATAAAATCAATATCAAGGAGGGTCATAGGTTGAATGGGAAACTTTTTCTGCGAAAAAGCATGTTAGAGTTCCAGGAAAATATCAGCAAGCTGTGGAGAAAAGGACAAGCACATAACAGAAAGAATGAATTAATCCTGTGAATAAACAACAAACAACACAAACCAGAGCATGACTGCTCTGCTACACTAGGGGGCACAATAAGTTAATGTTTGAATATCAGGACGGATCATTAATTCTGCCTTTGTCCTGCCTTTTCAATGTCACACTTTCAATCACAGATGACCTTTTTGCCTCGCATGGCAGCACTCGTGTCACGGAACATGTGATTCCGATGGAATTCCTAAAGCTGCCCAGTAAATATATCTGACTGTCCAGATACACGCAATGAAAAAACACATTGAGGCTGGAGTCCTGGGAAAATCTGGCATGGAATCTAAAGATCTTTACTGCCTCATTGATTGTAGCTTCATGCATAACAAGCTGCATGTTCCCTGTTTGAGTACAGAATGTCTAATGTGTAAAATAAAATAGCTTTATAAAAATGTATTTGTAGTCACTAAATTAAAAGTAAGTAAATGAGTATATATATATATATATATATATATATATATATATATATATATATATATATATATATATATATATATATATATATATATATATACTCATTTACTTACTTTTAATTTAGTGTATATGCATGTATGTATATACACTAAAAAATGAATTATTATTAAATTATTAAATTATTTATTATTTAATTATTCATTATTAAATGAATAATTAAACCAGGATGGCTGCTTGTATTGTGTTGTGTACATGTATGTATATATACATATATATATATATATATATATATATATATATATATATATATATATATATATATATATATATATTTCTCTTGATGCAGAAAGATGCTGAGAAGTTCTCAGATGCCCCTGGATGTTGAATAAAAGCTTTATATATACAAAACAATATTGACTCAAAGTTCAGTGGGCTTCATTATCGTAGCCTTCCAAACCAAAAAAACAAACAGCCTTTATGTGCCACATACTTTATAACAAGCATGTTTATAACTAAAAAGAAACTGATGTGATATGGAGCTTCATTAAACAACCCACAAAGGATTATGGGTAGGAAATGGATACAGCTCTGAACAATCTGATGCACCAGCTACTTACAATCATGAAATGACACAGTTACCAGTAATTAATGGTAATGGTATAAATGGTATAAATATTAGCAGGATATAGAAAAATGTTGCTATAACCTTAACAATTAAATTAAAAAAAACATAACCGTCATTTAGAAAATCTGGTGATCAGATTCTATCTTACATCACATCTCCGCTTGATCTCACACAGAAAGTTCAATTCAATTCACTTTTTTTTATATAGCCCAATATTACAACACAATAGTCTCAAAGTGCTTCAAAAATTCAGTCCAAAGTGATTCAGACATCCCCCGTCCTTAGACCCTCCTTCTCGGCAAGGAAAAACTCCAAAATCCAGTGGGAAAGAAAAAACCTCGGGGAGAACCACAGTGAAGAAGAGATCCACTCCCATGGACGGACAGGCTATAGATGAACCAGGACTGACAGACATGCATCTGATGATGATGTATTAGTTCAAACTATTGCATGAAAATGAATGTTTGTGCTTTAGTTTGAAATGAGGAAAAAAACAACATATTACTTTACACAACAAAAACACTACTTGGATGACATATTCATTTTTTTCGGATTAGTTTTAAATGAAACACAACATCTTTTATCTTTGTGTTTTTTGATTGTGATTTTTCTATGAATCAATTTTTACAGGACTTGTGATCAGATTGTTCTTGACTCTTCAGGCCAAACATACTGACATACTGTTGTTATAATTCAACAATGTGAACAGATAAACAAAACCAACCCTCCAGTGAGGTTTAATTGACATATTGCCCACAAGGTAGCTGCCTTAGTACATTATTGTTGTGTCTGTACATGTGCCATTCAGTGCAGAGCACATTGTCTGTTTCCATAGTTACAAGGGTAAAATACGACTGTACATATCCACAGAATCAAATGATGCTGCAGTTATAAACTCTGTTACCAACAGCCTATTGGCAAACAATAAACGGATGAGAAAAACAAGGACAAAACCAATATGCTGCCAGTTGGCCCCAAAGAAAAACAAGAAATATCGACTAACAAACTGAGGAAATGAACTTGGATTAAACCGGAGGTCATGAGACTTGGTGTGATGTTAGATTTAGATCTAAGGTTTGATTCCCAGCTCCTGCATGTCGATGTGTCCATGGGCAAGAATCCCAAATTGCTCCTGATTTTTCTCCATCACTGTCTAAGTGTGAATGAATGATTAGATCCATCTGATGAGCAGGTGGCACTTTGTGTTGCAGCCACCGCCATCAGTGCATACATGGTTGTGAATGGCTGAATGAACACTTTAGAAAGACTAGCAATGTTCTATATAATACAGAAAGTCCATTCATCATTAAAGACACTGAAAAATTGATTGAAACAATATGCAGACAGTTTCAACAAGGACTTCACCATGACTGACACCAGCTTCATTTTTATCGTACTAAAGCCAAATTTATGGCAACAGACCATCATCACATTTAATTAACTCAAGAAGGATGCTGAATGAATTCAGCACCTCTGGTCTGTTGGACCACCTCATTTCTGACTGGACCGACTAATCAATGCAGTGAAACGGGAAGAAAAGACTCTTTTCATGAATTCTATTAACATCTCCTTTCTGAGCCTCTGCAGACCAGAACCCGAAATGAGGTGCAGGCTCGTTGCTGCAAGGTCCCTATGACAGGGATAGAAATATGTTTTAATGAGCCTGAGACCTGAGGTGACAGGCTGTTTTTTTTTGTTGTTTTTTTTTTTTTCTTTTTGAGGCCAAGGCTGCCAGACTTTACAAATGCATGGAAATAAGGTAATGTATAAACTTTGGAAAATGGAAAAATGCAAATTGTTCAGACGAGAAGAAAAACTTTCATGAGATAACACATCAATAAAATAAAAAAAATAAATAAATAAAATGAAAAAAAAAGCAAAAACATATCATTAGCTGCCTAAAGGCTGCAGTGTTCATTACACACCATATGGCTGTGATGCCACGAACAATATGCTGACATTTTTCCATTTGTGGAGCCTAAAACATTATATATATATATATATATATATATATATATATATATATATATATATATATATACAGTATAAACATCATAGCTATTCATCATTGTGTATTTCACTACAATTATTTAAAAATCATGGATCTTAATTCATGTTAGTTCTATGTTTTTACCACTTTAAGGATCTGCTAATACATTTTCAATAGTTATAGGTCAAAAGCAGAATTCACAATTTATAACTGACTCAAAACAGGTCACAGACATGTTTCTCAATTAGATGTAAGATGTTTAAAAAGTGTTGTTAGAATTTCACAGCATCGCAGCTGGATTCTACTCCTGAAAGAATGTGAACCAAATCTGACAGTGAAATCCATTCGATCAGGTCAGTTTTCATCATAAACAGGAAGCCTTGACTGATATCGACCAATCACAGTCCAGCATTATGAGAATGTTCCATTTTTTTTATTGTATACCTTTAATCTCTTCATACCAGTCAACTATTTTTATTTTAGTATTCATTTTATTTATTAATTTGCAAATGTCAATAAAATCCCAAAATAAAATGCAATGCATTTTCTTTGAGTACAAGAAGAATAACCTCCTAATATATTTTACAAACTTAAAACTTTGTCTTTCCTTTCATTGTCTTCTATCTATTATCTCGATAATGAAGGACCAGCAATGTTTAATTGTCTCAAAAATAAAAGAATGCAACAGTGTCTGTGTGCATTGTTTGTTCATAAAAGACTGGTTTATTCATGAATACCATATTGTTCTAAATGCATGTTGTTCAGATTTTAAAATCTGATTTTGTCTTTATGGTCTAAATTAATAAATCTAACCTGATTTGATTTGACATTACCTGTTTGGTGTCATGTGTTTGTGAAATGTTAAAATAGTTTTGAAAACCTTTGAAAAGTAGTAAAATATGAAGCTCGTCGTTAGATTCATACAACTTGACTCCAGTAGCTGAAATGTTTGCATCACCAAACACCAGAGGATTTGAGATGGAAGACTTTGACTTGTAACCCAGGATGTACTGAAGGAAGGATGAAAATACTGCAGGACCGAGGTTTACTCGGTGATGGGTCAAAGGTCAAACTATAAAAGAAGAGTTTAAGGGCCTTTTTTTTAGGCAAGGCAATTGTTTGTAAGGCACATTTCAGTAACAAGATAATTTAAAGTGCTTTACATAAAGCATTAAAAGGATTAAGTTACAATTTAAAAAAAAAAAAAAGTTAATTGAAAAATGAAAAAAATTTAAAATTTTAAATAATAACAAGAAATAAATAATTAAATAAATAGGATTAATAATCAAAATAAGGAAATTAAAACAAAAACAAGAACAAAGTTATACAATTTAAAAATAGGTGAATAGGTGGTGGGTAAAAAAAAAACTAAAATTATGAGAAGTTACAGTGCAGTGAAAAAAAATTGAGAAATGACATCAGCAATAGGCAGCAGCACACAGAAAAGTCTTCAGCTCTGACTTAAAAACAATGAGAGTTGCAGCAGGCCTGCAGTTCTCTTTGTTCCAGATGTATGGGGCATAGAAACTGAACGTTGCTTCTCCATGTTAAGTTCTAACTCTGGGAACAGAGAGCAGACCTGTCCCAGACCATCTAAGAGATCTGGATGGTTCACAAGGGTTCAGCAATTCAGAGATATACATAGGCCCTAGACCACTCAATGCTTTATAAACCAGTAAAAGTATTTTGGAGTTAATTCTTTAGCAGACAAGAAGCCAGGGCAAGGACCTCAGAACTGGAATGATAGGATCTATTGTTTTAGTCTTAGTGAGGATTCTTGCAGCAGCATTTTGAATTAGCTGCAACTGTCTGATTGACTTACAGATGCCTGTAAAGACTCTGTTACAGTAGTCAAGTTAATGCCTAAAAAAAGCCTGGACAAGCTTTTCCAAGTCTTCTTGAGACATAAGGCCTTTAAGCCTTGAAATTCTTCAGGTGGTAGTTTGCTGACTTTGTGATGGTTTTAATGTGACTGTTGAAATTCAAGTCTGAGTCCATAAATCCCATTTGTGGGATTCAACATCAACGACTTTAATCTTTCCTCTTTGGCTCTAAAAACAATTACCTCAGTTTAATTGG
This sequence comes from Lepturacanthus savala, assembly GCA_030544235.1. Taxonomy (NCBI): domain Eukaryota; kingdom Metazoa; phylum Chordata; class Actinopteri; order Scombriformes; family Trichiuridae; genus Lepturacanthus; species Lepturacanthus savala. Next base: position 31,173,499 of record CM060464.1, read on the forward strand.
GACGTTCAGATGTGTAGTTACCTATGGAAATGAAGTAGTCTCCGTCCTTTAAGTAGGATTCAAACCACTGTGCTATGTCAGTAAGTCCCACCTAGTTATCCAACTGGTCTAATAACATGTTGTAGTCAACTGTGTTGAATGCAGCACTGAAATCTAATAATACTAAGACTAAAATGTTGCCACTGTCTGTGTTTAAATACAGTAGATGTCATTGAAGACCTTAACAAGTTTCAGCTGTGGTGCTGTTGGAAACCTGATTGGAATACATCAAATCAGTTAGTCAGCTGTTAAAACTGCTCTTCCAATGATTTTACTTTAGAATTATAGATTTGATATGGGCCTGTCATTACTCATTACAGAATTGTCTAAATTGCTCTTTTGTAGAAGTGGCTTGATAACTGCAGTTTTCAGGGCCTGTAGTAATACACCTTAGACAAGAGATGTGTTTAAAATGTGTAGGAGATCTGAGGCCATGCAGTTAGAAACTGTCTTAAAGAAGCCTGTTGGCAGAATATCCAGACAACAGAAAGATGATTTCAAATGGTTTTTATGATTGATTGGAAATTGTGTCATGCCATCACAGTTAAACCGTACAATAACAACAGCTCTTGTCTAACTTGTCTTAAAGGTATATTTTGATGGTTCAGAGTGTCACAGCATCACAGACACAAAAGGAAACGTATGTTGTTAATAAATATTATCCAAGCAGCATCATGTTTCTATTATTTTCTGTTGCAAATTGGTGAATATTGTTTCCAGTAGATGGGATTCAGATATTTGAGGATTGTTCAGCATATGCGTCAAATGCTGCCAAAGTGTGCCTGTTTTTAATGCCAAGAAAGACCAAACTGAGCAGCTAATGAGCTCTGACATTTCCATCCAAAATTAAACCAGGACACAACCGGACAAAAACTGAAATGATGATTTACATATGAAGACTGATTTTTCTTTTCTTTTTTTAAACAGCGTATTATGCTGAAGGTGACCACAGCACACTGATGGGAATACGTCACGTTTCATTGCCTTCACTGCCGTATTCACCCAGCCTTTCCAAATTTAGCCCATAGGAGCTTTTGTGAGGTCTTTTCATTATCATCCATTCAAGAGAAATTAGCAGAAGTTGAGGCAATTACGCTGCAAGACATCTCATTCAGCCCATCACTGAAAGGAAAAAAGAACATAGAATAAGACTCATTTTCAATTTCCATCAAATCACACAGCAGACAGAAGCTTTCCTCATCACTTACCCTGCAACCAATTGTTTTGAATTTGCCCATGTGATCATTTTAGCCAGAAAAAAAATTCTACTCTGATCAACAATAGTCTGACCTTTTGACTCTATGGTTTCATGAGATCACACCATGAAGTCTAATTTGACTAAACATCACCAAACTACTGTAATCAGATTCTGCGTATAAATTAACCAGTTTCCACTTGTTATATTCAGCTCCTCATTTCAAGAATTAAAATGTCACTACAATGATTTGCTCTTCATGAACTTTTCTGCATGTTCATCATCCATTTTCTATTCCCGCTTATTCCTCACTAGGGTAAATCTGCTGGAGCCAATCCCAACAGATTTCAGGCAAGAGGCAGGATACAGCCCAGACAGTTTGCCAGCCTATCTTGGGGCCCATCTACCACTATACCTGTTCTGGATGGTATGTGAGTGAAATAATGTGCGTCAGAAAAAAAATGTTTCAGATCTCAGACTACAGGTAATCACACATATACAAGTATCAAATGTCTTCATATTCATTACTCAGGTAGAAGTATAGATACTATGATTTAAAAATACTTCTGTATAAGTATCCCCTCAAGTTTTTTACTAAAGTAAAAATCTTCAGATTTTCAAACTACTTGAAATAAAGGTATTGTAAGAGGAAGAGATGCCATTAAGGACAAAAACTTAGTACTATGATATATAATAATGTTATATTTTGATCTAACATTTAAGTCTTTTATCGATTAAACTATCTGCCAAAGGAATAAAATAAAAAATTCTACTTAATATTGGATTAATTGTACCAAAAACAGAGAATTTTCACTTGATCACCTTTCACTTTTTGCAGCGCAATTTATCTGGAGAGGTTTCTAGGAGAGGCTGTTTTTAAAGTGTAAGGAATAATTGTGTGAAAATGTAAGAAGTAGAGATATACAGATAGTATATTGACTATCTGTTTCATTGTCTTATCTCATAAAAGGTCTAAGAAAAGAAAACATACAAAAGAACAAAAGAAAACCTAAATCATGGCCTCAGAATATGTTGTCAGTGCAAAACACATTTCATGGTATAGGTAGCTAAGACATTCATGATTCCAGCAAGAATCCAAATGTGGGAAGTAACAGTTTTCTTCATTTTATTGACACACCTGTTGACAAACACATCAACCATCATGTACCATCAAAATTCACACAAAGCTCCTCACACATGGTAGCAAATGTGCATTGATCGGCACTTTGCCTTTTGCAGAGTGTGGAACTTTGATTTTTTAAGGTCTGCAACAAGCCTGGTGAATGCTGCAGTGAAGATAAGTGGCCTGAAGGTTGTTGGACTGCATTACCCACAGAGCACTGGGTGAGGTTGGCCAATAGTCTGCTGTTCTCCAGATAAATGGCATCCAACAATGGCTGCCATAGTCCCCACTGGACTGGACACACAGGATTATGTCAAAAGAAAGGTCTTCTCATCCATTCAACTCCAGGCTGCATTTGATTGTGTAGTGTTCTGGCTTCATCCATGATGCCAGAGTCCTGAAGAACAGTACAATCTACAAGAACCTCTGTATCCTTCTTCAGGTAGGATTAATTTGGGATTATTCTTCCAAGACTATAAATATATTAACTTAATTGAGGGTGTGCATCATTGTCTCATAACCACTGCCAAGGAGGATGAAGACCCGTTTCAACTCCATCACACCAAGGTCTGTTCCATTATAAATGGGAACTTTGGCCTATTGAAGAAGCATCGAAGGAATGGTTCTTCAAGGAATGATTTTCATTACCGTCTTTGCAGTGCTATATAATATGACTCACAGTAGGGGGTGGCCTGAAGCCTGTCGAGGATGTCAAGTCAAGTCAAGTCAATTTTGTTTGTATAGCCCAAAATCACAAGATCACAGACTTGCCTTAATGGGCTTTAGAGTTTGTACAACAGCAATACAACATCCCCTGTCTGTACACCCTCACAGCATACAAGGAAAAACTCCCTAAAAAAAGAGGAAGAGACCTCAAGAAGAGAAACAGGGGGGGATCCCTCTTCCAGGAAGGACAGGCCTGCAATAGATTATATGTGCACAGAATGGAATACAGTATATTTAGAACAGGAAAAGAGTTGAGTATGGCATTAATTAGAATGACAGAAATAGAATGATTCACGTACATGTGGAGGATGAGGTGACAGGACCATTCCAGCTTCCAGGTGTCACTAGGAAAGAGTTAGATCCTACAACATGGGTGTACAATCCAACTGTGGCCCAAGCTCAACTCTGTTGCACTTCTCAGTTTCAACACTAGATGGGGCCAGCCATGAAAACCCAAGAAAAAATTTTACTGCGATGTATTCAGAATCAGAATCGCTTTTATTATCACTGTATTTCTATAATGAAATTATTCAGAATTGACATGTGAATACTGTGTGTTTTTCTCACTCATGTTTATTGTGAAGAACATTGCACTCAGTGGGAGCAGTGATGCTGTCCTTTGGATTGAAGGATGGCTGACATGTCGGGAGAAAGTTTGGTGGTTGAGACACAAAGGACTTCACAGAGATGGCTATCAGTCATTCTGGTTCTCAGTCTGCTTTTGTCTGATTTAACAGAGAAAATGTTTGTTCACATATGTATGTTGAGCCAAATAGGCTCATCATTCTTTTTGAATGGCGTCTCATCAGAGGAAACTCTTGACTCTTCAGAGAATCATCACATTGCAAGGAATGGCATTGATGGTGTGTGCAAAGCCAAAGAGAGAGGAGGTGAAGCTGTTAAGATGCTCCGACCGTCCATTTGGGCAATGCGATGACCACTGTTGTAAAAACTGTCAACATAATCGGAGCTAGCAGACTGTAGCACAGAGATTTTCAAGCTTTCTGTATCTGATGTGGATGCTGAATATTGAATCTGATGTACCCTGGCTCAGTCGCGGCTCTGTGCTGCAGCGGTTTTATGAGATCAGAAATCGACCAGTTTTTTAAAGGGCCAGCTTCTTCATAAACTGAGTGACTCTGTGTGGCTAGCTGACCTGGCATTTTTAGGTGATCTTACTCATCAGCTGAATACACTGAACAAGAATCTACAAGGCAAAGAACAGCTGGTGCCACACCTGTATGCGCATATTAAAGCCTTCTGTGTCAAGCTCCGCCTTGGGGAAATATGTGTCTATAATTGCATCCCTTGTTACAGAATTCGGCCTAAGTTTCCAAGATTTTTCTGTCATTGAAAAATAAATAAAGCTGTTCTTGACTCCCTTCCTGGTGTATGCAGAAGAAGTGGAAGAGAAACTGCAGCTAGAACTGATTGAAATGCGATGTGATGATTCTTTGGAGAGAAGGGCTTGGGATTAGCAAAAAATTAAATGAACCAAAAATAGACTATAGAAAAAACTGTCAATGGTAATGTGAGAAAATGATGACCCTAATTCAGGTTCATTGTGTTTTACAGACCCCCTTCCATACACAATGTGATGGCTCATAGGAAGAATAGGTCATCTTCATTTTGGTCAAGGCTTTCTATGGCAGGTTCAGCAACTGAGGGGGCTGATTTAAATGAGTAAGCAGCTGATGTGCCAAAAAGCTGCAAAACATTATCAGACAGCTTGTGCTCATAGCAAGCCTCACCAGACAGATTCAGACCATATCAGACATACAGGATGGAGTTAAGGGTATGCAAGCACATCCAATTTTCAAGTTTGCTTTTTCCACATTCATCTGGCTGAATAATCTCTCGATTTCAGCATTTGAGTGTGGCAAGAACAACAGAGACACAGCTGCCATGGCAAGTTCCTGAAACAGGTTGATATCAGCTGCATCCCTGAACTTCCAAATGTCACTCTAGAATCCCACTGTGTTTTTTGTTTCATTCCATTTACTAAGATGGATGGCATGTCATTGCTGGACAATCTTGTCGGCATCTCTGTATCTCTGCAGCAGAGTAGCCAAGGACCTTGGCTATTTTTTTCTATCTCTCCCAGGCTCTTGTTGTGCTTCAGTTTCCTCTACATTGAAAATGGATATGTACTGTAATACTTCAAAATTGTCTGGCAGTCTCACCCTCAATTCGTTAGTGAGGAAGATGATGAAAGCTGCACACTTCTTTTGGACGTACTTAATTTCATTGGGCACAATGTGCGCCTTAGCTGCCTTTGACTCAAAAGCAACCAAAAGTAACCAATGTACTGCTTGGGACTGATGTATCCATAAACTGGTTCTTTGAGTAAATATATATATATATATATATCAATCATCATTTACTTCTCAGACTTGAGAAGTAAATGCCCTGAAGTAAATGCCCTCAACATGACCTCGAAGTATTTTGTCATACAAACTGATCCCTGATCTCTAGTATGTGATAAATAGGCCTGACACCATAGAAACATCCCTATATCACGATGCTGCAGCACCATGCTTCACTGTCTTCAGAGTGAAATGTGGCTTGAATTCAGAGTTTGGAGGTCATCTCAAAAACTGTCTGCAGCCCTTGGACCCAAAAAGAACAATTTTACTCATAAGTCCACAAAATGTTCCTCCATTTCTCTTTAGGCCAGTTGATTGGCAATTTAGAGCCTCTTATGCACATGCCTTTTTTTAACAGAGAGACTTTGTGGGGGATTCTTGGAAATAGATTATCTTCACACAGATGTCTTCTATCTGTCACAACTATATGTCTATCTGTCTTTGCCATTCTGGTTATTCGTGTCTCTATTTTTGTCTTGAACATTGTCTTGAATGACCCATTTTCAGAAAAATGATGATCTCACTGATTGAATGCCACACTGTTATTTCTTAGAAGACGCCCCTTTCATCTAATTGCCCAATTGCACAGCTGTAAGAACATGATATCATGAATGCTGGGTCTTGTTTTCTGAGACTCTACTGTATCTACTGGTAAATTGTTCTTCATGTACCAATAAAAATATAGTTATAGTTAGTCACATTGGACTGCTCTTATTTTGAACTCTACTGTATATATGTAAATATAGCCTACTAGCTGGAGCAGATGATGAGTCTCTACCACTGGAGCCACAGGCTCTTTGTTTCCGTCTCCCAGGAATCCATCATGACACCCTTTAAATATTTTCTATCTTAAATAAATCAGTCAGCAGACAATATCACATGCAGACTATTTATTTCACACAGACAATCAAACAACACAAAAAAAGACCATTGTTCTCTCTTCTCTGGGATTTTCTAGATGCCTGCAGCTCATTGAATCCAGAATGACTCTAGTCCTATGATAGTAACTGTTTTCACAGTAGTTTCCAACTTCCACAAGCTGTAACATGATATTTACAAACCCTGAAAGAAGCCATGTCTCCTGCAGTTGATGGGCAGGTTCATTGGCTTCTACAAGACATAAAATTCATTAAAAGAGAGAAAACACTGTGCACTACAACTACATAAAACAAAAGACAGTAATAGATAAAACATCAAGCAGATATGCTAGACATAATACAAGTTATTTGACCAGGTCACAGAATCTAGTCACATACTTAATTGTTCTTTTAACCATGAGTATAACTCAGTCTTTGATTAAATGATCCATGTGTGAGATGCCTTCACTGAAAAAGATGACTGTCCATAAGCAAACCTCCTCCTGGGTATTATATACAGTTCTCTCTTGCTGCACAACTAATGCGACCATCAGCAGTTGTTCTCTCCTTAATAAAAGCACTGATATCTTATATTCAGCTTATGTACCTCTCTGTACTACCATCTTTATGAGTCAATTCAATCTCTGCTTTATTTACAATGACACTTTCAGCAAAGACTTGACGAAAGTGTATTTAACCTTTTGAGCAGCATCAGGTACAAAGTATTCGATGTTGAGCAAATAACAAACTTTTACGGCCTTCACTCTGTCACCATATTTTTCACATTTAATACACTTCCCAGCTTATCTTTGATATCTTTAGACAACTTTTTAAGCCTTTATGACTCTTGTCTTTAAACTTTACAAGAACTTTGACTCCATCTTCCTTTTCAAACTTTGACACTTTCCTCCTGCCTTGAACTCCTCCCCCTTTATTCCATTTGGCTGCTTCCCAGAGGCCTGATGAGTCCTCACAGGAACAGAGACTGTCACCTTCCATCACTATAACTCTGATTTACCTTCAACTGATATATTTCTGTATCAGGCACAGATAAACTGGCCTGTCAAAGATCATCTCTAGAGAAAGTAAATCACTCTGACTGTAAATATGGACCGACATCCTACATCATTGTTTCATTTTTTTTCTTACTTGCTACTTTTGTATTTCATGAAAACGATTTTGTTTTTCCTATTCTTTCATCTTTGTTTCAATTATTGTAATAAATGACTTGTTTTTATTTGTCATTGTAATAGAGGTTAGATGAGCTTTATAGCATCAGCCTGAGTTTTTTTTTTTTGGTCGAAACAACAGGTATAATATTTTCATTTTTTTATAAATGATGAGGAGAACCTGTATGACTTCATAGCTGTCTGATGACCAAAAGTAAGTAATCAAACTGAAAACTGGAATTAAATATAACTACAAAAAAAAAATCAGGGAATGTAGAACAAATGAGAGACATGCAGGGAACAGTAGGGAGTAATGAGGGCAGACTGAAGGCAGATGTGGGGGAAAACACAGAAAAAAGAAAGAAAAACAAAGCAAACACAACAAAAATCCTCAAAAAAACAATAAAATCAGAGAAAACAGTATCAGGCCACAGCTCAAAAAGATTCAGTTTATTGTCACAGACGACTAAAGGAACCAGGACATTAATACATTCAAATTTGAGAAGCTGTAATCACAGTATTTTTCATTTAAAAATAACTCCAAACATTACATGTAATACCAAAATAAAAAAATGGCAATTTACTAATCGTTGTTCTCCCAAATGCTGCTGTAGCTAATGGGACCTAATCCTAATATTGAATGGAAGCCTGATACCGTAAGAGTGAAAGCTGTTATTGGAATGTTTATTAATATTATTAATCATCTTATTGAGGAGAACATTAGAAAGTGTTTCCAAAAGCACAGCATAATAATAATACTCAGTTCAGTTTTAACTTCAGTCTGAATGTTCAAGATGTAATTATAAAACAGCGGCTGGTAAATCTCCATGCACTGTAGCTTTAAAAGAGCAGCAGTTTCCTGACTCCTGCACACACTGAATGATGTATTGTGATATTATACGGCACATAGTAACCCCATATATGTTTACTGTTTATATGAGATCTGGGTCTGTGGCTGTATATTACATTTTATGACTTTGCTTGTCTACGCTCCAAAGGCCAGAGTTGATTATCTGCCAACCTGCTGCAGTCTGATAAACAGCGTCACGTGTGTGATATACACAAATACATTTAAATGTGCAGTGATCCTCAGCCGTGTGTGTGATAGCTTAATAATGATATAGTGTATGAGGAGTCTGCTGCTGCAGCTGACTGCAATCCCACAACTGTCTGCTTGCAAATATTTATTATCACCCAACACTTCCGAACATACACAGCATGTCTGCACATTTCAACATTCAACATTCTACTGCTGATGCAGCTGTGGCTTTTTCTGCAGCTCAGAGACTCAAACTATTAAAACCCACCACATCTTTCACCATATATGTAACATTGTAAAGTCTATATTTGACATTTTTTATTGTTGCATAAAACATGAATGATCTCTGGGCCAATACCACACACATGAACAGTGATTTTAGTCGATCTTTACTGTCGGTATTAATAGGTCAACACATTATCTGACCTGCTTCTCGAATCTTCTGACATGGCTGATTCTGTTCAGGTAGGAAGGTGCATACTATATACTAATTGTATAGAGTATTGGGGTGGGACTTCATTAAAAAAATAATAATTACAGGTTTTGTAATTAATTAATCACAATTATCCAAATAATTGCATGAAAATATTTTTCCCAAAAGCCACATTTATTTTATGTGAATTAAATTTAGTCACTATCAGTAGCACATTTTTTAAACCCATACATTCAACAATAGTAACAATCTTTGGTTGAATTTAGGCTTGTATTTCTGTGCAGTCATAGTTCATCATGTAACACTTGGAGCAGAGCCAGCAGACAGGCTGTTATTCATAACCTAAAACTTTAATTTATAGCCCCTGACAAGTCAAGGTTAGCAGCAGCAGAACTGACTTGTTTCTCTAATCAGTTAAGAGAGACATTATCCTTCATTCTGTAAATGATCAGTCCTGATAGATACATTTAACTGCTTTCCAAGTTATCATTAACTCCTCCAGACAGGAATCTGAGTTTATGTAAACAAGAGGAAAATTTCTAAATGTCAGAGGTTAAAAATGTCCTTGTCCAGCACCTTGACAGGAACGTAAAGTGTGGGTGAAGACTCCTCTTAAAGCAGTTGTTAATCCTTCAGCCAGGGTCAGTTCATATAGAAAAAAGGAGCTGAGGGCAGATCACACAGCAACTGAGCTGCCTCCGAGCGAGGTCACGTTACACAGCTGAAGGTGTGATCACACCTCCGAAAGCTGTTCTTTAATTTGAAAACTAACATCCCTGTACAAAAGTAAATTTTGCTGTTACATATTTGAAGAGCTAGAATCTAGCTAGAATTACCTTTGTAAAAGTGATCATATCTAAAAAATGAGACATATAGCTGGCTGTTTCTTTTTATCAAGCCTTTATTGTATAGCAACAGTAACTATGGGGGAAAAGGAAGTTGTTGTGAGGTTATTCAATTACTGACAGATTTCCAATATATATGGCCATGTCCATTAACACCTTTTTGAAAGTGTAGACGTCTTTAGAAATTGACAGCATTTTTAAAGAGTGAGGACATTTTTAGAACATGAAATTGTGATACTTTTACTGAGCATGTTTTGGAACTTGAGGCCATATTGTATGATCTTTGACCTCCTCCTATGGGGGTTAAAATTTGGTTTTACAGTTAGAATTAACCCTCCTGTTTTCTGAAAGTTAAGGGCTAAGCAATATAGAAGAGATAGAGAGAGCTGCTTATGTAAAACAAGTTTGGGGCTGTAGCCTCAAGCAGGTTTGAGGGTGAGCATCCTTAATGTGGAGTGACAGTAGTAAAATAGAATAGGCTGCTTTTTTCTGTGTGTGTGTGTGTGTGTGTGTGTGTGTGTGTGTGTGTGTGTGTGTGTGTGTGTGTGTGTGTGTGTGTGTGTGTGTGTGTGTGTGTGTGTGTGTGTGTGTGTGTGTGTGTGTGTGTGTGTGTGTGTGTGTGTGTGTGTGTGTGTGTGTGTGTGTGTGTGTGTGTGTGTGTGTGTGTGTGTGTGTGTGTGTGTGTGTGTGTGTGTGTTAATCTGTTGACTCTGCGATGCTGGCCGAAGGTTGGAAAAGAGCCTTTTTGATGGGGAGAAAAGAAAAAGGAAGTGGAAAAAGTTTATTTCTTGCCACTCCAGTGGTTTGTGAGAGAGTTTGTGGTGAAAGGTTAAGTGCAAGAAAGCATTTAGTCCTCCAACAGCGTTTAAAGGCAGGATGGAGCCGAGCATGGAGGGAAATTGGAAGTTTAAAAGTCTACGCTTCATAAAAGAAGGTTCAAGGTTGTTGGTAGTGAGGAGATAAAAGTTTTTTAAACTGTTTTAGATTCTTTTACTAAATTAAAGTGCATGAATCAGCACAAACTGCCTGGATATTTGATATGTTCTCCTCCCAACACTTTATTTGCAATTTCAATTTAATTTTAACATAAAGCATATAATATAGATACAATATGGCCTTGAAATGGAGATTGAATTGCAAGAGCTGTAAAATACTCATACATGAAAGAAGGTTTATAAAATAATCAGATCTGTTTATGTACAGTTTACAAATCGTGATAAAATGTGTATTAAAAGCTGATATTCATGAATATTATTTTAGAGTTTTGGCCTTTACTCACTTTATCACAATATCCAAATCACTGAAGAGAATACAAAAACCTCATTGTGTAAATATTATTTTTTGAAAGCATGAGTCTATTTGGTCAAACATATTGTGATATTTTATTTTGCCCATATCACCTTCAACTGAAAGACTGAATCTAAAGCTAAAATATAACATTAGAAAAATAAAATATTAAATTTGAGTTTAATCAGTGATCTGGCTCAGTGTGACATTTTAAAATGGGAACGGATCACAATCAGAGCAAAAATCATACAAACACAACACGTTTGACTCTGACAACCATGTGAAGTTTTCTGTGTTGTTTTCTTTATATTCATCATGACCAACGAGAAACTTGAAGATTGGCTGTATCTGACAGCAGCTCAGCTCGGTTTCCCTCCATCACCTCCTTCTCTCTCTCTCTGTTCCTTTAATTCCTCCCTTTCTCCCCCTCACTCCCTCTTCTTTTAGTCTCTCCCTCTGGTCCCTCTCTCTCTCTCCATCCATCACTCTCTTGTCTTTTCACCTTGCCCCGGGTATCACCAGGATGGGATATAAATAAAATAAGTTAGATAAGCTCCTGTGGGGTTGTGTGTTTTTTTTGTTTGGTTGTGTGTGTGTTTTTCAGCTGTCTTCAGGTCTCTGATAAAAAGAAAAAAAACACACAAATGAAATATATTATATATATATATATATATATATATATATATATATATATATATATATATATATATATAAAACCCACACAGAATTATCACTAACCTTCTATTCAGAGAAGATGAAGGTGGAGAAGATAAATACTAAATACCTGTGAATACTGCAGTCATTTGAGAAGTAATTGCTGATTGTTCCCTTTCCCACTAAAGAAAAGAAAAACTCAACAAATGTGTGAGTGTAAGTGTTTTTTTCTACAATCTGCTGCCACAAAGCTGCTGCTCATGTTGAAACAGTCTCATGTCCATCAGACTCATGAAAACAAAAAATGTGAGATGACATAATTAACCTCTTCCCCCTGCTGACTGTGGCAGCCTGTTGTCTTATCTCTTTTTCCTCATCCACACGACATATGAGGGATGATTTGTCTTGGTGTGACAGCCTTTTCCTCTCTCCTCCATGTCCGATGTACACTTGATTGTACTGAGAGATCTTGACGTTTCTCACTACGTGACAAAACTCTGCACGTTTGGGTAAGTGACAATCATCCCTCATGACATTTCTCGAGCTAAAAATGTAAAGTTCCTGTCCAGAGACAATACAACTAGCGTGTTGTGGCCTCCTAGCATAAATTAAGCTCCAGGCTGTTTTCACACTGCAGTTCAAAGTTTCTCACTTCTGACCTTAATGGCCCTGACATATCAGCACAGCCAGCTGTCAGGAGCTGACCTTTGCCTGCAGTTTTTTTTACGTGTGTCTGGCACGGTTGGCTCAAATTGACTCTTATTAACTACAATATGGCTGATTCAGCATTTTGACTCTGATTCAAACACGTTTTCAGTGTTTATTACCAACGGTCAACTGTCATGTCATCATCATCATTATCACATAATAGCACCAGCTGCAATCACACAAACACACATAAAAACTATCAATAATCATTAGCAACTTTAGCAACAAAATATTTTATAGCAATATATGTTCTCACTATATAGCCTACCCCTATATTTACCTATTAAAGGTAGACCATTAAGCAAAGAAAGGTTTATAATCGCTTTTTCAGTTGTATGTCCTTTGCTTTACATTTAATTGCATTTATAACAGAAGTCGTGAGGTGACACGATGTGCTTGTTGGCTGAGGTCTGCCGTCATGTGCCCAGATAAATTGAAACAGACGGAGCAGAACTGACAGTGAGTTGGAGACTTTTCTGGCGTGTTTATGTCTGTACTTCAATATCATGCATCAGTCGCACCGCTGCACAGATCAGTTTTGACAGATGCACATTGTGTTGTGTTTGCTTGATTTGATCAAACTGTTGTGTGTGAGTGGGGGCTGAATTAAACACCCTGAAAGGTCCACTCTGCCAGCTGTGATGATGGAGATGTGAGTGTGTGAGGGGTCCTGGGAGGTTTGGAGATCATCATTTCTTTGTCTTTGGGCTTCAGACTTTCTTTTGCTCGGCTTATTTTACAAGCTTTCATGTTCAGTTCAGATTTGCTTTACTTATCAGACAGTCAATAGTGGTGAGTTTCTAACATTCACAGCCATGTCACAGCAGTGATCAGCCAGATGTAACAACGCAGTACATGATTTTCTCTGCTTGCTCAAGATAGATTTATCACAATACTACTTCTCTCACTTTTTTGCATGTACAAAGGTTTGCTAGTGATTGAAGGAAGAGTCTGTATTGCCAAACTAAAGTTTCAACAGCTTATACACTTCTGATATTTTATCACTGGCCCCAGATGAGCATTTCCCACAACCCAAAGATCCATTTTTGTATTCAAATCACACCATGGCACCATAAATTCCACATTTTGTAAAGGCCAATTGCCATATCATTCAAAAAGTGCTGCACAGGGACTCATTTGGGTTTACCTTATATACATTATAAACAGCCAACAGTGTGTATCACGGTTATTATATTAGTAAATCATAATTTTAAGGTTCTCAGGCAAAGCCATAACCAGGATTTTTCAAATACTGTATTACTCAATATATTATAAAATAAAATATTCATCAACACTGTAGTATTGATGGATAATTAATACTGTAATTGTAACTAATGCAGTAATTAATGCTGTAATTATGCAGGTTACATGTTATTATCTCTACTGGCTATCTGTTGCAGGTAGGCTACTTTATTCTTTTTCTTATTATCTTAGAATATTACAATTTTCATCTTTCCTACTCTTTGCCTGGTCAACCTCTGCCTTTCATGCTGGAAGAAATAACTTTGACTCATGCACCCTTTTATGTTACATCCTCTGATTCATTCTCTGTATAGTGACAGTGTTTATTTTGGCTTTTAACAAGTCAATATATGAGCATCATCATCTACTGAAATGTAGACTAAGAGGAAAAAAAAATAACTTAAACGAAACTTGAGGAAAAGAATACAGAGGTCATGACCTCAGAATCCTTAATGGTGGTTATGTGTCTGGTCTCAGGAAGTAATGTCTCCTCATGTTCTTGTCTCTTGCCTCCCTCTAACCCTCTCAAATTAAAAATTCTTCTCACCATTTTCCTTTTCACCCCGTGTTTGTGGCTACTGTGTATATGATTAAGGGATATGGATGAATATCAACAAAACAAGCGTTAAACAAGTTGTGTTGTCCAACATTATTCTTTTTAGACGTGAGAATGTGAAATCTGGAAATACATTGGTTACATTTTTAATAATTTAGAGCAGGGGTGGGCAATCCTGGTCCTGGAGGGCCGGTGTGGGTGCAGGATTTTGTTCCAACCCAGAAGTAACACACCTGATTCTACTAATCAACCTCTAGAACCATTGCCAAGGTCTTCATTAGTAGAATCAGGTGTGTAACTTCTTGGTTGGAACAAAATCCTGCACCCACACCGGCCCTCCAGGACCAGGATTGCCCACCCCTGATTTAGAGGGTTTTTATTTTAAACATGCTTATTTATTTTTCAGGCAACATCCATGTTCACTTTGCTAGAACTGATATGCTTGAGGAGGGCAGACAGAATTTGACCTCAGAGTAAATGTTTCAACGTCTTGGTTTGTTTTATGGCTTAATGAGCATCGGTTACACATTTCTTGAAAAGTCTTATTTATTTTCTCAGAGGTTGCATAGTCTTCTCTGCAGTGTTAATAAATATTGAGATTGTTGTTTTTTCTTTGTTTCTCTTGATTTACTTGGTCAAGTATTTCTTTCTGTGTTCAAACTTTTCACATCTGAATCTGTACAGGAGTTGAGATTTCCTGTGTATGCTATTTATTCAGTTGTAGTTAGTATTTCCGTAACTCAGGCTGGATTTGTGTTGTGGGTCTACACTATTTGCATTCACATTGTGTAGTTTGATAATCTTTTGTCCTAAATCTCTTGTATAATCTTTCTTTTCCTTGTGTGTGTAAGATTTTAAGAAGTAAGAATGTAAGATTTGTGGTGAATCCCTTATTTTGATTCACTTTCTTTTACTGTAATTATTGAAGTAGTAATGATGTATTATTTCTCCATGTGTTGGATTGGTTTGCAAGCATGATTAATATTCCCGATGAAGAAAACAGGACCTGGTCCTTAAAGGATGTATCGTTATGTCTGAAATCTCTAAAGTAATTGAGTTGCTGGTTAAAAATAGTAGGAAAGGAGCAGGTGAAACAAATGAAAATTCTCCTGCAGTGAAGATTTAATTACCAACCATCATCAAGACTGAAATCATTCAGGAACTGTTTATTTGTTCTTTTGGACTCACAGTTACTTCTGCTGTTTGAATGGTTGATCCGGTCTAATGTTGGGTTCATACCTGTATTTGAAACTCCTTCAGTTATTATCAGTGATTCACACAGATTGGGAATTAAGTGAAAAAGATGTTTAGGAAGGATGTAAATGGACTGCAATTGTACACTAGAAGTGCACATTCACGGCAGTGACTATACAAGTGCACATCAGGAAACTAACCATTCATACACATTCATACTCCGATGGCACAGCCATGGGGAGGCAAGTATCTTGCCCAAAGACACATGAAGATGAACATGTAGAGGAGCCGGGAATCGAACTACCGACCTGCCCATGACTGCTCTACGTCTGAGCTACAGGTGTTCCTAAAAGTGGCTTATATTTTAAGAAAGTACCGTACAAAGTAATGACGTGGCTGTAAGTTTTTCACAGGTGAAACATAACAAAATAGTCCCGCATATTCACTTGCAGCTTATACACTAACCACACTACATTTCTACATATACAATGCAAACATACAATAGCATCTAGTATCAAATGTTCAGCAGAATTCTTCTTATCTAGTTTCAATCTTTCTTCCTTGTTTTTTTTTTTTTACTATTTTCTCATAGAAACATGTCTGTTACTTCACAATATCTGCTTTGAAAGCTTTTACTTTACATTTTTCATGTTTTCCTTTTCTTTTCTTCTCCATTTATACTACTTGTGAGAAAAACAAAGACCTAATCTAACTCTGTGCTGTTGAACTTCATAGTTCATAGCTATAGTTTCAGTTAGTGTTGGATAATATGGAATAAATCAAATATTAGGATATTTTCGACCAAATACCTAATAATAATCTTTATTTGTATTATATTCCAACACCTTTCATGTAGGGCGACACGGTGGAGCAGGGGTTAGCGCTGTTGCCTCACAGCAAGAGGGTCACAGGTTCAAGACCTCCTTGGTCCTGGGTCTGGGACCTTTCTGTGTGGAGTTTGCATGTTCTCCCCGTGTCTGCATGGGTTTTTACCGGGTACTCCGGCTTCCTCCCACAGTCCAAAAACATGCTCAGGTTAATTGTCGACTCTAAATTGCCGGAATGTGTGAGTGAATGGTGTGTGTGCCCCACGATTGGCTGGCGACCATCTGGGGTGTATCCCTGCCTCTCGCCGTAACGCGCTGGGATAGGTTCCAGCAGACTGACCTTTCATGTATTAAGATGCAGCTCCAAGTACTTTACATGGAGCAGTTGTGGATGGATGTGATGGTTGTTGGATTGTTGTGTTCTGTGATATTAATTACGATAAAATGCCCTTTAGAGTCTGATATTGTGATAATGTTTTTACATATTAAAATGGCTGCGGCTGTGGCTGGTGGTGAATTGATCAAATTGTGTTGTTAATTCACGAATCTTGGATTCAGGTGTGCATGTTTCTTGTAAAATGCAAATTCTCTAGTTGTAATATGGTTGAGTATCTTATGTCTTTTTGCCTGTAAACCTATTCCACAAATCTTCCAGGTCATAACTTTGATTGAATTGATGGTGGCAGGAGGCAGGGATCTTTTATATTAATGCTAATATATTGATAGCAAAATCAATAGCAATGATAACGATCATCATTTTAATGTTACGACCCGGCTCGTTAAAAAGAGCCATAGCATTAAAAGGAATAGGAAAGAAAAGGAAAAATGACACTAAGTTAAGGTTTGTTTGTTTATTCTCTCATTTTACACAAAAGGAGGTGAGGGAAAATGGAACAAAAAGGGCATACGAGTGCAGTTTAAAAGAACAAATAAATAGAACAAAAAGAGACTAAGAGTTAATATATGCTTTCTTGCAGTGAACAGAACCAGAAACAAAAACCTCACTATCTAACCTACATTTTTCAGTAACAAAAATACACTGAAAACAGCACTCCTAAAATCTAATGAGTCTAACAAAAAGAATCTCAACATGTACAATCAGTACTAAACTCGAAACTAAACCTTGCCCCAATCCCAAGCTTTCCGACACCAACCTTCCACAAATACGAGGCGAGCGTTCACAAACACCACACACACACAAAGCCGCCCCGAACAATAACACACACACACACACTATTTGAGCTGGATCGGCGATTGAGGGTAGCCTCTGATTGGTGTGAACCACAGCCCCATCCACCAATCGCCAGGGGACATCTCTCAGGAGGCGGGTCTTCTTCATATCTGGGACCAATTCTCGACAGGGGATCGCACAGCAGGTTTTGCCTGTGAAATACAATAACTAAACGGCTGCCAGCAGCGACTGTAACACTCCCCCCTTAATCTACAAGCCCTTATGGCTTGACATTGAAACTACATAGTACATAATATATATATAAATAATGCACTTGGTCCAACTGGTTTAATGTGCTGGACCTTTACTTTTGGATTTAATTCATGAAGCACAGTTCACCAATAAAACATTTGATTTCAGATCTTCTCTTCTTACTGAATTCAATTGATTAGTCATGCACTACATTTTTTTAATATCCTAGAATTCAAATTCTTTATCAAGAGACCTTTAGCAGATATGACATTAAAATGTGATTAATTCTATTAAATAATTACAAAATCCTGTAATTAATTTGATTAATTTTTTTAATCGACTGACAGCACTAATAAATATGGTTTATTATAAAGATGTATGAATCTATTATTATTATTATTATTATTATTATTATATGTAATTACTGAAAAATGACCACTTGTTAGTGAGGAAAATTTGTGGCCCAACTTAAGGTCTTGGATTCGAAATGTGGCCCAAATGGAAAACTAATTGAATAGCCCTGGCCTAGACAAAGCATCAGCTAGCACATTTTCAGCCCCTTTTTTGTGTCAGATATCCAGGTTGAAGTCCTGTACCAGCAATGCCCACCCCATGAGTCACTGGTTATGATTAAACATGCGGGACAGAAAAACAAGAGGGTTATGATCTGTAAATACTACAACAGGTAGGGAAGCAGACCCAACATACTGTATACTGTATATACTGTATACTGTGCTAACAACAGAGCAAGGGTTTCCTTCTCAATGGTGGAGTAATTTGCCTGGTGCCAGTTGAACTTACGTGAAAAGTCGTGAGTCTATAAGTAGTCTACCTTAGGGCTGAGGAGGTTCGTTAGCAGAGTGACGATGCTGGAAAAATTGCGGCAAAAACGCCTGTAATAACCAGCCATTCCCAAGAACCGACGCAGCGCTTTACGCGTATTTGGAATGGAGTAATCCATAATGGCAATGATCTTCGCCTCCACGGGTCGCACCTGTCCCTGTCCTACCTGCTGACCAAGATAAACCACAGTGGCTTTTCCAAATTCGCATTTGGCTAGATTTACTGTCAAAGTCGCTCGGGCTAAACGGTCACAAATCTGTTCCAACACGCGCATGTCTTTCTCCCACGTATCTGTATAAATGACCAGATCATCAAGGTAGGCACTGCAGTTTGGCAGTCCAGACAACACAGTGTTAACCAGCCTCTGAAATGTAGCAGGAGCGTTACACATCCCGTAACACTAACAATCATCACAACAGCTATAAGATACAGACCTGACCTCATGCACCTGTCAGGGAGAACAGAGTGCCCCAGAGACGTAGGCGACTCAGGAGATGTGTTTCAGGTTGAATGAAGCCTCCCTGACCATCTGTTGAATCACAGCTTGTTTGGTCCTGTGTGGCTGAAGAGAGGAGAGAGATGCACAAGCACGGCCAGAGTTTCTCTGTCAACTAAGGTCATGTGTGAATGTATGACACAAAAAAAACATCATGATCCTTTGAGGCACCTACATATTTATGTAACTACAAACTGCCTCCTACAAATTGGAGCTTTTTGTTCAGACACTTTTCAAAGGTTGAAGCTGTTCTTACATTTTGTCATTGTTACAGTCATCATCAAACATGACTTCACAGGTAAATGCGCATTCTCACCAGGGCCATCGTTTGTATTATCACATTTAGAAAACAAAATGTTTTTCAGGGATGGCCTGGATGAAGTTGATTATATTCAATTTTATCTTTGCACAATAATGAGAGCCAAATGGTGATGTTTATTTTTTTTTATTCTGGGACAACTGATTTGTTCACATAGAGCGATAGACTACATTGATAATCTAATTCATTTTTATTGTTAAAGAAAATATTTCTTTGAGTTTTCCCTTGACCTTCTTAGTTTGTTAAAAAAATAAAATATTGCACATTATTTTAAAAATATTTACACTGTAAAAATTTTGACCATTGTCTACTTAAAGAAATTAAGGCAACAAAGTGACACTTAATATAATTGAATAGATTTTAATTGTTCGACTTTGATTAAAAACTATTGATTTAATTAATTAAACTTAAACAAAAGTATTAAATAAAAAATAATGAAATCATTGACTGAAATATTTTGGATTTACTAATAATATGGCAAATGTTGAGTAAATCCAAATCATCAAAATCAGTTTTACAGGGATTACTGTTTAATATTTACTATATATCTGAGAAAGTATTTTAGATTTACTAAATATCTGTGAAAAGGCAATTACATTTACTAATTAATTAAGTTAAATTTATATTTACTTATCTGGAAGAAATTGATTTCTATTGACTAAATATCTGTATGATATTGATTTGTATTTACCAATTTTGTGGGTGGAATTAGGCTATTCTTCTAAATGTCGGGATAAGAATGATTTGAATTTAAAAAAATAAATCAATTATATCAACTTATAACTAGTACCACATTACTTAAAATCTATTTAATATTATTGATTGTCACTTTGTTGCCACAATTTTTTAAAGTTTATTCTACTTAATATGGTGCATTCGTGTTCCAAGAATTTACAAGTCAGTTGACAATGTTGGAAAACATTTAACAGTTTAACAATTTATTCTTAAAACTTTCCACATATATTTTCAACATTTTACAAAATGTTCTTTTTGTTAAAATGCCCAAAGACAAAGATATATAATAGAGAGCAAGGCTGGAAAAGAATGCATACAATAGGGATATATATGCTAGCAATCTATTATGTAAATAGTTGAGATATATAGAAATTCCTTCTTAAGTGTAAAATAACCTATGACCTCAGCCTATCACTTGTGAGCATTGTGAAAAAACATTTAAGTGTGAATCAAGGTTTGGTGTTATGTGTTTTTAGACAGTAAACAAAACACTGAAATTCTTAAGGTTGGCCGTGGTTTAAACAGTTAAAAGAAATCAAAACTTTGCTGTCTTGACTAGTACTACATTTGCATTAGTACTTCACTAAATGAAGTGGCACTCAAATCATGAATTTGTGCAAATTTATGCAATTTAAACCATCTGACAATGACTTAACTATTCTTATAGAAGATCCACAAACTACATCAGATAAAACAGGTGTTGTATATTTCCACATGTTCTTTCCAGAATGGAGAATGCAGAAAGGAGCTTTGTGGCCTGCAAGCAAAGTGATAAAAATATTTCTGGAGAAAAATAGATGCAATTGCTATATGAGGCAGGCCAATCCAAAAACAGTTGCTTGTGGCAGTTGTAAGTATAACATCACACCCTTCAAATGAGTATGGAGAACATATTTTTTCTGAACAAGACCTGAACAATTGAATTGCAGCACAGAATTACTGAGCACTGTAGTACAGGGTTCCCTCCTTAAGCCAGTAGCTTGCTCTTGAGGCTGTTAACCTTTGGGGAAAGCTTTGAACAATCCAGTTCGAGAAAAAGTTTCTGGAAGGCTTCAAAAGTGTACCTGAGCTCCTTGGGATAGGCGAGATTAACCGCATACATCAAACCAATGAGCATGGCACAAGCCCTCGGAAAGTTACCCAAAGCGTTCAGGACCTTCATTCCATCTATCACGATTCCGATGTCCTCTGTAACTTCTGACAGATTGGTCTGGATGCTGTAGATTTTCATCCCTTGGAAAGCAAGGTCCTGTGCCACATTGTCTTCATCTGCATCCTAGGAAAACAAGAACATTTTATATTTTAGATTGTACAGCTAAAGGAGATGATCCTAAATAAATAGATGTTAAGATGCCTTTCAACTTACATCACACTCTTTAAAGAGCTTATCATCAGATTCCCCAACGTACACCATCAGGCACTGGATGACAATGTCTCTGGTTACATTGATGGTAGGATTGCTAGGAGCCTGAAATTAGATAAATTAATATTATCTGCACATTAGAAGGTCGTGGTTCAGTTTTTTTAAATGTAGGAGGCTTAGACTGTGAATTTAAAAGAAAGAAACCACTGTCAATGATGTCTGAGAGACTAATTTCATCAAACTTCCTGCATTGACTCAGATTCTCAGAGGACCAGCTATGACTCCACAAAGTCATTGGTCCAGGAAAAGGAAATAAACTCTCATAAAACCAAAATATTTTAAGTGATACGTTTCATTCATTGGATTTTTGGTGAGCTGGTAGGTGAGTTTTTTTCCATTTTGGGCAAACTAGCTGCTTCCCTATAAGCTTTGCTGCTGGTTGTACCTTAATATTTACAGTAGAAGAAGACAGGCAATAGCACTAACCCCATTTTAACTCACGGAGAGACTGCCAAAGTAGGCAATTTCACAAATTGCTGATGTTAAAGAAGCTAAAAAAATAGGGGTGAGTGGCAGCTAGAAGTTTACACCTTTGCAGAAAATACATTGGTAAGAGCAGAGTAATGTGTGTAAGTGTAAGAGCACATTATTTATAATCAATGTACAAAGTGAAAACATTACGAATGGGCTAATTAAATGGTCACGTTTACACACAATGAAAGGTTAAAATTTCCTCCTGCAGATTTAGTAATTGAAATAAAAAAACATTGCCAAACACAGGATACCTTCAGTAGGATAGTCTTCAACCTCGATCCCATGGTCCCGCCCTTTGAGTGGAAGAGGTTCAGAAGCCTGGGAGAGTATTCTTACAGCTTGGACATGAATTTTGCTTCCAGGTGTACAAACAATACACCTGTAAACCATATTTGATCTAGACAATATCTAAAAACATGATATATGAAATGACAGTAACTTAGTATATTTTGTAGCTGACTGCTCACAATTGCAAATGAATATTTCTGATTATCATAACACATGTAACTCAAATTAGATGCCTCAAATAAAGCTGGCCCTCTGGCTTTGATGTCCTCTATGGTGGGTGACTGGTTAATAATTTCATTTCTTCGGTGTGTAAAAGTTTTGTCCATCTTTTCTTTGATTATTTTGTTGTTGTCTCTTTTCCTTACTTCAGTTAGTAACTGAATCCTTTCCTGTTCTTGACTTTCCTCATCTTCTCCTGCTGGGTAAGGTGGGAGGTAGTTGACTTCTGCCTTCCGAGGTTTTTTCACATTCTTGGCAGATTTCTGGTCTACATGGCTCTTGCGCTTCAAGGAACTGCACATCACCTCAGGCAGACCGTAGCCTCTAAGTTTGGTGCGATAATTTGCCATCTTGTATTTGAGGCTTTGTTGCCAGCCATAGTAACCCGAGAAGGAGCCTGGTTCCCTTAGACAAGGATATTTGGACTGTGGAATGGGGAACTGCTTTGGCCATGGCTGACATCGTTCAGTGCTTCGTCTCAGAAGGATAATAGTGTCCAGTGAAGATGATGTTCCGGCAGAGGACTCTGTATTTGATGCAGCTGACTCTGCAGTTGACTCTGCACCCTTAAAATACACAAAAGACAGTTTCGTGGCCTTTCAGATGATTTCCAATATGTTGAAAGAAGTCCTTCTCAGTAGAAGAACTAGCATCACAAACTAAACACTTAAAAGTGGAGACAATATTTGGCTGTGGACTTTCTGTAGCTGCATGGTACCTGGACAAATGTGTACGAAGTGCACTCTGTGTTTCAAATGTGCAAGAGCAACTACCACAGAGACATGGCTGAGATTGTCCACGACCAAATGTTGCATGCTGTAAGCTTTAGCAGCTTCCCTTTTGTTGCAGAAAAAAAACTTCACTGCCATCCCATATGCAAAAACCTACAGTAATGAGAAAAAAGGTCATATTTACTATATTACATAATGTCAAGTAACATTAAAAATCGAGGACCCTTTATTTTAGAGTTTGTTCTTTTTCAGTCTTGTACATTTATATAGTTTTTGTCTGCCATCTACTGAATCTTCACAAAAAATAGGTACAAACGAATGTTATCATGAACTACATATCTTTGAAAAACATTTTCAGTGAACAAAGCTTTAACAGCATACTGTATGCAACATATAGCATAACAGCACATTGTATGGTAAGTGCAATACATACCTGTGGCCTTTATGGTCCTTGAAGCAATGATAGATTCCTTATGCAACTAGAAAGAAATGCATAGCTTTATCTGATTTGAAGGAATTTATATTTTAAGCACAAAACTTAGCAGAGAGGATATATGAAAATCAAGCCAACAATAAAAGTTTACACTTGCTAAAAGGTTTTACACTTGCTATCATATACACAGTGAGGCCAATAATTGTTTGAATGGTAATGATAGCATTTGTGTATGCCAGTGATACACCGACACACTGGTTACCATTTATTCATATATACAATATGGTCATTTGTTCCTAGGATATGACTTTCTGAAATGTGACCAAAATTTCCCATGCCAATAAATATCAATGGCAATTAACTAAATTGATCACACACACAGGAGGGCAAGTAGGAAAGTGCAAGAATCATTGGTTACAGTGCCCTACCTTACTACATGAACTTTTATTCTAGAGCACAGCAGTAATCGACAGTATCTTAAACCTTTGCATAGTTATATAAGATTGGATTATAATAATATAATATTTTAAAACACAGCCACCCTGAAACAAGCAAACAAATGAGAAAGCCTAACAAATTAGGAGCAAAGACTCAAATCCACAAAACAAATGCACAGAAAAATGCGGTCAATATCAAAACACATACACACCTCCAAATAATTCCACAAGAGAACGCTGCAAGTCGCTTTCCGTTGCCAAGAAAAATTGACGTTTGTTTTATTTTCTAAGCTCTATGGTTGCATTAAGATGTCTTTTCTTTCACTCTGGTCCAAAGTGCGCACAGGCGAGAGCTTCATGTTTCCTTGGCAACGGAAACGGACCGCAACTACTGTGACCGAGTACTTTTTTTAATTTAACTCCTGTATGTTTATTTATGTGCGGTAAGCTACCCCTTAGCAGTGAAAAACACACCCAAACACGCACACACAACAGTTTAAAAAAAAAAAAAAAAAAAAAAAAAAAACGAACCCCTCCCCATCCCCCCCACCCGCGCCACATCACTGTCACTGCCACCGCCGCCGCCCGCAACCGACGCCAACCAAGCAGAAAAGCTGGTCATTTTACCGCTTTTGACGGCTACACAAATATAACGTTATCGTGTTACAGCGTTTGTATACCGCGTGTTACGGTGGGGAGGG
Source organism: Lepturacanthus savala (assembly GCA_030544235.1). Lineage (NCBI taxonomy): Eukaryota > Metazoa > Chordata > Actinopteri > Scombriformes > Trichiuridae > Lepturacanthus > Lepturacanthus savala. The sequence continues at coordinate 31,198,281 of CM060464.1, forward strand.
GTGTAGGCTAACTTTTTACACTCCTGGCGACTTCTCTGTTAAATTTGCTAGTAACAGCCTACTGCCAATAAACTTGTTAGGTAACTCGCGGTATTCCAAATAAATGTTCAACTGCTTGGAAAAGTAGCTATAAATTGTTGTGATTGAAGCCTCTTACCCTGAGATAACGGCAGTCGACATCGGCTGTGGAAAACTTCGAAGTCCTCGTGCTGCAAATATCTGGGCGGAAGTAGAACGTCTCTGGAGGAAGCGTATGATGATTGAAACCAATGAGCCCCCATTGAGTAAATGTATAAATTATTCAATATTGTTGTCATTCCTGATAAAATATAATTAAATTGTACTCATTTATTTTCAGCTGATATTATTCAAACAAAAATCAGTAAAATTTAAATGGTTGATAATTCACATTTGAATAAATCAGCATAATAATATGCCAAACTTCACACAGTCATTTTTTTTTTCAAGTTATAGTTACTAGTATTTATTTTGTAAATATTAAGTAAGCCCAGTCACACTTTTCAGAGTGGGACCATGTTGACTTATTGAATAAAAAACATATTTTATTTTGAGAGGAGCTTTAACGTCCATCTGCATTGGTTTCAGCCTCAAGCCGTTGTCATGAATGCAGCCATAGTTTATATTGGTGGTTACTTTTCTCTGCATCTCGGCAGGTGTAACTAAGACAATTTCTGCCTCTGAGAATTATTTTCATAGAAAAAAAAAACTGAACGAAATACAAACTTTATGTCAGTACAAAGTCATTATTTTCCTGTTAAAATGCACAAATGACTTAGTGAATGAAGCTTAAAAAAATTGCAGCTCTTGCACAGGCTGTATATTCATTTCAAGGTTGATATAATCTTTGGATCAATAGACTCTTAAGCTGCACAAAGCAACTGTCACAATGTGCTTAGATAATGATCAGAGTTGATCTTCCTTTGTCCCAGGAGAGGACATGCTTGTTTTTCTAGTGTGTGTGTAGTTGATTTAGATTTTTGTGTTTTTCCATAGTCATGTGCACGAGTGTGTGTCTGTGAATGTAAAACACACATCTAATGAAAGCTGTTTACTTTGTGTCTTATATTATGCGCTGTGTGTTTTATTGGCCATTTATGGTAATAAAATAGCATAACAGGCTGGTTAATTAAATGTTAATTATCAAAGGAGTTTAAACAACAAATAGTGCCAGAGTTAAAGGAAAAAAGGGATAAATTAATCTGTATGTGTGTTTGTGTGTATGTATGTGTTTCTGCTTTGCTGTGTAATGTCTCCCCCTGCAGCAATAGTGTCCTAAAGCAGGACATTTCAGAGTTGCTTTTCGTCTCTTTTGTCTCTCTCTCTCTCTTTTTGATAGCAACAATCAGTGTCCTTGAACCGGCCTTTAAACTCTTCTGGAGATGCAGCAGTGAAGCCTGTGATTGTCCTGAGCAGCTAATGTGAATGTGTGTTTACAGTATGCTTGAATATCTCATCTCATCTTCTATACCCGCTTATTCCTCATTAGGGTCACTGGGGTCTGTCCATCCATGGGTGTGGATCTCTCCTTCACTGTGGTTCTCCCCGAGGTTTCTTCTTTCCCACTGGGCTTTGGAGTTTTTCCTTGCCAAGAAGGAGGGTCTAAGGACAGGGGATGTCTGAGTTACTTTGGACTGAATTTTGTGAAGCCCTTTGAGACAACTGTGTTGTAATATTGGGCTCTATAAATAAAAGTGAATTGAAATTTGGCCCTCACTTGTGGAATTCATTCATCAGTTGTTGTTCTTGTTGAGGCTCAGATGAACATTGCACTTTGAGCATTTTAAGACAGTCTGACCTTTACATTTTGGGCATTTAGAGTGTTTCTGTTCACTTTCAACCACTGACCAGTAACACAAAGCATCTGAACACACCTCCTGTGTTGGAATAGCCTTAGCTGGACCTCCATGTTTGTTCTTTTGACACTCACTTTCAACAAACTGGCATTGGAGGAAGAATGCAGATGTGATCTCGGCTGCAGTGGGAATCAACTTTAAGGGGTTAAGACTCACTGCTGAACCACAGAAGATGGACATATGGTAGCAGATTTGATATCATGTCACCTGTTGGTTTGGACCCAGAACATCCATACAAGGAGTGCAAGGTGTTGCCTTTGTGGCACTATGGTATAAATTTACACTGTAAGATAGTTACCCATTTTGTATTGCTCCTTTGCAGTACTGGTGCAGTAAATGATTCACCAGCAGACGGCACTAAGTACCTTACCCGTCAGTAGCTTGCGCCCTCGTGAAAGAAGTTCAGTGTGTACGTGGAGCGACAGTACACAGACCTCACACCATGTATGCTCCTGTTGACCTGGATTTTTTTCCTCTTTGCAGTTTCTGCAAAAATAAATATGTGACACAGGAAATGAGTTGGCCCATCATTTTCTGCAGTGTAATGCCTTTAAAGCTAAGGAAATACATCACTTTAACTTAGACTAGTTACTAGGAACACACTTTATTAAACAAGTAAGCTTAATGTTACTTGTAAACAAGTAACATTAAGCTTAATGAAATGATACAACAAGCTTTTGGATACTTTGTGAATTCCTGTTGTTGTGGTTCATTATTTAAGACATGTTAGACACAAGTAAGTAAGTCAGATTTGTTGATTATTAATGTAAACATTTAGAAAAATGGCATATCGCCAGAGTTTATGATGAATTGATTCATTTTTTAGTGGCAGGTGGTGACAGGCTGGATCCTGAGCAGGGAGACAGAGGTGAGGATCAGGCAGCAGAACAGAATCAGAACAGGATTTATTGATGCTCACTTTGTAGTAGTAAAACCTGCAGATACAACTGACTGTAGTTCTGTCAGGGTTTTCAGAAAAGGAACCCAGTAGCAACACAAGATCAAATGGCAAGAGTTTATCTTTTGATGAGGCAGAGTTAAAAAAAAAAAAAAATCCACAATAGTTCAAAATCAGTAACATCTGTAACAGTCCAAAATCCAACAATAGGCGCTCTGGAGGAAAATCACAGAGGAAGGCAAAGCAGCAAAACCTATTAACACGCAAGTTTCAGGCAGCAATGGCAGGCATATTCAGGAACAGACTTACAGCAACAATGATCAGTGAAAGAGCGCAACAGAAACAGGATTTAAATACAAGGTGAGGACAACAGTGATTGGTGGAAACATAATGAGGGTAAGGGGAATCAGGTGTGGCAATCAAGGTGAGAAAAAAAAGAACACATGGTGAAACAAAACAAACAAAGGGTAATGCCCTTAGTGGCCAACAGGGCAGCCAGGGAGTCAAATCATGACAAGTTCAGTCTATGATCTGTTTGACTGGAGCTGAAGAAGTTGATGTGGAGCAGGATGATTGTCAATATGTGGCAGCTGTGGAACAGGAGCCTCAACTCCCACAATCTCACACAAATACACACACATACATCCCTCCCAACATTGTTTACAAAATAGCTATTTAGGGGCAGAATCATGTTGGTTTGGTACAGGAACCTGAGGCTGGTTCACAAAGTCTTAAACATCTGAAAAGTTCAGGAAATAGATATGTCAACAACAAAAATATCACATATTCTTTCTCACTTCCACACATACCTGCCCATTCACTGTTTCGAGAGTGTGTGCAGATGCTGATTTTGTAAAGTGATGAAAGTCTCAGATACTATTCATGTTGATGAGCTCACTCATAACGAAATGTTGTGAAACAGCATAAATGTGAAAAGTTGCCTTGTCATCATGAGGAAGATCACACAGGAACTTTGTTGTTTGGACTCATTTGGATCCATTTTTTGATGCTTGTGGCTCGATATTATTGCGTCTGGCAAAATGTCCTGACTTAAATTATCCTCCTTCAGTCTCCTCCAGATGGCTTTGAAATTGACAGAAGAACTCAGGCAATTAGCCTTGTAAATTTAACTTCAGGACTGTAGGAGTTTTATGGAACAAACAGCCTTCTCCACAGGAGGCTGGTAATTTGATTTCGCCTGCGGACAAACTCTAATATGCGCATCTCTAATTTCAGTCATCTGGACAGTAAAATTATTCACCGGGGGACAAACTGTGCATCTGTGATGAACAAGCAGCTAATTTTCTTTATTTTTATTGTTAGGAGATAGCTAAAATCTCTTCCCTGGTAAATTATCTTTTTCTTCCACATCCATTTAATCTAAACATACACACTGCATTGCTGCACCACGTTTTGTAGGCTGATCCAGACAAGGTTAAAATAACCATATGTGATGAACAGAATCTGAATAAAACAAATTTCAACATATCAAGATCAATGAAAAGATAAAACAAACACCCCATGATCTGGAAGTAAAACTGATGAACCACCAAAATTCAATGGGTAATATTCAGTAGCCAGAGCCTGTTTTTTCCTACAAATCCTACTAAAACCTTCCAAGTGCAATTTGTATTACTCATTTGTGATAATTATGTATTTTGACTTGTTATCCTACAGTCAACAAATGTCTCACAATGATAAAGAAATGGTCTTCAATTCTGGTTTGAGCTCAAAGCTAATATCAGCACACTACCATGCTTAGAAGGGTAGAAAAATAGAAAAACATGGAAGAGTTGTCATGAATTGTATTTTTATCTATTTTTCAAGTGAGTTTTAAGTGAACTTGAAAAAAAATTTAATGGAAATTGGGTTTGTTTCTAGGCGGCACAATGGTACATTGCATAGTGCTGTTGCCTCACACTTTAAGGACTTGGTCTGGGACCTTTCTGTGTGGAGTTTGCATGTTGTCCCTGTGTCTGTGTAGGTTCTCTCCGGGTTCTCCAGTTCCTCCCACAGTCCAAAAAGCTGAGGTTAATTGGAGACTCAAAATTCTCCATAGGTGTGAGTGTGTGAGTGAATGGTATGTGTGCCCCACGGTAAATTGGAGATCTGTCTGAGGTGTATCCTGAAGTACGCTGGGATTGGCTCCAGGAGACCCCTGTGACCCTAGCAAGGAATAAACAATCATAGACAATGGATAGATGGATCAACTGGTTTGGAGCAGTGATCAGATGCAAAGAGTAGTTTCTTCAGAAGGTGGAGATACAGGCTAAGATAAACATGGTCATAATAAACAGAATAGAAGTATAAAACCAGTCAGATGTGTAGGGATTTGTTTCATTTGGGCAAATTGTGATAGTTATTTCATGTCAGCTGGTGTTGAGTGTGTTTTGTGCTGTCTGGACACCGAGACAAGGAAATGTATATCATGAACATCCATGAAGGTACTGATGGAGGAAACAGCTCATCAGTTTGAAGTTAAATGTTTGCTATGTCAGAACTTGTTAAAGTTGTTTCCATCTCACGTTTAATGCATTACCTGTATTAAATACATTAACAAGTGTTTTGTGGAAGTTTTTCCCTCAAACTTTGCTGTGATTTTTTGCAATCTAATCAAAATAAGTTGACAGAAACACAACAATAAGAATTGTAGTGCGATTGATGTTTCAGAGAATTAAATTGTATTATAAAAGGTTCCTGTTATTGATTTTCATCATCGATTAGAATCAACCAGACATGTCTGTTTCGCGTGCACAGGAAATCCTCCTGCTGACACTGATACTGTTTAGAACTCGCTAGGTTAAAAATAAAAACTTTTAAAAAGAGAGAGAGAGAGCAAGCTGAAAATAGGCTACCACCTTGGCCCGTTTCTCACTGACATAACATCCCCTCTGTATCTGCCAGAGGTGTGTTGAGGTGTTAATGTCCTGTCAGTCCTCAGAGGAGCAGAATCACTCTGGGTTTAAACCAGGGGCACAAACATGTTTTTATGAATGTCACCGTGCATCTGTTTGGGTCTTTATTACAGTGTCCATGAATCATTTTTTCCCTATCATGTGTGGGAGAATCTGTTTTTCTCTATGAATCGGTTTTTCACATCTAGTTAAGTGAACATGTCTGTGTATGATATGTGCTGTGAGACTAAAGGTGAGAGTTGGAGTTATAAACTAAATTATAGCGATTATCTGCAGTTTGTGTGAGAGCATCCTAACAGAATATGGCAGCAGCTGCAGCAGCACAACACAACAAAAACACAGAACAAAAATAGAAACTCTGAGAGCACAAACCCCCACCAAGCAGACAGCTAAGCTAACGGTGGCACCTGTTTGAAGGTCCATTTACATTTAGAAACCAGGACCTCTTCCTGATCATCACCAACATGTAATCATATGTTCATGGAATGACTCCCAACAGTCTACCCAACTTTTTGAGTTTTCTTTGTAACAAATAGACAAATGCTAGCGATCACATTATCTCCTTGGCGGAGATAGCACATGTGAAGAAATGAAGCTGTAGGTGAACATCACTGAATAAAAATATTCTTAAACATAAAAAAACATAAAAAAAAATGCACAAAGAAGCAACTGCTGGGTGAATCTTAACTAAAAGCTGGGGATGTTAATTCATTGGTCAATGTGTTTATTCCTTTTCTCACCTGTGTGGAGGAAAGAAGCCTGAGGCCAAATGTATAATCTCTGTATATTTAGGTTTCAAATATACAGAAACAGGAGACACTTAATCACTTATACACTTAATGTAGGTTATTCCTAATGCCCGTTAATGAAGAATAATAATCCTTATTTATATTAAGATCAAGTTTATTTATATATAGATGACTATCATTATAATTATTATAATGTATGATGACAAGCAAACACATATTTACTCAAGATAGAATGAAAGGCTATAAAGAAGATTGTTAACAACTCATTATAATAATAATATCATTTTTAAGTTATAGATATCTCCTAATTACACTAAGTGGTTTCAAAATACTTTATATTATATCATCCAGCAAAACTATACATTCCTAACAGAGATGAGCTATCGTTTTTGTTTTTTCTGCCCTCATCTTTTGCAAAAATTTAAGACCAACATAACTGCATATGGCAAGCTAGAAAAAAAATATATTTAATACCTTTATGTGTTTTGATTTTGTTTTCATTTTCCATAATTGTGTGTGGGGAAAAATGCTTTTGTGGTTTTGATTGAAAGACCTCCTTGTTGCAGAAAATTACATATTGTGCATTTAATAGAAACTAGTGGTGTTCTGTAATGTCAAAATTACACATCCTAATTTATTTCATTTAATTTAATTCACAGAAGAGCTGTTATATAAGATAATTTTCGGCTAAAAAGAAAAGTCTTTCTTTTGGAGACGTACGTTGTGAATTATGATCTCTTCTCAGTGAAATTGATTAACAGTATCTGGAAAAGGTTAGACTTTTCTCGGTGTTTTAGAGCACCGGGCATTTGTTTTTGGAAAACACGTCAAGATAACAGACTTGTAAATCAGTTCGGCATTTGGTAAAACCCTTCTTTTAGCTCATTTATAGTGGAAAAGTGAAAAGAAATCTGCAATTTTTGTATTTCTTGCTTTTATCCGTTGCTAAAAAAAAAAAGTAAAAAGTACCAACTTTTGAGAAAAAATATCTGGGTTTTCAGCTGCTTAGATGTTCAACCAGTTACGTAGTCTCTAATGTAGACTGAATTTATTGGAGCATGCTCAGTGAACACTATGAGCTAAAAAAAAGGGTTCAAATGCTGCATGATGATTTAGACACAAATTCAACATTTAATACAGTATAGAAAAAAAGTATTCATAGAGCTATAACCTTTATAGTTAAAACCAACAGAGGCAGTTTCATGTGTTGCTGTTCCTTGTTATTAAGCTTAAGCAAACATATATTTGTTTTTGTGAAAGTCTCTATATGGTTTGTGATGTATCAATTAGTGTCACCATATAAATTATAAGATTTAGATGCTGTTTGGCTTCAGCTGTTGTTTCACTGTTGGACATGATTGAGAAAATTCGCAGCTTTTTGTTTCCTCACGTGTCTCAGACCTGCAGCCATCACTGTTTCTGCTTTAATAGAAACATCAATGTCACAAATAAAATACAGAAAAAGTGCAGACAGACTCATAACTCAAGTGTTTTTGACTTTTAAAGGTCAGCATTAGCTGCCTTTAATTCTTGTAGAATACAGAGCACTGATCTGACCTCTGCTGCAGCAACACTGACGGCTTCTCGCTTTCATTCCAATCTCTAAAACATTTAGGATGTATACTTTCACGAAGCTTTAAAGGAAAAAAAAAACATATTTGTTCCGTGTTAATGTTAATTTGTGTGTGTTTTTGGGGCTGCGTGACCTTGGAAATGTCAGGTTGGCTGTTGGCTCTCGGTGCCGCGCTGCCAGCTGCTACTGACAGATTTGAGGAATGAAAGGCTGAGGTGTTGCAGGCAGACCTCTGCTTTGCTTATTGAGAGCAGATGGCAAGGACACAATAAGAATTTGTTATCCACGACTATTCCTGCAGCTGCTGAGTGTTGTTACTGCTAAAACACTGACAATAGCTTAGCAGCCGCAAACGTTCAAGTCCTTGTTGGTGTTTTGTTTGCTCTTCCAGGGAGATGAAGTCTGGTGTTGACAATTGGAAGTTAAAGACAAAAGAGAGAAAAGCTGAGTGATTTTACACAATCAGACACTTGGGACCAACTGTGGAAAAAGAACAGGGACTAATTAGGTGTATGAAAGTCAGTGTCATGGTTTTACAGCAATTCTCTTTAAGGTGGGATCATCTCTGAGGAGGAGGAGGTATGTGTGCGTGTGTGTGTGTGTGTGCATGTGCTTGTGTGATGTACCACTATAATTACCCTTATTATTAGCTTTTTATTATCATCATGGGTTTACCATTGTGCTGCTGATTTTTGTAACTTGCATTTTTGTTGCCTTCACCAAGGACACCTTTTTTCACTGCTGTTTGTTTATCTGTGAGCAGAATTATGAAAATAACTACTGGGCCAAAGTGTTATATTTTGAAACACTTTTGGATTTGACTTTTGTAAACATAAAACCACATCATAGCTAACTTTTCTGTGAACAACAATACTAACACAATTTTTTTTATTATATATATTATATTTTTATTTTTAATTATAGAAAGCTGTAACCAGCATGTACTTAAAAACCTTAACAAAACACAGTGGGAAGAAAACAGCTCATATTTTCCTTAACTATTTGCTGTAGTACACCATATTCACAATGCCCTAACTACTACAGGTGAGATTTATTTATAAGGTGTGTAGTATGCAATGAATACCTGAAAATATGCACTAAAAAACAATAAACAAACTTTTTATCATTCTTTTTGCTGTAGTACATCAAATTAACAATTGTGATTATTATATGATGTACTAGAGCAAACAGAGTAGGGTAAGGTCATTTTATTTATTTTTGATGAACATTTCTCATCGATCAATTCATACTGAACTACACGGTCCCTAACACAGTGACTCCTGGTAGATTATCAAAGTTGAGACGTAAAATCATATTGAGTAAAACGTAAAATCATGAGGACAGTTGACAGTAATATTCTATTATATCAGGGTATGATGAAGACGCTGTATACTAGACTATTTATTAATGTGGACACTGTCTTGGTCTCCAATTAAAAACACAGATAAAACCAAACATCAAGACAATATCCAACAAGCCAATTGCACCACAGCGAAATCAGGCTGATATTTATGGAGCCTTATGCAGCCCCAGAAATCATTGTGTGACCCCAATTGGGTCAGGACTCCAAATTTGAGAATGACTAGCCTAATATATCATGAAGTAAAGAAAGAAATATGAGAAAATATCCCAAACTATAGCAGAAAGACTTTTATCACAGGGACATTCAAAGTTGTTTTTTTTTTTTTTTTACCTTTCTTTACATGTTCCAGATTTTCTGTCCTCAGAAGAGTCACCAGTTGTAATGGGTCATCAGTCTTTATCAGCTGAATACAGCACACTATGAAAAACAGATGAATGAAATGATAATTTGGGCGACACAGTGGCGCAAGTCCCCTCCTTCTGTGTGGAGTTTGCATGTTCTTTCTGTGTCTGCGTGGGTTTTCTCCAGGTTCTTCTTCCCCCCACAGTCCAAAAACATCCCTGCCTCTCGCTTGTAATGCACTGGGATTGGCTCCAGCAGTAGAAGGTATAGAAAATGAATGAATGAATGAATGAATGAATGAATGAATAAAGTGATAATGGATGATTATGTAATGGGTTAAAAAAAAGTGCCGTTAAAAATGCTAAAATACCTTTAAAACTTTTTTAAAACTTTAAAACTCTGTTTATAGTATTTCCTAAAATGCTTCTTTTTCAAAGTTGATTCTTAAAAGTTAATTCTGAAAACACTTCTGTTGTCGGTTTTTCACTCTTTCTGTGTTTTTCATTTATTATTCCCTCTACAAGTAAGAAAAGTGCACATCATCAGTTGTGACATGTTCCTATGTTTTCTGTGTTGTAAAATAGAAGTAAGATGTAAAGTACTGGAGTTCGCAGAACTCATCTCATCTTCTATACCCGCTTATTCCTCATTAGGGTCACAGGGGTCTACTGGAGCCAATCCCAGCGCATTACAGCGAGAGGCAGGGATACACCCTAGATGGTCGCCAGCCAATCGTGGGGCACACACACCATTCACTCACACATTAGAGTCGACAATTAACCTGAGCATGTTTTTGGACTGTGGGAGGAAGCCGGAGTACCCGGTGAAAACCCATGCAGACACGGGGAGAACATGCAAACTCCACACAGAAAGGTCCCAGACCCAGGACCAAGGAGGTCTTGAACCTGCGACCTTTTTGCTGTGAGGCAAACCACTACGCTACCATGTCGCAGGTCGCAGAACTTTGACAGTTAAGTTTTATTTTACTTTCAACGTAGATTTCTTGCTAGCTGCATTGTGTGGCGCAAACTATGTTCAGAGGTGTAGTTGTGCTGTTTTTATGGAGTGATTAACATTTAATAAAAATGTGTAGCAATGTAACTGAAGTAAAGAGTGAGTTTATGTTACTGTACAATTTTCTCTCCATTTAAATATACAGCATGTCACCTCTGATTTAAACCATTGTAAAGGTATTTTGTTGTATATGATAACATACAACGTAGAGTGCCAAGAAAATATTCCCCACACCATTACACCACCACCACCAGCCTGAACCGTTGATACAAGGCAGGATGGATCCATGCTTTCATGTTGTTGACACCAAATTCTGACCCTCTGATACCATCCGAATGTCACAGCAGAAATCGAGACTCATCAGACCAGGCAACGTTTTTCCAATCTTCTATTGTCCAATGTCGATGAGCTTGTGAAAATTGTAGCCTCAGTTTCCTGTTCTTAGCTGAAAGGAGTGGCACCCGGCGTGGTCTTCTGCTGCTGTAGCCCATCTGCCTCAAAGTTCGACGTACTGTGCGTTCAGAGATGCTCTTCTGCCTACCTTGGTTGTAACGGGTGGTTATTTGAGTCACTTTTGCCTTTCTATCAGCTCGAACCAGTCTGGCCATTCTCCTCTGACCTCTGGCATCAACAAGGCATTTCCGCCCACAGAACTGCCGCTCACTGGATATTTTTTCTTTTTCGGACCATTCTCTGTAAACCCTAGAGATGGTTGTGCGTGAAAATCCCAGTAGATCAGCAGTTTCTGAAATACCCAGACCAGCCCTTCTGGCACCAACAACCATGCCACGTTCAAAGTCACTCAAATCACCTTCCCCATACTGATGCTCGGTTTGAACTGCAGGAGATTGTCTTGACCATGTCTACATGCCTAAATGCACTGAGTTGCCGCCATGTGATTGGTTGATTAGAAATTAAGTGTTAACGAGCAGTTGGACAGGTGTACCTAATAAAGTGGCCGGTGAGTGTATATATGTATAAGACTCAACAGAGCTTAGGATTCTTAGGAATTGGTCTTATAATAATTAGTAATAACATAAAGGTTTGACTTGAGACAACTTGTTATTATAAATACTGTCTTATAAATATTAATATTTATTCAGCAGATATGAGTCGAATGGTTGTCCTGATTGATAAATAGTTCTTACTACTACAGCTAAGTTGCCTAAATTAAATATTTTTCCACGAATCATTGTCATTTTGTGTGTACTACTAGAGTGCCAGTTGGAAGAATGTATTCCTATAAAAAAAAAGTGAAAGCTTAAGTAGATTTTTATGTTTGACCACATGAGGATGTGTTGGACTGTTACATAGTCTAAAGAGACAAATTGTACATTGGGTAAGACATGGACATATATGAGATAAGGACTTACATGCAAATGCAGATATTGTAAGAAAAGGGCTACAATTTATGTTGAAAGATGCATACATTGCATAAATGCAATTTAATTTATGAAGAAATTCATATGTGTTTATAAATAAATTAGTTTAGGCCCAGATTATGTGCTGTTGGTGATAGTGCTGGGATTTCCAGAGGGTCTGTGAACACCAAGGACACACACAGCTATATGGCCCTGGTTGTCTGGGCAACTGCTGTTTTTCCCCCCTCGGCTGATGTTGCCCTTCTGAGGAAAAATATAATATAAAGGATTTTAGATTTCACCATAATGTTTCTTTATAATTCCTAATTTTCAGAAATTTCCTAAAATAACGTCGTCAGACTGACTCAATCATTCAGATTCTCATCAGACACCGTGAGAGAAAGGCAAAAGGGAGGGTCGGGCGGGGTTCTTTCCAATATCCTAACTCCTATCCTTGACCTGTGCTTGTGGCCTCACGCTTTGCTGATGCCTCTGTGGAGAAAACAATAAAGTTTCCTCGTTGTCAGCTTAGCGAAACAACTTTTGGGGGACTTTTCCCCATTTAACATGCCAATTTCAAATGAGAAAATTACCTTTGAATTGCGCTTTTGCAAGATATAGAATTCAACTTCTGTTGTCAATAGCATCATCACGAGGCCACAAGCACAATTAGGATAATAGAAAGATAGTCTATCTCACTTGTGATATGGTCTCGTAGTAACCAGGCAACCGATCGGCATTTGCCTGCATATCAACTCGAGACAAGACGACCAAGGATCCTGAAGATGCCGCAGCAGTAGAGCGACTGCCCTAATGAGTCTGAAAAGATGAGCTTGAGATGTACACAGTAAATCAAATGATCACTATCAACTTCTCTAAAATCCAATGTCCAGTTTGCAACGTTTAGTGAGCCTACAGCCAGCTACTGTGCCACGTTTAGTTTAAGTAGCCTAGCAAGAAAAAAGTCCAACAGCCAGCTAGGTTGCAGTCAACAGTTTACACGCCGACTGTTTTGTGGTATAACCACAAAAGTTAGCCTACATGCATATCTGCTGATACATAGCCTAAAGATTTTGTTTTAGCCAGCAAGATGAATGATAGAAATAATGCATCATGTGAATTATTTTACTCAATATGATAAATAGCCATCTAATCTTAACTATTCTGGGTCATGTATGTTGTGTTTAAAAAAAAAAAAAAAAACAATTTGAAATGCCCACGGAAAAGAGATGCATTCAGGAGAGAGAGAAACAACTAAAGTCATATCAAACTCATATTTTAGCCTACTAATAGCCTTTTCTCATTATTTCATTACATTAAGATGAGAAGCAGCCACAAACCTCCACACATGAGGAAAATATGGATCAGAAGGAAACATTTAGAGCAGGTAGGCATGATGCTGATCATCTGATATAGGACTAATAAAGGTTAGGTTGTGTTTTTGTTGTTGTTGCTGTTTGTGTTTTTTTTTTTTTTTTTTGGGGGGGGGGGGGATACTTTATACAGTATAGTTTATACAGGGAGATACTTTATACAGTATCTCCCAAAAGTGAGTATGCCCCTCACATTTTTATAAATACTTTATTATATCTTTTCATGTAGAAACACTGACGATATGACACTTTGATTAAGTGTAGTCGGCCTACAGTGTAAGTTTATTGTCTCCTCAAAATGATTCAACATGCAGCCATTAATGTCTGAACCGCTGCCAACAAAAGTAAGTACACACCTAAGTGAAAATGTCCAAATTGTGCCCTAAGTGTCAATTTTTGCGTGGCTACCACTTTTTTTCCATCACTGTCTTAACTTGCCTTGGACATAAAATTCACTAGACCTTCACAGGTTGCCACTGGAAACCTCGTCCACTCCTCCATTCAATTCAATTCACTTTTATTTATATAGCCCAATATTACAACAGAGTTGTCTCAAAGTGCTTCACAAAATTCAGTCCAAAGTGACTCAGACATCCCCCGTCCTTAGACTCTCCTTCTCAGCAAGGAAAAACTCCAAAACCCAGTGGGAAAGAAGAAACTTTGCGGAGAACCACAGTGCCACAGAACCAGGACTGAAAGGCATCTATCTGATGATGATGAATTAGTCTGTAGAGATGTTTCATTCTGTAGAGATGCTAATCTCTACAGACTGAAACAACACTGTAAATAAAACCCAGAAAATGTCTTGATATGAGACCCTAAAATCTAATTTACTTGAAATTTAGTGATGCCTTCAGGGAAAAAAGGACTGTGTATGTAGGGATAAAATAATCTTTACTTGGTCTAAAGGCATCACTAAGGTGTTATAACTGATGCAGCAGGTGCAGACAGGAGAGGGACTCGTCACCCCAACAGGTGGATTCACACTAACCCCCTCTCTGGTGTCTGGTGGACAGATTGTAGCAGCTCCGCTGGTGTTGATGGGAAATTGTACAAGATGCAAAATAATATTTTTAATTTCTGTTATAGCACCAGTAAACCTCCACAAGGGAAACGGGCAGAAGGTTCCAAACCCAAACACATTGCTGTTCACCACAGTGTATTTTACAGCTAACCCATCAAATAGTCCTTTGCACACTTCAGTTGTGTTACTGCCTCCCTCTGGTTTAGTCCTTCATCAAGTCCATTACTTTTATAGTCGGGTAAATAGTCCAGTCACCGTTTGCTGTTTTCCACGCTGTCTCCACACTTAAGTGCTTTTTGTTTCTTGCAACTCTGGCATCATTTCTGGTCTTTCTTCAGAAAACATTCTGCATGACAGAAAAATAAACTCCTCTCCCTGTCTCTCCTGACACAGATCTCAATAAAAATTGGACTTTTAAGTTTGCTCTGTCTTATTCTCAGCCTCTTTTTTCCTGTTTCTTATTCTACTTCCTACTGAAATTTCTTTATTTTGGATTGAGTGTGACTCAGTCCCACCTGCAATAATTTCTCTCCACACTTCACCCCTCTGATTTTAAAATAATTTTAATGTTGTCATGTTTCTTTTTTTATTGATTTTTTCCCCCGTTATTTTTCTTCTTTTTTTTAATTCCATGTGATATATGAATGTTCACTCCTATGAACGTCCCTTTCCCTTGATTAACTATCCACTGGTGGAGCAGTGATCATAAAGCATATCTTGATGATACCTGTTGTACTACTCTCAGTACTGACACACAGCCTCTACACATCAATAGTTTTGTTGTGCCTATAAATCCAGCATGTTTACTGTAATTGTGGGTGTAAGAGTGATGCAGGATCATCAGGCCGATTTGATTGAGCCGATTACTTACTGCTGAAATTAGTATCAGGTACAGATAATGTAATTTTTACGATTTCACCCAAGTAAAATGTATAAATACCCCATCAGATTTAAAGATAAAGTGAAGCTCCCTGAGTGTAATTTCTGTCTGTCTCTCCTGCATTAATCAGGTCTCTCAAAATGTGTGTTTTGTGTTCATGCTGGTTTCTTGTCATTTAAAAGTCTGTTTGTTTCAATTTTTCATACAAAAATCACAATATTGTGTGATTTTTTATTTCTTTGCACAAAATGTCAAATGGTATAACTGTCACAGTGATGAGGTTGTCCTGTCTGGGTTTTTTGTCGTGTACATTTCCTGTTTTATTTTGAAATCCCAACTCTCCTCTCGCTTCAGGTCACTTGCCCTTCCTCATGTGTCACCTGTCTGATTGTCTGCCCTGATTCCTGATTGTGTCCACCTGTTCCCAATTTCCCCTCCTTGTGTATTTATAGTCTTCGTTTCCCCTTGTCTCGTGCCAAAGTGTCTTTGTTCGTCCCCGATCATTGCACCCAAGCCAGCCTTTGTATCACAGCTTTTGCCTGGCCCATGTGCTTTAGGTAGTGTTCCTGGTTTTCTCAATAGTTATAGTGTTTTCCTCCTTCTGGAGTGAGTTTTGTTTTGTTCAAATTTATTCCTAGTCAGTCCTTCCCGCTTTTGGTGAAGTGCTTTTCTTTTGAAATTATTTCCCCTTTTATTTTCTGCAATAGTGTAGCTAGAAAGATATTGCATTTAGTTCATAGGAAAGGTTTTTGTTTTGTTGTACATTTCATAGCTCCTTGTCCAGGAACAATAAAACCCATAACCCCGATTACCGCTTCTGAGTCCTTCCGTTCTGGGCCTGACAATAACCAAAAAATTATAAGTTTTAAATATTTAATCCACCTAGAATACACAATTTGATAAACGTTGATCACTGTTTCCCAAAGCTGAAGATTCATCCTAAAATATCTTTTTTTTCCCCCCAGACTAACAGTCCACAGCCCAAAGGTCATCAGTTTACTATTATAGGGTAAAACTTCAACAATTAGTGGATTAATCAATTAGTTGCATCTATTACATCAATCACCATATATGAATAAAGGTTATACAGTTTCATATTCTTGCTGCATAAACAAAGACATCAATCTCCATGTGGACACTAACAGAAGATGCTTTAAAATAATGGATAAAAGCATATGATGAGGATCAGACTGACACAGTGAACTGAAACAGTAAATATCAACATTCATCAGCTGTTGAGAGAAGTGATGGTTTCTGTCAACAGCAGCCATTTTTCTGTGATGTTCAACAGTCATACATGGTTAAATCCATCAGAAACAGACTTTTTTCAATACAACAGTCTTTATTTAT
This sequence comes from Lepturacanthus savala, assembly GCA_030544235.1. Lineage (NCBI taxonomy): Eukaryota > Metazoa > Chordata > Actinopteri > Scombriformes > Trichiuridae > Lepturacanthus > Lepturacanthus savala. The sequence continues at coordinate 31,214,997 of CM060464.1, forward strand.
AACATAGCAAAATGCTCAGAGCCTTTCACTGAAGAATGTTGAAATTTTTATCACCTGAAGTCAGAGTAAGTTACAACATTCCATCATGTTAAATAAATGAAACAACGTGTACTTTGCACCCAGCATCATACTCTGAATACATACAGCAGTTTGTCATCTTTTCCATGAACTCAAAGTCAAGACTCAAAACCGTTCGCCTCCCTGTTTTATTTACGTTCACATGATGTAAGACATTTGCAAGAAAAAGAAATAAAACATGAAAATATTAATGGATGCAGCTTTTAAAGATTAACTGGCTCTGGACTCAAAGATTTCACATTAAAACATGAACCATCCTCAACCAAAAACTCCTGAGTATGATAGTTAAGTTGGTTTTAAATGTGCTGCTAACAGGATACTGGGTTGTAGAGTCAACCCAATGAGTTGGGGGGATGTTGTAAAACTGGATTTTGTTAATCCTACATAATTGTTGGGTGTCTTTTTCAATCTAGTATTACTTTTACCATCATTACTGGGTTATACTGACTTAACATGTGTTATTATACGTATTTTCTTTTCATACTTAATCCAATCTCTATTAATTGATAATTCCAATATGTATGTTTATATATATATATATAATGTTACATCATAATATTTTAAAATCCATTCTGTATCATCATTATATAACCTTTTCTGGTCTGTGTTTCAAAATATGCTAACAAATAAAAAGGCAACAACTACAAAATTAAGTGATTTAGTAAAAGGGTTAGGGTTAGGGCTACCCATGTTAAAAAACAGTTATACATTGGAACTATACATAACTAAATACATAAAAACTAAACTAAACTGGCAAGAAAGATCACAGCAGGTGAAAATAAGTGACTGAATGCCCCCACATCTAAAAGAAAAACCTCTAAAAAACAAAAGAAATTTAAAGAACATGAATTCAGACATATATTTCTGTTTTGTTTTGTTTTTTCAGAGCAGGGGCTTTTCTGTATTCTGTGGTACTGGTTAAATGTTAATAACCATTGTTGTTATTGAAGTTGTTTATGTTTTAATTAGAATAATGAAGCATCATTATATCCAAACCACTCAATAAGTTCCCCCTGCTACCCTTTAACAGCTTTGCAGATACACAATTTTCCATATCCCTAAAGACATTGGAGAAGCACAAACAATCGCACAATGAATTGTAGATTGTTGAAATAAAACATTTTAATTATAATCAATATAAAAGTTGTATGCAATACCTACGTTAATTTTGTTTTATTCTCTAGATAGATAGACAGACAGATACACCCTAAACTTTGTTTAGCCCAATATTTGTTGGTTATTATTACTATTATTATTAATATTTGTGCTTGTGTCAATAAGTTTTAAATATTCTGTGTGTTCGCTTGATTGGCTTGTCTGTTAAGTAAACGTCACAGCAGTGAGGTTTTCTTGTCTGGGTTTTTTTGTCTTGTGTATATTTCCTGTTTTATTTTGAAAGTCTAACTCTCCTCTCATTTCAGGTCACTTGCTCATGTGTCACCAGTGTGATTGTTTTCCCTTGTGTCCACATGTTCCCCATTCCTCCCATGTGTATTTACAGTCTGTGTCTCCCCTTGTCTTGTGCCGAAGTGTCATCGTTTGTTCGTGTCATTGCACCACAGCCTTTACATCCCCTTCGAGAGTTTTTCAGATTTAGCTAAGTGAGTGATTTATAGCCTTTTTTGTCCTGCGGGATTGTTTTTTGTTTTGTTTATTATTTTCTGGTAGTTTTTTCATCCTCCAGGATTGTTTTTGTTTCTAGCCTTGGATAGGATATTTAGATTATTTAGTCTCAGAAAGTCAGTGTTTTCCTCCTCCTCAGGGAGTGAGTTTTGTTTTAGTAAACCCTTATTAGTTATTCCTTCCCACTTTGGTGAAGTGTTTTTCTTTCAAGTTTAGTTTTCCACATCGATAGTGTGAGAGTAGTTAGGTTCCCTGGTTAGAGTTCTGCAGCTCGGGAGAAATAAACTTCCTAAACCTGACTTTTCTGCATCTGAGTCCTCTGTTCGTTCTGGGGCTGACAGTAAATACTTGTTGTATTTTATGAATTACATTTAATTTTTAATACACACACACTAGATATTGAATATTGTTTGTTTTATCTGAGCTTTTAATTCGAGATGAAGACAGTGTCCATGTAAAGTGTAGTAGAGTGTAGTATAGAGCAACATCATCATACTCTTAAATATATACTGTAACAGCAACTTTATGTGACCAGGTGATATTAACTGGGGGAGAAGTGTAGTCTCCCCCTGGATTGAGCCCGACTACTCCACCCGGGGGAAATACTAGAAATTACCACCCCGGGACCACAAGAGCCCCAACTCGGAATCCCACACAACTCCTATGCAAAAAATCAGCAGACGTGGATTCTGATACAAAAAATATATTTATTGGAAAATCTACCAAATACAAAATACTAAAATCAATCACTGGATTTTCCTTCCCCCCCCACACACACACTGTCACCCACACAGGCCCACACGAGAAGTCATACAAAATACGTAACAATGAGTAGGACGCAAGAAAAACGTTCAACCACAGGGCAGGTGCGCCCGGAGGGAGATGGTCGGCCCCTGTGAAAGCCTTGATTAGATAAGTACCTATATACACATGCTCAAATACACACACTAAATGAGGGTGGGCTAAGGCACTCACTATCAGGAACCACCCAGGTGACACAGCACTGCACTACACGGCACCCCATGCAATCGGGCCAATACAATGGGCAACGATCTCCCTCGGGACTGCCTGCACCTGTTAAACAAAAAAAACACAGAGACTGCACCCACAAAAAGTTAATGAGCACCACCCCAAACAATATACAATATAAGGCCAGATGTAATGAATTTAACTGCTTATGCAGTATAGGCCTCAGAACATGGCCAACACAAAGGAAATAAAACACATCAGGACGTCAAACGAAAGAACAATGGAACAATATTAAAGAAGGAAAATCACAACATAATTAGTCGCGCCCTTACCACGACATACATACATCAATTATACAGATTCCAGACACATACACCCCAATAAACACAGTTAACAAATATAGACACATACACACGCACACGATTGACAATGGACCAGCGGGACGAAGAATCACACAGTCGCAGCTTGCCCACCGGGCAGCGCGGCGACGGAAACGTTCAAGAGGGGACAGAGCAGCAACACCCACAAAGACACTTGGGGGTCCCCGGCTACACAAGCGTGCCTACAACACAGAGTATAGATTAAAACACGGGCCATAAAGTAGACTGGCAAAGGATTAAAATATGGTACTCACGTTCAGAGGCGGCGAGAAGAGCGCAATACAGACCAGCAAGCAGGAGGAAACTCAAATGCAAACTAGAGAAACAAACATCGGTTTTAACCAAATCAATGTACAAGCTCCGGGCGAGCATGTTAGCCGTGCGAAGGTTGCCTACCTGAGCCAGGAAAAGTGCCCAACTCCGCAGTAAGGAGCGCGGTTGAGACGCGATAAGTGTAGGCGAGCAGCAGCCAGACGCGCTCATGAATGTGCACGAAACCGGACGGAGCTAGGGACACAACACTGCATAAGTCTGCCCAATATGAATAAAGTGTTAAGCCACCAAAGTAAAAGAGCACCTACCGCAGCGATTTGCCACAAAACCGCGAGGGATGGAGGAGAAGAAACCCAACAGCCGCCGGCTATGCTTCTCAGCCCGTCAATACCGGCTTCCCAGTCCGACTTAAAAAGCCACGTAATCAGCTGAGCAATCAGCTGGCTACGACGCAAATAATGCAAATGACGCCGGTAGTGACGTCATGATGCCGGTCACGTGGGTAAGGCAAAGAATGCCAATACCCACCTTACTACAATCTACCCCCGGGATTTGCATCGTCGTCCCGACGATGAACCCTTTTACGTACCTTAACGTTATACCATCCTCAACTGGCATCTCCCACTGACCGTGGGAGATGGTGTGGGTTGGAGTGTTGACCTGCAGTTACTCGCGCAGTTCTACGTACACCCTCTGGGGAGTGTGTAACTGTACTGGCTGAGGGAATGACCAACGGCTCGTTACTCCCTTGTTCCAAGGGGAGACTACTTGCTGGATTGCCAGATGGGGACAGTGGGGACACCACTAGAGGCATCCCAGACTGAGGTAGCATACTGGGACGAGCAATAGCCAACGGTGGCACAGCAGAAGCCTCTGCCGGTTCTGAAAGAGAGGAAGAAAGATCGACACTCGACCCTGTAGCCACCAACCACCCAACGTCTTCAGTATCATCATCCTCCTGAAGGGCCACCACAACAGGGGTCGGAAGTGGAGGACCACACCCAGGGTCTGAACCAAAATGAAGTTTCAGCATTGTGCGGTGCACATGCTTAAGTTTGTTCAGGGCATTAATGGGGGCAATGGTGTACACCACTCCCCCAGGTTTCGGGACCTTAAGCACCTTGTGCAACACTGGATGCCAGAGGTCTTGAATTTTGTTGCGACCACGGAAACTATGGTCCCGGACATAAACTAACTGGCCCTCCTGCAGCGGCGAATCCCGCACACGTTGGGTGTGAAGCTGCTGACGGTGTTCTGCTGCCTTAGCCAGCCGGTCCCTGGCCCCCCTAAAGGCTAGATCGAGTCGCCGTTTGTGTTCTACTATCCAGTCGGTTACAGTACCCGACACAGGGTGGGCTACCCTACCCAACAAAAAGTCCACTGGGAGTTTGGGGTCTTGGCCAAACATAAGAAAGTACGGAGACTCCCCAGTGGATTGGTGGGGGGTAGTATTATAGCAGAACACCAATTGAGGGAGGCCAGTAATCCAATCACGTTTCTGCGATGCAGGCAAAGTCCGCAACAAATTGTGCAGCGTTCGGTTGAACCTCTCACACTGGCCATTACCAGCCGGATGGTAAGGTGTGGTTCGAGACTTTGTGACCGCATACATCTGACAAAGCTGATGAATTAAGGCACTTTCAAAGTTTCGGCCCTGGTCTGAATGGACACGACTGGGGACCCCCAGCTTGTAGAACCATTCATTGACCAGGACTTGGGCTACAGTAACAGCGCGTTGATCCCGGGTAGGGATAGCTAGGGTGTACTTGCTGAAGACGTCCGTCATCACCAAGACATTTTCAATACCACCACGGGTAGGCTCCAAGACTGTGAAATCTAGGGCCAGGATTTCATTAGGACGAGAAGCCAGCAGGTGCCCCATGAAACTATGAGCCACCGGCTGGGTGTCCTTACTAACCTGACAGCGCTCGCACTCCTGACACCACCGCTTAATGTCAGCGAACATACCCGGCCAGTAGCATCGCTGCTGCACCAACCGGCCAGTCCTCTCAACCCCTTGATGGCCATGATTCTGGTGGAGCTGGGTCATTACCACCGAATGCAAAGGGGAGGGTAGAACTAACTGGAGGACCTCCTCCCCCCCATCAGGACGGCGGATACGGCGGTGTAGCACACCATCCTTAAGCAATAAACGGTCCCATTGGCGCAGCAACACCAGAGCTCTGGGTGGAAGTAGGCCCCGTTCAGATGCACCTGGACGCCTCTTCCTCTCGCAGAAGGCCAATATCGGCTGAATGACAGGATCGGCCCTCTGTAGTTCCTGTAAGTTGGAAGAGGAGTGGTTGGGGAGAATAGAAATTGAAGCTTGCACTGCAAGCAAAGGATCTTGGCCCACCCCCGTTGCCTGTAGTGATGTCGGAAGGGGTGTCCCCCGTGTTCCCTCGGGGCAGATGCCCGGATCTACATACTGCCGTGATAGTGCATCAGCATTTCGGTTTACCCGTCCTGACCTGTATCTCAACTCAATCAAATGCAGCCAACTGGGCGGCCCACCTTTGCTCGGTGGCCCCAAGCTTAGCTGTGGAGAGGTGACGGAGAGGATTATTGTCCGTGAACACAATGCACCTCTGACCCAGAAGATATTCACGGAACTTCTCCGTCATAGCCCACTTGAGCGCAACAAACTCAAGCTTCATAGAGCTGTAATTTGACATGTTGCGCTCAGTGGGCCTCAACCCGCGGCTTGCATACGCAACTGGCCGAACCTGGTTGCCTTGTTCCTGGGACAGGACAGCGCCTAGGCCAAAGTGACTGGCGTCAATCTCCAAAAGCGAGCACAGGTGCCTGCACCAGTTTACTTTTCAAACCTTCGAACCCAGCTTCGCACTCTGCAGTCCAGGCCGATGACAAGCTGCGACCAGAGGCCTTTCGTGTCTTGGTACCCACCAGCTCCGCTACGACCTTATGCAAAGGAGCAGCCAACTTTGCGAACCCTTCAACAAAGCGTCTGTAATAACTTGCGAACCCCAAAAATGACCGAAGCTCTGAAACATGGGTGGGACGTCGCCAGTTAGCCACTACCTCAATCTTCTTGGGGTCAGTGGAGACACCTTTATCTGAAATCACGTGGCCAAGGTAGCCTACCTCCCTCTGGAAAAACGCACACTTTTCCAACTTTGCTTTCAATCCCTCCTTTTGTAATCGTTCGAGCACTACTGTGAGCCGCTGCAGGTGTTGGTCGACCGAAGAGGAAAACACCACGACATCATCCAAATATAGCAATAGTGATTGGCACTGCTGATCACCAAAGAGTCGCTGCATTAGCCTTTGAAAAGTGCTTGGGGCATTGCAGAGCCCGAAAGGCATCCTGTTCCATTCGAACAAGCCGAACGGAGTACAGAAAGCTGTTTTTGCCTTGTCTGGCTCTGCAACGGGAACCTGGTTATACCCGCTGGCAAGATCTAAGGTTGAGAACCAGCGGGCACCAGAGAGGGCATCCAGAGTTTCCTCAATACGCGGAAGTGGAAATGCGTCCTTGCGGGTTTTGCTGTTTAACTGGCGGTAATCTACACACAATCGTGGGCTACCATCTTTTTTCCGAACCAGGACAATAGGGGACGCGTACGGGCTGCAGCTCTCCCGGATGATATCAGCTTCCAGTAACTGTTGGATGTGTGACTTAACTACATCGTACTCAGACGGTGGTAATCGACGGTAACGCTGGCGGACTGGGACCTCATCAAGCAAAGGAATCTCATGGCAGATAAGGTCAGTGCACCCGAGGTCTCCCTCATGGGCGGCGAACACAGAGCTATGCTTAGATAGAAGGGAACGGACTCGATTCTGTTCCTGGCCACTCAAAGCAGATAGATCAAGAGCCTCGATTTTAGACAGGATGGGATCCACAGGGTCCTGTACCTGGACAGAGGTACAGGTTGCCCGAACTTCAACAATGCCTGGAGGCATGGAAGTGATATTAACGTCAACCAAACTGCCCAAGACAGTCCGCGGATACAACAAGATGTCATCAGTGCCGACATTAACCACCGGGATGTATGCAGTGCCCTGGGAGAGGGAAACTAGCGCCGGAGAAGCCAACAACCCCCCTGGCAGCCCATTGGGCAGTGGCTCAAAAAGTGCAGATGGGGCAGAGCCAGAGCTAGAACATGTGACGGCAACAAATTTAAGCGTGCCCCCACTAATGCGATGCGGCCTTCTACCCCGCAGTCGAACAGTCCGGTCAGTCACCCTGGAATCGGCTACGCTGGCTTGATGGCATTTCTGCAGGGCCTCAACAATGGGACTGGAAACCTGGGCCATGGAAAGAGATTCAACAGAGAACGCAGTCTTACCACCAAACAGTTCAAGATAACACCTACTGATAACATTCATCCCCAGAACACCAGGGACCTCTGACATGGACCCACCAAGCGGGTCACTCACCACCAGCACCCCGCACCCGGGAAGGACCTTGCCACACAAGGTGACGTCCAACTCCAAGTAACCAAGGTATGGGATTGCCAACCCATTTGCAGCCCGTAGCTGCAACCATTGGCACTGTTGGAGGCGGTCTTGACCCCAGGGTTCAAAATGCTGTTGAAAGAATGACTCAGTGATGGTCGATACCATGGAACCTGTATCCAATAAGCATAGTACATCTACACCCCCCATGTTTACCTGTATGTTTGGGCACGATGACAATAAATGCGGCAAGACCCCAACTTTTCCCTTTGCCCTCTCTGAGCCCTTAGAAACCCCATCCGAACTGCGACTCAACAGATCGGTGGGTGTTAGTTTTCCTGAACCTGGGAGGGAGGTGTTGGGCCAGAATAAGACACGGAAGAGGTGGAAGCTGTCCGGGGACACGGGGGGCGCCTCGGGCCATCACAATCACGCGCAAAATGCCCTGGTTGCTGACACCGCCTGCAGATCAGAGGACCAGTAAAAGGGGGCCTAACAGGGGCCTTAGCCTCCTGAAGGAGGCTGATGCTACGAGCAAGAAGGTCCAACTGCTCTTGCTGGCGCGTTAGAATCTCCTTCACTTCAACCCAATCAGGGTTTGGCGCTGGCCTATTAGCCACGGGGCGAGAATCACCCTGAACACCATACACTAAACCATACGCGAAGGGTACAGACTGGCTTCTGGCCCTCATGGCCACGGGCATGCCCTCGCGCTCCCACCTAATCGCCTCCCCTCGAACGTCGAGCAACAAAGCTTGCGGAGTATTACGAACGAACTGCTTCAGATCCCTGCGCAAAGCTCCATCCCAGACGTATTCTATAAATTGGTCTCTCAGCAAGACATCTGCGTTTGGTACTGCGTCTGGTGCAACCTGTTTGATCTTCTCCATTAAGCTCATCAAACCCAAAGAAAACTCCAGGAGGCTCTCACCCTCCTGTTGTTTTCGTGAAAAGAAAGCCTCCTGTAGTGACACATGGGACTGTGAGCAGCCATAAAGCTCCCGCAGAACGGCCAAAATCTTTATTGGGTCTTTCCTCTCTCCTACCGGCCTATATTTTATCTCCGTTCTTGCCTCCCCCTCAAGGTGATCAAACAAAAAGTACGCTTGGTCAGCAGGAGCCAGATGGCGGGCCCTCATGCATGCTTGCACTTCTTCCTCCCACTCATCAAGCCCCATACCACCCTTTCCTGAAAATGTAGGACACTTTTTATCACGAGGAATGAACACAAATTTTTCAGCTGGTGTCGGCTGAGATGCAGAGGCTGCCCCTGACCCCCCTGGCTGCTGCAGCCAGCGATTCTTCTCAGCCTGAAGCTGCGCAAGCTGGTCACGCAGTTGCTGCATCTCATCCGCAGGCGCCATATTGCCAGGTTCCTGTAAACCCTGACTCATGTTTGTTACACTTACCAGGAAATTCTTGGCGACCAGCAAATCACTTTAGCTCCACCAACAAGTATCACCCACTTGGACTGTTGCTGCTCTGTCCCACTTCCACTGCACCAGATCAGAAACACACATGCAACGACACACCAACTGAATTGGAAAACCAGCGAGAGAATTAAACAGACAAAAATAAAAACACAGATATCCACGTCTTGCTATGCGATCCTGCCAACAACGCCAAAATGTGACCAGGTGATATTAACTGGGGGAGAACTGTAGTCTCCCCCTGGATTGAGCCCGACTACTCCACCCGGGGGAAATACTAGAAATTACCACCCCGGGACCACAAGAGCCCCAACTCGGAATCCCACACAACTCCTATGCAAAAAATCAGCAGACGTGGATTCTGATACAAAAAATATATTTATTGGAAAATCTACCAAATACAAAATACTAAAATCACTGGATTTTCCTTCCCCCCCACACACACACTGTCACCCACACAGGCCCACACGAGAAGTCATACAAAATACGTAACAATGAGTAGGACGCAAGAAAAACGTTCAACCACAGGGCAGGTGCGCCCGGAGGGAGATGGTCGGCCCCTGTGAAAGCCTTGATTAGATAAGTACCTATATACACATGCTCAAATACACACACTAAATGAGGGTGGGCTAAGGCACTCACTATCAGGAACCACCCAGGTGACACAGCACTGCACTACACGGCACCCCATGCAATCGGGCCAATACAATGGGCAACGATCTCCCTCGGGACTGCCTGCACCTGTTAAACAAAAAAAACACAGAGACTGCACCCACAAAAAAGTTAATGAGCACCACCCCAAACAATATACAATATAAGGCCAGATGTAATGAATTTAACTGCTTATGCAGTATAGGCCTCAGAACATGGCCAACACAAAGGAAATAAAACACATCAGGACGTCAAACGAAAGAACAATGGAACAATATTAAAGAAGGAAAATCACAACATAATTAGTCGCGCCCTTACCACGACATACATACATCAATTATACAGATTCCAGACACATACACCCCAATAAACACAGTTAACAAATATAGACACATACACACGCACACGATTGACAATGGACCAGCGGGACGAAGAATCACACAGTCGCAGCTTGCCCACCGGGCAGCGCGGCGACGGAAACGTTCAAGAGGGGACAGAGCAGCAACACCCACAAAGACACTTGGGGGTCCCCGGCTACACAAGCGTGCCTACAACACAGAGTATAGATTAAAACACGGGCCATAAAGTAGACTGGCAAAAGATTAAAATATGGTACTCACGTTCAGAGGCGGCGAGAAGAGCGCAATACAGACCAGCAAGAAGGAGGAAACTCAAATGCAAACTAGAGAAACAAACATCGGTTTTAACCAAATCAATGTACAAGCTCCGGGCGAGCATGTTAGCCGTGCGAAGGTTGCCTACCTGAGCCAGGAAAAGTGCCCAACTCCGCAGTAAGGAGCGCGGTTGAGACGCGATAAGTGTAGGCGAGCAGCAGCCAGACGCGCTCATGAACGTGCACGAAACCGGACGGAGCTAGGGACACAACACTGCATAAGTCTGCCCAATATGAATAAAGTGTTAAGCCACCAAAGTAAAAGAGCACCTACCGCAGCGATTTGCCACAAAACCGCGAGGGATGGAGGAGAAGAAACCCAACAGCCGCCGGCTATGCTTCTCAGCCCGTCAATACCGGCTTCCCAGTCCGACTTAAAAAGCCACGTAATCAGCTGAGCAATCAGCTGGCTACGACGCAAATAATGCAAATGACGCCGGTAGTGACGTCATGATGCCGGTCACGTGGGTAAGGCAAAGAATGCCAATACCCACCTTACTACATTTACATTTTAGAAAACAGTGTTTCCACATTACCACATGCTATATCTAATAACAAACCAACTTAACTGCAGTTTGTTTTGCACTGGTAGCATGTAATGATATATGGGAGTGTAAAGTATAATAATCTATGTGCCATTTGCTAACACTAGTTATGAACATATTGTTATGCAGTGTTGGGGTAGTTACTAAAAAAAAACAACTAGTTACAAGTTACTAGTTACTTGTGAGATTTGTAACTACGTTAATTTACTAGTTACTGCATTTGAAAAGTAACTTCACTACTAGTTACTTTACTTTCCAGTTTTTTTAAGCAAATGTTAAAAGTTACTGCATGGATACATGTACAAATATCATAGCCTTTTCATCGCTTTATTTTCAAGTATCAGTAAAAGCTTACTTTCCTGTTAGTAGGTGTGAGCGGTCGGATCAGGTCTATTATTATTAATAATAAAAACTATTGGTATAATTATTACCCTTATTAATAATTATAATACGGGTCTTTTTACTGAACGATCTGAACTGAACTAGTTCTTCAAAGTGAACAACAATTCCCATCACTATTTCCTACACACCAGCAACTACGTCACTCAATGCACATAAATATAAATGCATGCACCACTAAAACATATTAGAACTTTTTAGACTGACAAGAGTGGCTTGGGTAACACAAGAAAGCACGTTCCTAGTTTAGTAAAGTAGTGTAGTTACTGATATTTGGAGTGTAACGCATTACTTTACTTCGTTACCCGTGATGGTAATATCGTTACTGTAATCCGTTACTTTGTAACTCGTTACCCCCAACACTGTTGTTATGTTATGTAACTGTTATGTAAATGCCTAACACTATAAGATCATAAGATCATACGTGGGGTGAGCTCTGGTTTAGGGCGGGGGTCGGCAACCCACGGCTCCAGAGCCGCATGTGGCTCTTTCGCGCCCCTATAGTGGCTCCCTGGAGCTTTTTCAAAAATGATGGGGGGGGGGGGGGGGGGGGGGGGGGGGTTATATTTTTTGTATTAATTGGAGATGAACCGATCCTATACCATTCCGATCCAGTCACGCATCTAGTCACTTCAAATGACCGAGCCATATCTTGGAAACATTTCAAACTTGATGCACCATCAGTCCGACGGCTGTGTGTGATATCTGCAACACGAACATTGCTAGGGGTGGTAATAACGTTGCAAAATACACTACAAACAACAACCCAGCTCCGACGTGTACACTGAGGTCTAAACGACCCGCTCAATAGCTGCTACCGAAGGGTCTGTGTATCACAGCGGTTTATCAGCGTGCGATGCGTCCCGTGTGAACCTGCCAACGATATGAGCATCTTTAAGTGCGGATAGCCCTGTTTCCCGTTTATATCGCTTTATAAATACACTGTGTTTCTCTATTAAACGTTTCCTATGGTTAACGATAATTAGAGAGTAACAGCACAGTAAACATAAGGACAACGGAATTGCTGGCAATGTTCCAAAAAGTCATTGTTGTCAAAATATTAACCCGGTATAAAAAAGAAACAAAAGCATTTTTCACCTCTTTAGTAGACATGGAAAATAAAGATTGCTGTAACTTTGAAATATGATTTTGGCTGAAAAAATGCTCATCCCGCTTACTGTCCGTGCAGAAAAATAATAAAAAAAAGAAAGAAAAATTTCTATTCTCTTGTTGCAGCATGAGGCGGCGCAGTGCTTCTGCCATGTGTCTGCAACAGTTCATTCATTCAACAGTAGAATCAGATCGTCGGATATTGGCTGTTATGGAAATAGGAGGATTGTATTGTATTTTTTTTAATCCTCAAAATAAAAATAAACTAAAAATCTGATTTATTTATTATATTTATATAATTTCATCAATGTAACAAAATATAATACATGATGGAAATTAAACTTAAAGCAGCAAATCTGGTCCAGCAGTGTAGTCAAGTGGTGCATCATTCTTACGAGGATGCACTGCAGGGAAAATAAATATTTAATCATGAATGCTCATTGTGTATTCATAGCTTAATTAATCATTTTGATTGTAGGCTAATATAGCTAATATACACTTACAGCCTGTATTGCAGGCCTGCCGCTCCGTACACGCAGACTACGCAGCCAGCGTAGGGCCCCAACTAGTGAAGGGGGCCTCCAAAATTAAGATTGGAAAAAAAAGATAATAATTATTACACTAATAAATAGCAAAAATATTAATTAGTTCTCCGGGAGTTTTGTATACCATCACTGAAATCGGGAAAATTAAATGTTATTTATTGCGTAATAAAAAGACTCAGACCCCCGCAAGTCCTTTGGAAATGGTACAGTAAGTGATGGGAATTCCGGCTCTATTTGGAGAGTCGAATCTTTTGGCTCAGCTCACTAATACGAGCCGGCACGTTCGGCTTCTCTGTTGCTCCCAACGAGGAGCCGGCTCCTATCGTTCACTTCAAAGAGTCGGATCATTCAACTTCAAAGACTCGGATCGTTCGCGACCGGCACAAAGCTTCGGAGCCACTTTTCTTACTATGCTCTGAAACGGCTTTAATGAGCAATTTTCATTAGTTAAAAACTTCAACAATTGAAATGAGAGAATGTCATCCAGGAGACACCATGAATCTGGAGCTGAAAAGCGAAAGAGGAAAAAAGAGAAAGATGACGAACTTGCATCCCTTTCTGGTAAGTCCGTGTTAAACCGTGTTTGTTTGTTTTGCTAACACAGCGTTACGTGATAAACTCGACAAGCTAGGCTAGGTTAGCCCAACTGTAAACAGGATTGAACAGAGAATAAAATTCAGCTCTAGCATCTTTTCTCTGCTCCGTCGTTGGGGATAACTCCCAGTCTGTCCTGGTAGTGAGGAGGAGGAGGGGAGGGGGCGGTGGTTGGGGGATGATCTGGACACAGTGTTGTAGAAGGTGTGTTAAAGTCGTGTGTAGTGCAAAAAATGTTTGGCCACCTTTGGTCATTCACAAAATGCCACTATTGTTTTGTTTAATGTGTAGGATTAGAATATGTTAATTTTTAAGGTATTTGATTTTGTCCTACCATATTAATGTCATTTAAGGGTTCTATTTCATTCTCCTATCATTGTGAATTCAAAGGCTACTATATAGCATAATATAATGAAGTGATAATTTTGGTTTGGGTATTTTTATTCAGGTTTTACTAATGAGATATTTTTTCATTTAAATCATATTCATTGGGTCAATGCTCAAATACATAGACGGACACCACATCAGCAAGAAGATGAACCAGATGATGAACCATCGACAAGCAGTGCAATAAGCAGCCAGCAACCATCCAACATGTCTGAAGGTTCAAGTACACAGCCACAAACAACAACAGTCACCTTAGAAGAGACATCCACACCCACAACTGAAAGCCTTCCCTCAGATGCAGTTGTTTTATTTGTTATTGTGTTTTGTGCTTTCTCTGATTTATTATTTAACATACAGTATATTATTGTATAATAAAAAGTTAATTGTTTGATATCTACATGTCTATATAAGACTTATTTTATTTAACTGTAAATTTTGTGAGCTTCCAGTAGTCCGGTGGGTTGGCGGACGGGCGGGTGGGCCGGGGGGGGGGCCTCCCTACAAGCTGAGCTTAGGGCCTCCAAAATCTTAGCAGCGGCCTTGCTGTATTGCCTTCATATAAGGCTTTCTAAGGCTTTTACCTATTTGTGGCTCCAGACAGATTTTTTTTTTGTTCTTTTGGTCCAATATGGCTCTTTGAACACTTTGGGTTGCCGACCCCTGGCTTAGGGTAAGGGTTACCCCAATAACAGCAGGTCACCTTAATAACAGCACAGTTAATGCATCCTAATTTTATCACAATAGTAATTAATATTGTTATTGATATTACATTTATATTTAACCCCATGATTCCTGAATATATTTACAGTTGTATAAAGAAATTAATTATTTGTGTTTTTGCTTTCAATCTGATGGTAAGTTAAGTAGAGATTGGTAATTTGTCAATAGCACATAAATAGGTTTGATGCAAGTTAGCGACAATAGGCATTAATGGTAACCAATGGTAATTTTTGTTTTTTTATTGAAGCCACAATATTGTTTACAATTATTTACACTCCTGCTATACTATAACTAGAGACAAACTGGGTCAAACAAACAGTCTGTGTCCATTTGTTTGCACTTTGAAAAGTCATCCAATGCCAAAATGCCTTTTCTACCCAGTTATTTTTCACCCAGTGCTTGGGTTAATTATAACACCAATGTTGGGTTGTTGGGTTGGGTTACCAGTGATGCTGTTGATTGTTCTGTCACATTGCATAATGGACTTTATCTTGAGGCATTGATTAATGTCATGGTCATAAACACAGAATTATGGATTATAGCACTTTATTGCCTCATACTATGGCATCTGTAATGGAATGGTGGAACTAGTGAGCTTTACATAAAGACGATTGGTCTTACTACCACAATTTATTAGCAAATCTATTTTTAAGACAAAAATAAGGAGAAACAAACCTTGATGATTTTCAGTTGGCATGAAAGTGACAAACAATTACAATGAGTGATGAAGAAAGAAATGAAACATAAATCACCAAATGAATGAAAAGTATCTGAAGTCCCTGAGGCTGAGTGAATTGTCCTGAGCTGATTCGACAGACGTCGATCATGCAGGACGGAGGCAAACAGCTTCAGCTTCTGTCAGCCTCAAAGGTCAGAGAGCTGGATGATGTGATCGTCCTGACAACCCATTCAATCCACAAAACGATGTCACCCTCCTCCTCCTCTTTCTTCTTCTGTCCATCCAGTCTTCAGGGACTTTCTCTAAATGAGTAGCTTCAGCTGCCTGCTGGTGTGTGAAGACTCAATCAGCTCTTTAATCACTCGTTTTTTTCAGTGTCTTTTCTGGTCTTCAACCTCTCTCTATCTCTTTTCTTTCATTGTTTTATTTTTTTTTCAAACTATGAACATATTTCTTTTCAATGTGGCTGCATTTTAGACTATATGTAACCTAAATCTGATTTAGAAATCCTAGGATTAATAAGGTAAAGAACAAACAACAGCATCATACCAACAGAGCATTGTTAGACAGACTATGCATTGTGGTTTATAAGAAGATTCATATTTTTGTTTTCTTTTCAACTCATCAGCCCAAACACACAATGAGGTTTTCCCCAAGAACACTAACACTCCAGCACCTTCCTCACAAATCAATCACTCAACATCCACAGACTTTGCTTTCTGCAAAAAGATATTCACACATTCCTCGAAGGTTAAATTCAGGTTTCAGTGGTCAAATAAAATGGATAAGTATTATTATTATTATATCAAATTATAAATCCAATTATATATATATATATATATATATATATATATATATATATATATATATATATATATATATATATATACACTCATTTATTTATTATTTCCATAAATTGTATCATAGTGTGCATATAAATAGAATTGCTGTTGATTTGTGATGTAATGATCTTTAATATGTTTTGCTTCTTGTCGTAACACACAAAGACACATTTCTTACTCTGGTCTGACAATAAAGTTCTATTTAACAGAGAGCTGAGGCATAACATACAGTTTATCTGACTCACTGCATAAATAATACTTGCAAGTAGAAGAAATTTGATGTTGTGGGCTCTTTTATGTGGTAATAACAAACATAATTCCAGCTTTATCCTCTCCAAAATGAGCATTATAAGGCTTCAAAAAATCGTATTTATTGCAGGGATTTTTGGTTATGAAACCAGAAACCAGGAATGATCAGTCTGTAAATAACATCACCATCATTTCCAGCAAAAAGCTTATCTGTCCTGTTGGTGCAATTGTGCTGCAGTTAAGACTCCTGCAGTAGGTTCGAAGCAGTAAATTAACTTCTCCCAGCTCCCTTTCGACAGGCGCTCTGCATCCTGTTTACTCAGTGTTCCTCTCTGTTATGAGCTATGTCCTATGGCTCCCTGTGTAATGTACAGTATCAAATAGCTTCTCTTAAAGGAGCAATCATGCAGCACTCCGGGGGACGCTGAGCGCAGTAATTGAACATTCGCCGCTGATGTACAGTGTGACACCTCTGGGCTCTGACTTGCTGCTGAATGCTGCAATATGTAATACAGTATGTTGCTGTGGCCTAGGTTGTAAATATGTGAATGGATTCAAACCCCTGCTGGGAAACACCGAGAACACTGGAGGTGACGGGCAAACACTTCCTTCTTGATTCAGGTATAGATGTGCTGGATCAGCTCCAGTTAGAAATGAACTGCAGCTAACAATGAGACCAGGAGAGATTTTTGTGAAATAGCCTCAGGTAATTTGTAATTCCATCCCTCGGTGGCTTATAACTCAACAACAAAAAACTAAACAAAACACGATACATACACAGCATGATAAAAAAAAAGACCAATACAGAACTGTTGAGGTGGTACTTCTGAGGATTCTCAGGAATGTGACCTTCTGTGGGACCATCACACCTTAATAAAATATGACTGTTCGTGTCATAAACATGAAATAGCTCCTTGTGAATCTAATGTCCCTTCTCTGAAGGTCATTTGTAAAAGTGCTAAGCCAGCACTCATCATATACTTGAGTCTCATTTCTGCTTTTCTTTTCTTTCTCTTTTATATTAATTCTTACAACATTATTGCTCATAAACTAAATAACAGGATCATCGGACAATACAAACAACATTACAAACTACAGGCTGAAACATTAAGAGAGAGAGATTTAACACAAAGTGAACATTAGAACCTTGAATTTGATGCAGTGATGTTGTGTTGCACTATAATAGATTTGTATCTCTTCCTATTATTTTGTCCACTCTTCAAGCCCACCATAGCACGTCTCCACTCAGCATCAACAAGCCTCCAGCTCTCCCTGCAGAGTGAACACTAACACACCGTTTGACTGCAGGACACTAGCCCTCCTGTCACATCTCTGCATCACCGCAGATGCAAAGCAACAGTCGAGCTGAAATCTAATTGCACATTCAGCAAATATCCCAGAGTGCCGTGGTGCAGCGTGCACGCTCATAAACCCCACCCCCCCACCACGAAAGCTGCTCAGAGACAGACGGCGGTATTATTCACCATGTCATTATTGCTCACAAATAAAACCAAAGCATAATAAAAGCGATCCTTTAAAAATGTATGTGAGCCAAGACAGCATAGAGGCTAAGCTGTGTGTGGTGGAGTGTGAGGTGTGTGTGTGTGTGTGTTTGTGTGTGTGAAGCTTTATTTTAAATTATTCTGGTCATTAAGCTACATCAGTGCCTGTGTGTGATGGCTTCCTCCCCCTGTGTGTATGTGTGTGTGTAGTATTTATATTTTGGGCATGGATATGTAAGTTCATCTATGACTGTGTGTTTATGCAGGGTTTGGTGGTTGTGTGTATATGCATGGCTGTGTGTGTGACAATATGTAGGGGTGGACATTAACACGTTAATTACGATTAATTAATTACAAAGTAAATTATGCATTGAAACAATGCATTTTGCATGTCAAACAAGATGGAACGTTTGTCAGTAATCATGTGGTGCTTCAGGACAGTTTTACTTATGCTGCTGCTACAACAATGAAATGCTGGATGGTGAATTTCTTAGGTTATTCTTTAATGTCATTTACAGTCAGGATGCTGAAGAAAAAAAAGGTGACCAGTGCAGCGTGGGGGTGCGTCCCCTGATGCTCATCCCACTTACCATCCTTCAAGAACATTTTTTTTAAATTCTCTTCTCTAGCAGTCTTGCAGTGTGGGGGAGGTGTGACTGTGTTCTGCACAGAACATGCAGTACAAATGGTTGAATATGTTAACATGTAGCTTCCATAAACAGACATAAACCGTGCTGTATCTCACATGCACAGCTTTTTTTCAGAATACAGCCGTGCAGCGTCAATGGTCACGTTTTCTTCCTTGAATTTTTTTTTTTTTTAATAAATTAGACTCTGCATTTATTTGGAACCTACTGTTATTTGTCAAAATATACAAATGCTTCTAGCATTAAAAGGTGGCCCAGTGGTTAATTGAAACCCTGCATTTATTCTGTATTTTATGGTAAGTCAACATTGGAAACACTGAGGTATTTCCCACTGTAGACCACTATCAGAGATAAGTGTTTAAAATGTGCTACTAAAATTCATTTACAGTTTTGGGGGCAATTTATGCAATGAATAGTGATTAATTTTGATTAATTAATTACAAACCATATCATTAATTCGATTATTTTTAATCAAGTCCCACCCCTAATATATAAACAATTCGGAGTATATATATATATATATATATATATATATATATATATATATATATATATATATATATATATATATATACCACTTTGAGTTAGAGCCTAAGGATCCAAACTTATAAGTAACTATTACATTTACAACAAGAACAGGTATGTTTACCACAGAGAGGGAAGGAGAAAATATTCAATGATCAAGTACAAAATTTTATTACTTAAAACAATCAAGGTCGGTAGTGAAACAAAGGAGAATGGAGCCCAAATGAAACAAATGAACAAGTACAGACTGAGGCTCACCAGCTAGAGGGTGGAGCAACCATGGGAAGTGAAGTCCAAAAGAAAAGAAGGGCACCTGAATCATACAACTAAAATGTGCACAAGACAAATCTAAAAGGGGATCACTGCATGCAAGGGATCACCAGCACCCAGGGCAAACAGATTAATAGGGGCTCATCCTTTATGGAATAAGAAAAGCAAACAAAATCCCATAAACAAACTAATGATCTTTCAATAATTATCAAAAAATATATTGTTAGAAATGAATAATTAATCAAACAAAAAACAAGGAACTAAAGGGTCTCTCGCCAGAGATATTAATTCAATCAACCAAAAATCATGTATTTTACCTCGAGGACCCAAGTGATCACAGCAAGGATACCTCCCCAATGGAAATAAATCAAAATAAATCCCATCTAAAGACTTTCCAAAACAACCCAAAACATTCAACAATTACTACTACTGGCAGGAGTCAGGAAGTGAGAGAAGACGAGAGGGGGGACAGGGCCTATTTTTATACCATCAGCTAAAGCGATGATTGGCCTACAGACCAGAGAGCTTACAGCAGCACCTTGGCTTCAACCTGGCAGCAGTGTTTCACTATATTTATTTGCATTTCAATGCCTCTCAATAAAAAAATTAAACATGAAGCCTGGAAATAATATTTCCACCTTATGATCAATATAAAATTGTTGGATATTTTCAGATGTCTTAAAAAACCCACAGAGCCCTCCTCATTTTAAGAGTAAAGGAATTTTACTTGCACAAGGAGACAGGCACTTTCTCAGCCAGTCTAAATAAAAAAGGCTCTACACAAAGTTTTTTACAGCTCTAGGACATTTTATCTTAGTTCAAGTTTATCTTCTTCTCAATGGCAACAAAAATGTTGGAGACTAGTTGAACCACAATGTGATACATTCCTCAGTTTTTGACCTTGACCCCAGTAGGTAAACTGTCTTTGCAGGTCAACAGAGAGAGTGTTGTCTGGTTACAGTATTCATAATACAGAATTATTCTTTCAGGCTGAACAGCCTAGTTTTATGATGATCTTTTATCTGAAATATTATTGATAAATAATTACAATACAGAATCTTTCCAACAAACAATTCACCAATCCACCAAATAAACCAAGACTCCATCTAATACTTTCCTGCCTGGAGTGTCACATTTCTGTTTTTGCAGCTCCATATATTCCAACATACTGAGCTGCTCTGCCAGCATTTCATGACACCAGCCTGCTCTCTTTGGCTCTCCCACTCTCTCCCTTACTTTTATCTCTTTCTGTCCATCACTCCATCTGTCTCTCGGTTCCCGAGTTCTTCCATTATTCAGCAATTCACCTTTAGCACCTCACCTCTCCTGCTGTCTCTCACACTAAATCTAGTTTGAGACTTTATTGTCCTTGAAATTGGGTTTGCAGCAAAGCGTACTGCATAGTACATACAATAAACAAAATCTACCGGAACATACGAGGCACACATTAAATTGAACTCAGAAAGATTGAGTAACTGACAGCGGATTCTGCAGAGTTTTACTTAAACCTCTGTTGCATGAAATTTACCAAGATATAGTACCATATTAGGAAAAAACCTTATAACATCAAAATTGAATTAAATGTAAAATATATAATGTTAATAATAATAATAATAATAATAATAAAGTTTATTTATGCCAGATAGTGCATTATGTTTTTTTAGTTGGCAATATTTATTTCAAAATTCTTTATAAAAGATTTGGTTGTGAGACAATGATGTTCACATGTTAAATGTCCATGAGCAAAAGGGACTCACAAACAGGATATCCTGGTCATGTGACCTCATAAATATGTCCTTCAAAAATTATATATATATATATATATATATATATTATCATAGCTTTTTAGATATAAGGTAACACTATGCAATAGAGTGTTCCTTTCTAAAGCATAAAATCAAGGCAACAATATTTGTATAGCATGATTCAACAACGAGAAAATTCAGAGTGCTGTACATAATATATTAAAAGTGCAGCAGGCATATTGTCTCTCCCTGGCTACTGTACATGGCAGTCTGGCTAGGACACCTCCCAACGTTGATTACCACCAATTGGCCTGCTATAAAAGCTGCTGCCTCAGCTGTGTTGAGTAGGCTGTTTGGTTCCCTGGGCTTTTGTGATAGTTGTACCTGTGGTGCCCGTGGTGCCTGTTGCTGCTCCAGGTTTGTGTTTTATGTTGTACTGTGGAAGTGTTTTAAAAGAATCCTGTTATAACCATTGTCTCCTCTGCCGAAGTTTCACCCATAGCATTCCCTGCTTTCAGATACCTGTGATGAGCTGGCTGCATGTCATACCTGACAGAGGTACAAATGTTTAATGGCAGATATTTTAATGGATTTTGACCTTGGACATGATTTAACCATCTATTTCATGAAATATTACTTAGACATGGTAAAAATGTTTTATTACTTAAAATGGCCTAAATATTATACATATTATATATATATATATATATATATATATATATATATATATATATATATATATATATATATATATATATATATATATCCGTATTATATATAATATATATAAGTCAATGGGATTCCATTAGGTATGCTTATATGCACTAGGCAATTTCCATGTTGCTATTTTGGCATATTAGAAAAATAAACTTATAAAGTTTACTTACCCCAGATAGTGAGTTTAATTTGAATTTTGTGAGTTTTTTTTCCTTTTTTTTAAATTCTGAATAAAAGACAACTGACATGAGGGGGGGCTGGAGGCTGAACCCAAATGCATGACTCGTTCACAGTCCATTCAAAAGGGAAAGTCTTTATTGTAATGAGGTACAAAAATGAAAATCACTCTCAAGAAGGAAACAACACTACTAAACTATAAAAAGTACTAACAAAAATTTGCTCTTAGAAGGAAAACAAAAATTCACTCTTATGAGGTAAACAAAAATTCACTCTTACGAGGTAAACAAAAATTCACTCTTACGAGGAAAACCGGACTAATGATAACTAGAACAAAGTAACAAAGGAAAAGCTGTCAAAACAAGACTGGAAACTAAATAGAATTGAACAAAACACAAAACCTGAAAAGGCATGGGCATGGAGCTGGACGCTGGTTCTCAAGATATGGAACATGACGAACTGGCACAGGACAAAGGGAGACACAGACAATATATAGACACAGGGCACAGGGGAAAACAATCAGGGTGGGGGAAGGCAATCACACTGGTGGGAAACACACGAGGGCAGGAAGCAAAGGTACCTGAAAGGAGAGGGAAGAGTTATTTCAAAATAAAACAGGAAGTGCATAACAAGACAACACGAGTGATGAGTTAACATTTACGATGAGACACGACAGTACCCCCCCTTCTAGGGACAGCACCAGATGGCCCAGGCTCCTGAGGATGGTGGCGGTAAAAGTCATCTATGAGGCCAGGGTCCTCAATGAATATGGAGGGAATCCACGAGCGCTCCTCCAGACCGTAGCCCTCCCAGTCGACCAGGAACTGGCGTCCTCTGCCCCTGTTCCAGACTGCCAGTAGCTGCTTAACCATGTATAGTGGACCGCCGTCAATCATTCAGGGGGGTGGGGGGGGCTTGGCCGGAGGGACCATGGGGCTGTCCTTTACTGGTTTAAGTCCCCACATGGAAAGTGGGATGGACCCTGAAGGATCTAGGCAGACGAAGGCGAACGGCAGCAGGGTTAATAACTTTTAAAATGGGGAAAGGACCAACAAACCTGGGTGCCAGCTTCTTGCCACCCAGATTCCAGGAACCTGGGTGCCAGCTTCCTGGAATCTACATGGAGGGGCAAATCCCTGGTGGATAGCCAGACTTTCTGGCCCGGCTTGTAGGTTGGTGCCGCCCCAGCAGCCCTCTTCATCTGGGCTGAGGTCCGCAGGAGGGCCCTGCGAGCTGCTGCCCAGGTCCGACGGCAACGACGAACTAGAGCATGCGCCCACTACCTCTTTTTCTGTGTCAGGAAACAGTGGGGGCTGGTATCCATAGGCACCTTGAAAAGGTGTCAGACCAGTGGCTGTGGTGGGAAGGGAGTTGTGGGCATACTCGACTGAGGTCAGGTGCTTACTCCAGGTGGATGGATTCTGGGAGATGAGGCAGCAGAGGCAAGCTATAACCAGCTCCTGGTTAAGGCGTTCATTCTGTCCATTGGACTCGGGATGGTAACCTGACGTGAGACTAACTGTGGCCCCCATCAGCGCACAGAACTCTGACCAGAAACGTGCTACAAACTGAGGGCCCCGGTCGGACATTAGGTCTCTAGGGAGGCCACGGAGATAATGGTTTAACATTATCTCAGCCGTCTCCTTGGCTGACGGCAACTTAGGCAAGGCAATGAAATGCACCATCTTGGAGAAATGATCCATCACTGTCAATACAGTGGTGTTACCTTCAGTCAAGGGAAGTCCCGAAACAAAGTCCAGTGAGATGTCTGACCAGGGCCGACTGAGGACTGGGAGGGGATGGAGCAATCCCATCTGAGGTCTCGAGGATGTTTTGTTTTGGGCGCAGACCCAACAGGTCTCCACATACTCCCGGACATCCTGCTCCATAGCAGGCCACTAGAAGCATTGCCTGATGACAAACATAGTACGGCTCACCCCTGGGTGGCAGGTAAGCAGTGAGGTGTGAGCCCAGTGAATCACCTGAGGTTGCAGGAGCGCTGCTTCACCTCAGCTTCTATCTGCCAATTCACCGCCCTTACCACACGTTTCAGTGGCAGGATGGACTTGGGGACCTTGGCAATAGACTCGGGGTCATAAAGGGGAGAGAGGGTGTCCGGCTTAGTGTTCTTGGGTCCCGGCCTGTAAGACAAGACAAAATCAAAGCGGTTAAAAAACAATGTCCATCTTGCTTGACGTGCATTTAAATGTTTTGCTTTTCTAATATACTCCATGTTTTTATGATACGTCCAGACGATGAATGGTTGTTGTTCTACCTCCAACCAATGTCGCCACTCCTCCAGGGCCACCTTCACTGCCAGTAGCTCACGATTCCCGACGTCATAATTGTGCTCACCTTCTCTGACCGCTGAGATAAAACAGCTCCCACTCCTTCACTGGAGGCATCCACCTCCACCACAAACTGACGATTTGGATCAGGCATTGTGAGAATGGGTGCTGTCGAGAACATGGCAATCAGCCTCCTGGCATTGGCATTAAGGGGGCTATAGTCTATGCAGGGCAGGAGGGAGCCATCTTTCTTTCCCACAAAAAAGAAACCAGCTCCCGCAGGAGATGAAAAGGGACGAATTAGGCCAGCCTTGAGTGAGCTATCAATATATTCCTTCATAGCCTTTTTCTCGGGACCAGAAATGGCATAACGTCTCCCCTTGGGAATTGGGGCCCCTGGACTCAAGTCAATGGCGCAGTTATATGGTCTGTGGGGAGGCAAGGACACAGCCTTGCTTTTGCTGAATACCTCCCCCAAGTCATGGTAATCCATGGGTATGGTCGCTAGGTCAATAGGTTCTGTTACCAAGTCTGGTTCTTCCCCAGGAGATGGGTCTGTCCCTCCAGCATTGATATGACCTATTACCAGTCTCTGACCCATGGCTAAACAGTTTCCTACCCAACTCTCTCCCCAGGCTGTGATAGTTCCGGCTTCCCAATTAATATGGGGGTTGTGCCTAGACAGCCATGGGTATCCGAGAACCATTGGATGCCGAGCGGAGTTAAAAGGGTGAAAAGACATCTGTTCATAGTGATCACCAAGCTGGACATGAAGCGGTTCAGTCTTATGAGTTATCCTAAAAATAAAATGGCCATCAAGAGCAGTGGCTTCCAGGGGCTAGGATAACAATACAGTTTTTACTTGCCACTTGCGGGCCAAATTCCAGTCTAACAGGCTTTCATCGGCCCCTGAATCAATTAAAGCCCCCACAGAAATGGAGCGATCAGTGAGGATTACCTGGACAGTAGTCAGTGTGCGAGGGGGAGTTTCCGGCATGGACGGCCGACGCAGCAGAGTACCTCCCTTCCCTGATGAGCTCCCTCCTTTTGCTGGACATACAGCCAGCAGATGTCCAGTCCCTCCACAGTAAAAGCATCTGCCCTCCAGTAACCGGCGACGTTGCTCCTCTCTGGACAACCTTGCCCGCTCCAACTGCATCGGCTCCTCCCTGGGCTCTAGGGGTGCTGCAGCCTGCATGGGGGGTTGAGCAGCTATCCGGTGGTGAAAAGGCGTCACAGGCTCTCTCTCCCAGTCCCTCAGCCGATTGTCCATCCAGATGGCCAGAGTGATGAGGGAGTCTAAGTCTGCAGGTAAGTCCAGGGGAATTAGCAAGCTCCGAAACGGAGGCAGCGAGCCCAGTGAAAAACATGTCCCGTAGGGTCGTGTCGTTCCACTCGCTGTCAGCGGCTATGGTGCGGAAGTGGATGGCGTAATCGGCCACCGTGCGTCTGCTTTGTTTTATAGTGCTCAGCTCTCTTGCCGCCGCTCTCCCCGGTACTGTGCGATCGAAGACCTTCCTTAACCCTTTGATGCATAACATATGCACACCCCCTCTAATGCATAACATGGGTCAAAAATGACCCGCATTCATTTCCAATGGTATTTCATGCTGGCTGAGTTTCTCTTTGTTCTATCTTTTGAAATCAGTTTATTTTTTGATTGAATATTCCAAATATTCTTTAAATATCTTGTTTTTGATCACCACTGGTCATTATTTCTATTTTTATTTTCATATTTCATGAAATAATATAGTATATAGTAAGATTGCGCCCCTTTTTCTCTTGTTTTGGACCTTCTGCCTGGTGTCCTCTCACTGCTGGGTGGTGGCTGTGTTTAGTCTTTTTAATCCCATCGCCTCGATGACATGCTTTTGGAGTGTGGGTGTGCTCTCCATGCACCTCTTCATATGTGGCATGACAAGCTCTTTGCTCAGCTCCTTGTTGAAAAGCTGACATGCATTGTTTAATTCGATTCAATTCACTTTTATTTATATAGCCCAATATTACAACACAGTTGTCTCCAAGTGCTTCACAAAATTCAGTCCAGATCTGAATTCAGTCTCAGACATCCCCCGTCCTTAGACCCTCCTTCTCGGCAAGGAAAAACTCCAAAACCCAGTAGGAAAGAAGAAACCTCTGGGAGAACCACAGCACATAGCTCACCATGGTAATTTTGCCATTGAATCCAAATTCGGAGCTATGAATCTCCTGTGATTTGGATGGCTTCATGATAGGTGGTATGTCCGGTTTATTCTGCCGCAGAGTCCCAACAATGGTCAGGTTCTTCTCAGGGAGCTTCTCAGCAAGAGGGACACTGGTGAAGAAGTTGTCTATTGTGATATTGCGACCTATGAGACCCACTGCATGTGGGTCGTTTCTGACCCATGTATGTAAACTTGATGTAGAAAATACAAAATCTGTGCTTCCTCATAACGTTAGAAAGGAAAGATAAAAGATATTATTTGTGCTCAACTAAAACAAGATCTTTACTGCATACTTGGAATAGTAAATGATAAAATTAATTCATTTCAAAAATATATCATAGAAACACTCAGCCATACATGAATTAACATTGAAAATGGATACGGGTCATTTTCGACCCATGTTATGCATTAGAGGGGTAGTGATACAAAAATGTGTTTTATTCAAAAAGTAAAAAAAGATAAATTAACCTAAGGATGTAGGATTGTCAAAAACAAGTTAATTGAGGAATTCCTTGAGTCCTGACTGATGAAAATAATTTATTGAAAAGATATAGAAAATTTAAACTCAGCCGGGTCATTTTTGACCCATGTTATGCATCAAAGGGTTAATGAGTCTTGGAGGAGCAAACTGACGCTCCCTGAGCCCACTCTGCCGTCGCCCATGCCACCGCTTGTCCCGTAAGGTGGGAAATCATAAAAGCCACCTTGGCCGAGTCTGTTGGGAAGGCTGAGTGCTGGAGTTCGTAATGTAGCTCACATTTAACAATAAAAGACTTACAGTTATCACCCTCTCCGGAGAACTTCTCTGATGGGGATAGCCGGAGTGAGGCTGAAGGTGATCCAGGTGAAGCAGGAGTAGCAGAAGAGTTTGGGGGTACAGAAAGTTCAGGCTCTGATCGAGGGAGGGCCTGCCTGATCTGCAGGGCTAATTCCCTCATCTCCGTGGTCATGGCTGCCTTAAAACTGTCCTGGCTGTTGGCCAACCCTTGCAACCCTCGGGCGAGGGATGTCAGGTGTTCCTCCTGCCTCATTAGTGGTGATTCCTGGGAGCGGACCGCTGCGGTCAGTTGGTTGGAGTCGGTTGAGTCCATGGCTTACAAGTTCGTACTGACACAAGGGGGGGCTGGACGCTGAACCCAAATGCATGACTCGTTCACAGTCCGTTCAAAAGGGAAAGTCTTTATTGTAATGAGGTACATAAATGAAAATCACTCTCAAGGAGGAAAAAACGCTACTAAACTAAACTATAAAAAGTACTAACAAAAATTCGCTCTTACGAGGAAAACAAAAATTCACATGACAAAAACCTTGGGTTGTGAGACAGTGAGGCTCATATGTCAAATGTCTATGCTCTATCCCCTGTTCCTACTTACCTCCCACTGCTGCTATGGCCCATTTTACCATCTCATCTAACACATTATTTGACATTAATTGTGAGACTGGAATAGTTTTATTGGTGCTTTCTGAATATTTCAGAATAATAAAATTGTCTTCGTTGTACCCTTGGGGGAAAACCTTGTCTCGTGTATTGTTTACCGTCTACTGTGTTTTGGAGCTGTGTGCTTCCAATTTGCTGTTTCAACATACAAATATTAGTTTTAAGGCTGCCTTAAATTTTTAAGTTAAATAAAAAAGAACAAGATATTCTCTGTCAGGTTCAAACAACCTAAAATATTAAATACACAAACACAAAGAGGAGAGAAGACAACAGAATTAAGTTTTACTTGCAAGGAGAGCAGATGGAGATGTGCACAGTTACAATTCTCCTACCTACTCTGATTCCATCTCCTGCTCTCCTTCCATCTCCAGCAACAACCTAAACTATCGTAAATACCTAACTAACACATGGCCTTGTTTTTCCTTATCTAGAATGTAAACAGGTCAGCTACCTTCCCAAGTTAGGTATGGTTTTACAATAGTTTTACAACTCTCCTGTCATTACGACAGGAGTCTGGTAAAATCATTGAACAGTTGGAAGGAAGTTCAGATCTTGGTCAAGTCAACAGCTGCAACATCTCCATTGTCCACCTAGAAGATAACTCAGAAAAGGACACACACACAACTTATTACAGAACAAAGAATAAAAGAATGGAAATGAGTAAATATGGGATAACTTATATGCATCATTCTAACATTCTCCAAACATCATATATTGTTATTTTGATTGAATATTCCTTATTGGGTTAACTTCTGTGTTAGTTTGATTTGGATTTGTTAACTGATTTAATGTGTGAATCTATTTCAGGTTAATTGAAATGCCACAGTCATCATTAATACTCTGCATACTATCTTTGAACAAATCTGATCAGTGTGATTCACTGAACACGTGATACATTATATAAAATGCGATCCTTTTAACAAACCTGGACACACTATGACTTATCAATACCCTGCATACTATATTTGAACAAATCTAGACACAGTATGACTTACTTAGTGCTCTGCATACTATATTTGAACAAATCTGGACACAGTATGACTTACTCAATGCTGAATAACAGTCTTAGATCTTTTTCTTCAAGAGTTGATTGCATACACTGGTCTGAACCAATATTCATAAGGACTCTCTGGATGACCTCAAAGTTGTATTTCAGTTCTTTTGGTTAATCAATGTCGAGGTCATAAAGAAGTCCCATCATTCGGAATATCACCCAAGTTGCATAGGACCACTCCATCCTCAAGGACCACAGAAGCATTGGTGGGTCATCTCCCTCTTTGATGATGACGATGCCTACTTTCACCCCCTTTGTGTATGTGTCCTCATCATCTGTGGTCTACAAAAGTTACAAGGAAATCAAAAGTTAATAGTATTCCAGGCTAATATTTGAGGAAATACAGTATGTATGTTAATGTGGTTACCACTTTTCAGGATTTAAAGGAGAAGCTCAACATTCCTGGAAATGGCCCTATCGCTGTAATCCCTGTAGTAATATGGGGAGGTTTGTTCACTTTTACTTGTCAATGCCCAGTGTTCTCTGGGAAGTACAACTGGAACAGTAGCTGCCCAGCACTACACACACAACATACACTTGGACAAAACACTTGTGTGGACAACCTATCAGTTGTCCACACAAGTGTTTTGGAGTCATTTGATGGCACATTTGATTGGTTTAGAGATGGTGAGTGGCTGTACTGTTCACCTCCATGTAAAGTGCTGGACAGCTGCTGTTCCAACTGCACCACTCAGCCACATCAGGCACTAACCAGTAAAAGTGAACGAACCTTCCCATATTACTACTCTGATTACAGCAATAAGATCATTTTGAGAAAAGTGGAACTTCTTTTTGAAGATCTATTACACAGACTACAGCAATAAAGAAATGCTTACCTCAATGACCATGATAAAACATGAAGGTTCATCCTTCAGAAAATAAGGAAGGCCCATTGGAACAACGGACCTCCTCCTGCTGATTAAGCTCTAATCAGAAACAGAACAAGTCAGTTGAGCATAGATCAACAGTTATAGAAGAAAGCGTGTGTGCATTGTTAAATATTGTCTTGAAGATTTTCCAGAACACTCCTCAGACCCACATTGTTAGTCTTTGCTCAATACAACTCCAAGAATCTCTCAAGATGCTGGTCCAGTCCAGTATAAAGGGAGCCATTCAGGTCAACAGATGTCAGGCGAGCAAATTCTGCTATAATCTGTTGGGTAAATAACAAAACAAAAGAAAAATATCGAATCCCTTGTAGTAAAGTCTGATTTGAAAAAATAAATAAGTATAAGACAGCTTACCTGCTGTTCAGAGAATAAGGCTGGTCATCTGTCTATGACTTCTGCAACAGATGGTTCATCTTCCACAATCTCTTTCCTGTGCAAAGGGAATGTGTTTTTCATCATCTCATCAATCTGTTTCCAGTCAACCTTTCTTTTCTTCATCTCACTAGTCATGACAGATTTTTCCATGTCGTAGTCACTTTGGGTTGTCCACACTGCAAAATATTGCAGAAAATTCACCTCTGACTCACCTTGTTTTTGCTCTCTTATGTTTTTTTTTTTTTTTTTTTTTAACTTGTACCTCCAGAGCTACAAGCATTGACCCTGAGCTCACTGCATCCAGCCACTCTAAGCTTCTGACAGAAGTTTCCCATTTTGCTACTTAAATAGCATAGTTCATTGTCAGACTCAGGGTCTTATACTGAAACTAAACCACAAGATCCCCTTCCAGTCCAAGCTCATCTTTTATGATTGAGCAAAACTCATCAACATTCTCAAGCAAGTCATCAATGGTGATCAATTTCACTCAAGATAACACACAGCAGCATGAAGGCAGTCTTAGAAAAGTAAAAAAAAAAATGTCACAAAAAATTTCACAAATAGATTTAGTGTAATCACATAAGCACTACTATAAAAAACAGGCAGAAAGGAGCAAGCAATTTAGAAAATTAAAAAGTTGTGTGTGTGTGTGCGTGATATTTTCTTGACGTTTGGTTTCATCTGTTTTTAATCAGGGACCAAGGCAAGCGTAAATGAAGAGTGTAGTATATCACAACATTATCATAGTCTAATATGATATACTCCCTAACACGGGCCACAGCAAATGTCTAGATGCTGTTTTGTGGTAAAAAGGTATAATGGTGAAGAAAGATGACAGTAATATGTTTTCGGGTTAAAAAGTGACCGTGTTAACTGGTGACTTTGACTTGAATGGTTGCTTGTAGTGAATAGCTGTTAAAAACATAAACATAATCATCCTAAACGCCTTTACTTGTACTTTAATCAATGTATCAATAATCAATTTTAAATACTCCTCTGTGTTTAATATCTTATAAGTTATGAATGCTTCATAACACCATACAATTTACATACTTTATATATACAGTATATATACCATATTTAACATTCAATTTAATATAATTTAAAATGAGACAGCTGAGATAACATGTGACTGCTGCCCCGTTGTTGTTGCATTAGACAGTGTTTTAATTGTTTCTACTGACACCAAAATGTTAAATTTGAATGTTAAATAAATTCCCTTTATGTGTGTGTGTAGGGAATAAGCTGTGTTTGTGTGTGTGTGTGTATTAGTGTGTGTGTATAGGGGGTTAGGGTTAGAGGTTAGGGTCTGTGTAGAACTATTTGTGTGTGTGTGTGTGTGTGTGTGTGTGTGTGCATAAGTGTGTGAAACAGGAATCGATTGAAGTTGTTAAATGTTTTATTTTCTCTTTCACATGTTACTCTGTAATTACATTCTTGATGTATAACCACAAAGCTTTGTAATGATCAAGACAAAAAAAATAAAAATATAAAGCAAAACCAAACCTCTTGTCAGATTTTAAAAAATTATAAAAAAAAAGTAAACATGTTTTCTGAAAACTCCACTGCCTTCCCATTGTACATGTTCCTGGCTACCTCCTTGCAAAATTTAGTGAGTTGACTGTATCATTTAAAAATATTCTTCTGCTAAAATCACAACCAAAACACACAATGACTAAAGAGACATTTTTTTAACAATTCATCAAAAATAAATGTTAAATTGTTTTCAGCAGACACTGCATTCCTGTTCTATATGTCCATGTGTATTTTTTAATCGTAGGTAAGAGCATTATTTTCAATATATTTCTCCCATGTGAGAGTACCATTGACACAAAAAGTATTTCCTATTATTGTGTTCTATAGACTGCCCTTAAACCTCTTTTCCAATCAACAACAGTTCAGTTTCCAAAGGGCACATTTTTGTTAAAGTATAAATATATTTCTCTACAGTGCAAAGATTAATTTCCACCAAGTACAATAAATAATTTTGAATAGTTTTTAAGTCATAACTACCGTTTTCAGTATGTGATCTGCTGTGCCAAGAACTTTTTCATGAAATAGTCATTCCTGTCAAAAAAAGAATAAATAATTTGAGAAATACTACATCAAATATGTATTAACTTTTATTTCCAATCACGGTAAACTTGTCAGGGTTCAGCCTTTGCCGCTCCCTTTACTTGTATTTCCTGCTTTCCCTTCCAAGTGTGTCATGTTTGTCCCAGTCTGTGTTGCTGGGCCTGGCTCCCTCCTCCTGCCCTTCTGAACACCTGCAACATATCTCCAATCAAGCCACTGCAGTATTTAACCACAGCTTAGGCACCCAGTCCCTGCCAGAGTGTGCAGTCTCCTTGTGGTACAGACATCTAGGGCTTTTTCCTGAAGAAGATCTTTAGTTCTTGTATTAGCTAGTAGCTGTAACCCTTTTTGCACAATAAACACATTATTGAAAGTGTTTCATTATTGAAACCAACAAGGACAAAAAATCAACCAAACAGATTATAAACAATCAAATAAAAAGCAAAAAAAAACAATTATTTTAAAATCTGCTTCATCGGCAATAGTGTGTATATTGTATGTAGTTTCAGCATAGGATTATTTTAAAGTGGTATATTCAACTGATTATGAGTTATCTTAAAATTATGAGTGTATGTATGGGATGAACTACCTATGTGAGTGTATGTAGCGGATGAACTATTTATATGTGTGTGTGTGTGTGTGTGTGTGTGTGTGTGTGTCTGTGTGTGTGTGGAGGATAAATTACCTTTATGTTTGTGGAGGGGATAAAATATATATGTGTGTGTGTGTAGGGTTTTGGGGTTACGGGTTAGGGTGTGTGTGTAAGGGATAAATTACCTGTATGTGTGTGCAACTATATGTGTCTGTGTATGAGTGTGTGTGTAGGGAATGAACTACCTGTGAGAGCATGTGTAGGGGATAAGTTACCTATATTTGTGTGTATAGGTGATAAATTACCTTTAGGTGTGTTGAAGGGATAAACTATATGTTAGGTTTAGGGGTTAGGGTGTGTGTGTATGTGTGTGTAAGGAGTGAACTATGTGTGTGTGAATATGAGTGTGTGTGTGTAGGGGGATAGGGTTAGGGCTTAGGTTGTGTGCGTGTAGGGGTTAAATTACCTGTATGTGTGTGTGTAGGGGTTATGGTTATGGGTTAGAGTGTGTGTGTTGGGGATGAGCTACCTGTGTGTGCATAGGGGATGAACTATGCATATGAGTGTGTGTGTGTGTATGAGTGTGTGAGTTGGGGGTTAGGTTTAGGGGTTAGGTTGTGTGTGTGTGTGTGTAGGAAAAGAAGTACCTCTGTGTGTGTGTGTGTGTGTGTGTAGTGGGTTAGGGGTTGGGGTGTGTGTGTGTGTAGGGGATGAACTACCTGTTTGTGTGTGTGTAGGGGATAAACTATGTATGTGTGTGTATTAGTGTGTATGTAGTGGGTTAGGGTTTGGGGTCAGAGTGTCTGTGTTGGGGATGAACTACCTGTGTGTGTGTCGGGACAAACTATGTGTGTGTGCATAAGTGTTTGAGTCAGGAGTTAGAATTAGGGGTTAGGGTGTGTGTGTGTAAGGAATGAACTATCTGTGTGTGTGGGTATGAGTGTGTGTGTAGGGGGTTAGGGTTAGGAGTTAGAGTGTGTGAGTTTGTTGGGGATGAACTACCCGTGTATGTGTGCGTAGGGGATAAACAATATGTGTTTGTGTATGAGTGTGTGTGTAGGGGGTTTGGGTTAGAGGTTGGGGTGTGTGTGTGTGTAGGGGATGAACTACCTGTATGTGTGTATGTGTGTGTACGGGATAAACTACCTGTTTGTGTGTGTGTAGGGGATGAACTATGCGAGTGTGTGTGTGTGTGTGTGTGTGTGTGCGTGTGTGTGCGTGTATGAGTTGGGGGTTAGGTTTAGAGGTTAGGGTGTGTAGGGGACGAACTAGGGGTTAGAGTGTGTGTGTAGGGGATAAATTACCTGTATGTGTGTATGTAAGGGATAAACTGTGTCTGTGTGTATTTGTGTGTGTGTGTGTGTGTAGGGGGTTAGGGTGTGTGTGTGTGTGTGTGTGTGGAGGGGATAAACTATATATATGTGTGTGTGTGGGTGTTTGTGTGTGTGTGTGTAGGGGGTAAGGGTCAGGGTTATGGGTTAGGATGTGTGTGTAGGGGATGAACTACCTGTTTGTGTGTGTGTAGGTATTAATGTGTGTGTGGAGGGGATAAACTATATGTGTGTGTGTGTGTCTAAGTGTGTGTATAGGGGGTTAGGGTTAGGGGTTAGGGTGTGTGTGTGATTCATTTCCACCAAGTACAAGAAAAA
Source organism: Lepturacanthus savala (assembly GCA_030544235.1). NCBI lineage: Eukaryota > Metazoa > Chordata > Actinopteri > Scombriformes > Trichiuridae > Lepturacanthus > Lepturacanthus savala. The sequence continues at coordinate 31,249,715 of CM060464.1, forward strand.
ATTTTGAACAGCAAAAAAGTCATAACTACCGTTTTCAGTATGTGATCTGCTGTGCCAAGAACTTTTTCATAAAAAAGTCATATATATTCCTGTCAAAAAATAATAAATAATTTGAGAAATACTGCATCAAATATGTATTATTTTTTATTTCCAATCAAACTATACTTGTCAGGGTTCAGCCTTTGCCGCTCCCTTTCCCTGTTTCCTGCTATCCCTTCCAAGTGTGTCATGTTTGTCCCAGCCTGTGTTGCTGGGCCTGGCTCCCTCCTCCTGCCCTTCTGAACACCTGCAACATATCTCCAATCAAGCCACTGCAGAATTTAACCACAGCTCAGGCACCCAGTCCCTGCCAGAGTGTTCAGTCTCCTTGTGGTACAGACATCTAGAGCTTTTTCCTAAAGAGGAATTGTTGTTGTTGTATTAGCTAGTAGCTGAAAACCTTTTCGCACAATGAAACATTATTGACATAAAAAAGGACAAAAAATCAACCAAAAACATTATAAGCAAACAAATAAAAAGCAAAAAATTATTTTAAAATCTGCTTCAATAATAGTGTGTATATTATGTGTGATTTCAGCATACGATTATTTTAAAAGTGGTATATTCAACTGACTATAAGTTATCTTAAAATTGTGTGGGGGATGGGCAGGTATTCCCAAAGTGTGTTGTGCGCACCCTGGGGGTGCGCGAGCTAAAAAATGTGATGGCAGTCTGGAGTAATTTTTATAACGATTTTTCAAAGTGTGATTTTCCGACACAATAAATACATCTAAATAACCGTTTTACTTGTCACATTAAATGGATATTCAACATCCAGTTATGTGACTTCTCTCTGTTTAGACATGACGGTTCCCGACTTTTTATTTTATTTTGTTGGTGCATCGTTATTCCAGTATCAGATTCGAGTCGCTGGAGTCACGCTCATATTTTCAGATTTGCTGAGATGGGGTTGAAGCAGAGACACCACGACCTGTATGTGTGTTTGTAGGGGATAAACTATGTGTGTAGGGCTCTATGAAATCAGTTTTATTTTTTATCAAATTCCGTTTTTTCGGATTTATTTCTTGCTTTTTTAAAATTTTAATTAATTTTCACCTTTAAAAAGCCAAGGACAGACACAAAAATCTTTTTTTATTATTTATTTCATTTGTTGAAGGAACAGAGCCACACACAGGGCTAAATAAGGGGTAAAAAAACGAAATGGCTGAAACTAAGCTGAAAGTTCAGACCCTCCCTAAAAGGAAAAAAATCTCTAACTCAATTTTTAACTTTCCTCAAAATAAATGTCATTTTTGTGTTGCCCTGTAATTTCATTTTCAGTTGCTCTTGCATGTTTATGATCTTTTGCATACATCAGCATTAAAGTACATGATGGCAAGGCACTTGGTGTTGAGGGACTCTCTCTTGTCAGTGAGAAGTGTCTTGTACTTGCTGAAACTCCTCTCACAGTCCAAAGAACTGACTGGGAAGTAGATGTAGGACATGGCAATATTTCCCATGCATGGAAATCGTTGGCTTGTACCTTTCCAGTAGTCAGCAAGGTCCATGGAAGCTGAGAGGCCTTCGTTCCTCACACAGTGATGATACGTGACCCACTCCTCACTGAGCTCAGGAGATGGGCTCTTGAACCCCCACAGTGTGCCATAGCTCATCAGTTTTGGTCCCAAAGCCATAGGTTTTAGCTGTCCCATTAACTAAATAGGAACCAAGATCTTCCATGATATTGTAAGCAGATACTGCTACTGGAATGTGGGTGCCCTCAAGCACTTTCAGAGCTGTAACTAGTTTCCCACACGCTTCAGAGATGAACGTCAGCTTCAACCCAAGGACCTCTTGCTTTACATCTGTGTCCAGCAGCTCAAGGATGTTTTTTACGGCTTGAGCAGAAGACTTCTCTGCTGCAAAGAACTCCTTGTACAGGTGGACATGTTTGTGATGGTACTGCACTGATTTAAACCAGCTATTCCACCTTGTGCTAACTGGCTCAGGGGGTACCTTTGGCCGTACTGCCTCCTTTATTGTCAAAAAGTGCACCCATCTTCTCTTCCTTGCAGGCTTTTTGAAGAAGGCGGACTTAACCCACATCACTAGAACTGTAACCTCACTGAAGTATGTGTAGTGTTGCCAGGTCTCTCCCACTAAATTGATGATGTGGCATAAGCAGGTGGCATGCACACTGTTGGGCATGACTCCCTTCAGCACTTCTCTGAAGGCTTTCACACAGTATGCTGCATTATCCGTAACTACAGCTAGAATGTCATTTAAGTCCACATGGTTGTTGTAAAGAGACTGCAGTATTGCCTGGGAAACTGTTGAGTAATTGCAACTGTCCATGAACATCACATCAGTCAGGTAGTACTTGCCTTCAGTGCTGTTGAATTAAACAGAAAAGAGTAAAGAAAAACGAGTTAGAATTGTATTTACAATACATAGTAGTGGACAGAGGTGGAAAAAGTACTGAAAAAATGTAATTAAGTAAAAGTATCTTTACTTTGCTTAAATCATACTCAAGTAAAAGTAAAAGTACCTGTCTGAAAATGTACTAATAAAAAATTACTTAATTTCAAATTTACTTTGAGTAAAAGTTACTCAGTTACTTTCAATTATTTGATGTAAAAAAGGGTGAGTCATAAACCAAATCCAGCACGAGTTGTTTTAATCAACCTTTAGCTGTATAAAGTGCATATTGAAAAGTGAAACCGAGGATAAAGATATCATTGGATTTTAGAGACGGATGGTTTTGGTAAACTTCTTAGCATGTTATTGATGCTATAGTTATCGGAATAGCTCTTAATATGTCTCTTAATAAGCCTGTTGTTGCCTCTATTTTTATTTTAAATTGTTCGTCATTTAAATTTTAAATGTCTGTTCTTGGTGTTGGATTTTATCAAATAAATTGTGGTAACTTGTCAAAACAAAGGACCACAAACGCAGATGTTGAGTTTCATTTATATCGATAGACAAAAACAATACATTCCTTCCAGTCACAATGAGAACGACAACTCGCGCATGCGCGGAAACTTCACTCTTCTTCAGTTAAACCTTCTTGCCACAATGATCACACAGCGACACCCACTGGATAAACAATCAATTGCCCCCTAATCACCTCTGCTTCACAACATACATTTCCCTCAAAAATGTGACTTATACTCCAGTGTGACTTATATATGTTTTTCCTTCTTTATTATGCATTTTATGGCTGGTGCGACTTGTACTCCGAAGCGACTTATAGTCCGGAAAATACGGTATATAAGAATTATAAAACCTTCAGTTTTACTGTAGTAATATGAGCGCGACTCCAGTGACTGGACTCGACTTCCGCGTGTCGCCTGATGCAGGAATAACGACGCACCAAAAATATAAAATAAAAAGTGTTAAACCAGCATGTCTAAACAGAGTCGTATAACGGGATGTTGAATATCCATTTAATATGACAAATAAAATGTTTATTTGGACGTCTTTATTCTGTCGGAAAATCCCACTTTGAAAAAACTTTATTAAAAACACTCCAGACCGCCATTACATTTTTTAGTTCAGTTCCGGCTTTTTTTGTATTTTTTGCACCATCAATATTATTTTACTCAGTAACATGGGCGGCTTTCAATGTAGCGAAGTAAAATACTTGCCTTAAAATGTACTGGATAAAAGTAAAACTACCTATTTTAAAAACTACTTAAAAAATTACAAAGTACCCATAAAAACAACTCAATTACAGTGAGTAAAGTAATTCGTTACTTTTCACCCCTGGTAGTGAACCAGAATTTTGGAAGTGAGATACATAGATGTGTAAAATAAATAGGTTGTCTAAGCAACTGAATATATCATTTTAAATGCATGCAATACATTTTAGTGACAAAATATAATAAAATTCAACAGATACATACCTATAACAATGTTGAGGACACTGCAATCCCGGTTGTCAGTGGTTTCATCGATGACCACGAAAACTTTCTTGCCACGGATCTTTTGCAGTACTTTTTGCATGTGCTGTTCAAAGACTCGCGGGAGGTGGATCTGTCTCAAGCTGCTCACGTTTTCAGGGAGCCTGCCTCCCTGTTTGCAATGTTTTACCAGAAAGGGGTGCATCTTTTTCATTTTTTCTAATGGTATGTCTGCTTCAGCACACATTGCGCCAAAATCCTCAACGAACTCACGTCTGGCATCATATGATTGGGTTGCTGATTCTAGTGTAACCTGGAGACAGCTGGCTCCGGTTGTTCTGCTAGCAGCCTTCTTTTTTAGATGCACTTTCTATTTGATGTGGTCATTGCATGTGTCTTTACGGGTCCAGTCAATAGTGTGCTGACAAAACTTACAAAAGAGTTGCTGGCCAGACGCATAGTAGTCGTTTCGATATTGTTCAGCACGGTATTGTGCAGTTAGTTGCGTATTTCGCAACTTTTTCGACGGTGTCGACTTGTCCGCTGCTCGTTTCATGTTTGCATCGCAATCATCCAGCAGTCGCGTGCCAGGAACAAGAATATTGGTGATATGTTTACTAGGCAACATAGCACTCAACTCAGGCAGGCCAATCATTGGGCAGTTGATTGAAATGGGTTTTTAGTTTGAGAAATGCTGACGGAAATAATGGATTTTTAATGTCATCACAAAAAATATGCAAATTCCGTGCAATTCCACGTTTATAACAACATTCCGTTTTTGTCTAAATTCCGTGATTCCGTCCGTGTTTTCCGCATCACGGAAATCATAGGGCCCTCTGTGTGTATGAATGTGTGTGTAGGGGGTTAGGGTTAGGCGTTAGATAAACAAAATTCAATTCAGTTTTATTTATATAGCCCAATGTCACAACACAGTTGTCTCAAAGTGCTTCACAAAATTCAGTCCAGAGTGATTCAGACATCCCCCGTCCTTAGACTCTCCTTCTCGGCAAGGAAAAAATCCCAAACCCAGTGGGAAAGAAGAAACCTCGGAAAGATACACTCCCATGGACGGACAGGCTATAAAGCATTTGCAGGTGTCGGGTCACTTTACAGTTCCACAGCAAACATCACAAAGCATGTACCAGTAGATTATTTCTTAACTAGCTCAGATCATAGGCTTTAAGGCCTATGCTGCCCTCCTGGAACACTTTGACAAGTATTACCCTGAGGAAACAGCTCCGAAACAATATGATTGGATAAGCTCACCATTCACTGTAACCACCGCAAGTCATCTGTCAGCCGCCATGGAGGACGCATTGGTTGACCTGTCATGTGACAGCACCTTAAAGACAGATTTTAATTTCAACATGCTGAGTTCTGGATTTCAATTGAGAGGGATTATCCACAGCTATCCAAGGCTACGATGGACGTACTGATGCCGTTTGGCTCCACATACCTGTGCGAAAGACTTTCTCTGCACTGACATATATTAAAAATAAGTACAGATCACGTCTAAATGTGGACGATGATCTCCATGTGGCCGTCTCCAAAATCAAGTCAAGAATCGACTTGCTGTGTTCTGTGCATTGCGCGCAACAATGTAATCTATGTTTACTCAGTAGCCTACTACAGTTTGTGGATATTACGTTGACTGAGATATATAGATATATTAAGTTTTTAAAGTTAAGTTTCAGCAATAATGTTAACTCATAAGTTACATGGATAGTCTATTACTTTGAGTGAGGTATTCTGCTTTTTTCATATAGTAAATTTCTATATGTAATGCATAACAGCCGCTACATACAGAAATGAAGCCACTACAGCCCGCTCAACGTGTTAGGTGCCAAATGTCTCCAAGACTACCTGACAAATACCGGGAAAATAGCTGATTTATCACCTGCAAGCAAAGAAGAGCCAAACAAGACCCTCCATGAATTTTATGGAGCTAGCACCACAGACAGGAGCTGTAAGAGTTTCCACGCTGTATAATCTTGATGATTATTGCGTTCATGTTATCAGTTAACAATCAGCCTATTAATTGTTATTCATTTTAGTCTTTATGAGATGCCTAGGCCATTGATCTAATAAATTTGTCAATTTGTTTGTATCTGTACATTGAAGTGAACTTGTGGAAACTGCCATCTTTATTTCGGAGGTAAATTGATAACAGACTGAAAAGGTGATTAGCAAAAACCCCCGAAAGGTGGGGGTGAAAATATAGATCTGTTCAGCCTAAAAGGATCCAGGAGTGCATCCTCCTCAGATGATGCTTTGAGGTGTCATTGCATCAAGAGGAGCATTCACGTGTATCGGATTTCACTTCCATGTGAAAAGTGCAGACCTCAAACTATATACCAATTTGAAATTGTGTTAATAAGCAAAGTAAATTCAGAGTTATGATAAATTATTTACACCATAATGTTGCTGAATAATTTCTATAGAGTTCGATACACATTCGCTGCAGGTTCAGTGCAGATGGTTGGTATGAGAAGTATTAGAAAAAAAGCCCACAGACTGACGATAACACCTTTGCTATTGGCAGAAAAACACCACATCATACAGAGACAGCGATGAAATATTAATGTAATACTCTGATAAATATCATTTGTCTTTGTTATTTTTCTTGTGGGACTGCGTTAAAAGGAAAGTCAGTTCGTAATGAAGTTAGATTAAAATGTTAAAATTTATGTTTTATGTTTAACATATGTGGTTTAAACAGACAGTTTCAGGGGATGTAAATATCTTTAAATGAGTTAAGAGAAATTCTTATTACGTTATGTTACAAGTTCTTGACCTTTAAATTTTCACTTCCGGGGGGCAAACGGAAAAGAGAAACAAAAGACGGGGATTGTCTGCGTTGGGACTAAGAGAAGCTGGACCCCTATTTTTTTTCCCATGTCGTGCGAGTAAGCCTCAGAGACGGCACTAAGTCGTCACGGACGAAGATCGCGGCTGGATCGTCACGGACGTGGATCACCACTGGGCTGTCGCGTGAGTGTCGCTGACGAGGGAGTTGCCAACGTTAGCTGGGTCCGCTAGCTTCAACAACATAACAAGGTACTTGAGGACGTCACAAAAACCATCATGAGCTCCAACTAAGCGCGCCAATGCAACAAAGAGTGCACTCAGGTTGACAGGACAATATCTGTTTTTGTTTAATTTCCTTTCTCTATAAAATCAAAGGTCTAAATACATGTGTTTTGGTTTAATACATCTTCAAAACTTGATCTCCTGGTTGTGTTATTGAGTGAGAATCATAAGTTACCCTAGACAGTTGTTTTCTATGTGAGATGTCCTTTTTCTATCCCAAAATATTGCCTTAGAGTTAAGAAGACTTTCTCTTCAAGTATAAGGTGGGTTTTGTGATACACGAGCCTTTGGTAGAAAAGGGTTACATTAAGGTAAAATAAAAAGGACAATTATAACCCAGACCTCAAAGTTAATGTTGCAGCTTACTTTTGTTCCTTTTGCTGCTGAGCCACATTAATCAGAGCTGATATTAAATTGGAGTGACACATCCCCAGCTGAAATAAAACATCTGTGATGAGATTATGAATAAATAGATGTTGTTCTAGCGCTGACACTGTAAAGCAGTAGCCTATACTTAAATATTACTGTTAATATAAGATGGTTGTAGATACAGATAAGCTTTCGCAGGACCTGGAGATTAATATGACGTAGAAGTTGGCAGAAGTATACTATCAGTTCATGAAAATATATATATATATAGATTTTTTCCAGTAGATATTCTAGTTCCAACATAATTGGGCTAGCAGAGCAGTTTTGTGTTGCTATGTGTGGCATTTACTCAGTATGTGGAAATCTAGAAAATATGATAAGCTCAAGTTGGCTGGCTGACAAGGACTAGTTACCATCAGTTCTCATGTATTTTCACTGAAACAAAGGGAATACTAACAAAAAACAAATTTTTTGAAAGCAAAATGCCCATAGCATGAATACTTTGATTATATATTTTATTTTGTTAGTAACAGTTGTATAATCACAACAGAGTTGTTACAGTGTTTTCTAATTTTACTTAAGTATGGAGTAAATCTTAATTGCTTATATTTTATATTATGTATATTAGATATTTTTATTATTATTATACATTTTATTAGTGTACCTAATGACATGTCGTAAATTATTATGTGATGAGACCAGTCTGATTGACGTTACTTGACGTTACCTTGTCACTTGATAGCGCTCAAAGATGTCCGGTCATGCTAAAAAAAGAAAGATCGATGCACAATTTTTAACAAAACATGGACTGATAAGCAGTGTTGGGAGTAACAGTGATGAAAATACTGATAATATTTTTTCAGTAATGGGTAATCAAATGAATTACTGTTTCCATCGTTACAACGGCGTACAGATGATGAAATGCACTCCGTTACTATGTCAAGCGTCCCCAAGCTTTCTGTTTCCGCTGAGTGTGTCAGGGTGTGTCTGTGTGTGTATGTGCTGCTACTACAGGCTAGGGCTACCCAGGGGTGAAAGTGGTTTAAAACTCTTGCCGGAACTCAGTGCGTGTAGAATAATGCGGCGCATGGTGCGCGCTGCTCATGATTTTTTTACGGTTTTTAATTGGTTTCGGGCAATTTTTAGCACAGTTTCAGATGCATGTCACTTAGTCAGGCATGCATATATAAAAAAAAAAATCTGATTATATCTCTCAAAGATTTATTAAGCAAAATATCAGTTGACAGTGAGTGATCCATCATACTCTGACTCCTCAGACTGTGCCTGCCCCTCCACCTGCTTCTCATCATCATCTGATTCTTCTGTGGCCGTGAATGTCATTTTGCGAACTTTTTTTCTTGTTGTTTCTTCAGCTTCCGGCTGAGCTCTTTCACATTTTCTATTAAAAATGTTGTATATTTTGCGCTGCATTGTGCCAACATAATTTTGCTTGGTGAGAGCAATAACGTGTGGTTTGAACCAATCAGAATTAGCGATGCTGATAACGTGACCACGTGTCCATCGACCAACCAGAAACGCATTTGTTCAGCTCGGCTCGCCTTGTGTTGCATAGCAACCAGAGACGTGCTCAGACTTGTCGCTCCGTGCCAAACGGCAGAGACACCAAAACAGCATAAATTACACTGAAACAAGCACAGTGTAATTGTTCAAGCACTCGGATAATGTAACTAATGTGACTTCAGTACATCGTTTTCTTTATTTAACATGGGATTTTGACAGGAAGCTTCTTCTCCTTTTTTTAATGGAACGCCGTTCCGGTCGTGAATCTTTTAACAGAATGTAGTTCCGGACAGTTCCGGCTCGAGATGGCAAGTCCCGAGCAATCGGAAAACAAGATTGCATTCACAAATTGGCGATACAAGCACTACTTCATCGATATTGAGATGAAACATAAAAATGTATATGTGAAGTGCAAATTGTGTGCTGGGGGAAAGCGTTTGTCCACGTCTGTTCGAAGCAACACCAATTTAAAGAAGCATCTCAACAAAATACATGCTTACACTAAACTAGTGGAAGTGGAGTCTTTTTTGCAAATAGTTACTTTTACCAGTAACGAGTAACTTGTACAATAGAGTAATTAAGTTACTACTTTTTGGAGAAGTAACTAGCGACTATGGCTAATTACTTTTTTAAAGTAACGTGCCCAACACTGCTGATAAGTATTTATTCACTGAAGTCAGAGGTAGAGCCTTGTGTTTAGTTTGTGGAGAGCAGATTGCTGTTTTTAAGGAGTACAATTTGAATTGACATTAGAGACAAAGCGCACGGGAAAATACAACAACTTGACAGATGCTGAACAGGTGCTGACGTCAGAAGCTTTGCTGGCTAAACTACAGAGGAAACAAGGCTTTTTACCAAGCTTCACACATCCAGTGAGGCAGCATCCAAGACCATCTTTGTGACATCCCACAAAATCGCTAAAAACAGCAAGTCATTTTTGGAGGGGGAGTTTATTAAATGTTTGTGTGTTTGGTGGACTCCGCAGCGCTGATAGGTCCCAAGAAAAAAGAAACATTTGAGAAACTCCCGGTCTCCAGGCAAACCGTGATGAGATGGATCGAGGACATTGCTGGAAATCTGGAGCTTCAGCTGAAGAGTGACATGGCAAATTTTGACCATTTCTCCTTAGCTTTGGACAAGAGCTGTGATGTCTGTGACACAGCCCAGTTACTTGTATTCATCCGTGGGATAGTGAAGGATTTTGAGATTATGGAGGAGCGGGCTGCAGTGCGGCCAATGTGACAGGGAGCAATCTGTTTATAGGGGTTAATGGTTGTCCAAATCTGACAGGGAAAAATGTTGGCCTTTTGAAATGGATGCAAGATGAAGTGACTGAAATCAACCCAGAGCAGAAATGTATGTTTTTGCATTGCATCATACACCAGAATATGCTGTGCAAGTCAGTGCTAAAAGTGAACCATGTTACTGATGTAGCTAAAATAGTAAACTTCATCAGGGCACGAGCATTGAATCATAGACAGCCTGGACAAAGTGCTGAAACGAGTGTGGGACCTGAAAGCAGAAATTCTGGAGTCTTGTGAGAAGAAAGGCAAAGCCATTCCAGAGCTCTCAGACGGGGACTGGATGGCAGATTTTGCATTTACTGTGGATGTGACTGCACTGATGAACAAACTGAAAACCAAACAGCAAGGCAAGGACTTTTTGTTCATGAAATGCACAGCCTGGTGATGGCTTTCATGAGAAAGCTGCAGCTTCTTTCAAGCCAACTGGAGAACAACAACCTCACTCACATGCAAACCCTGAAAGAAGTCACACCATCAGCTGATCACCTTCGCAGGTACTCGTCCATGTTAGGAGCACTGCATGGTGAGTTTTCAAGGCGATTTGAATATTTCAAAACAGTTGAGGATGAAATGCGCATGGTCTCCTCTCCCTTCACCAGCAGTGTGGATAATGCACCTAGTGATGTTCAGCTGGAGCTCATTGACCTGCAGTCTGATGTTGTTAGTGGCAGAGTACTTTAAGTCAGAATCACTACTGGAGTTTTACTCCTCTCACAAGGAGGAGAACATTCCAAACAGGGAGGAGGAGACAAGCTCAGAAGATGTTGGTTCTCTTTGGATCTACCTTCATATGTGAGCAAACATTCTCAGTGATAAAGTTTAACAAATCCAGGTATAGATACTCTCACTGATAATCATCTCTCTGCTGTCCACCTCACACATTCAACCTGACTGATACACTTGTTAAAGCCCTAGAGACTAGATTTCTCTCACTGAACAAAAAAAGTGAAACTGAAAAATAGAAAATGGTTAGAGTTATGGGGTGTTCACAACGGACTCAATTGACGCGATTTTGTAAAATTTAAATAATATTTAATATAAATTAAAATTTGTCGCACTGTTTTGCGAAAATTCGCCAGATTGCGTCATCGCGTCCCCGTCTGTATTGTTTTCTCTCATCATCCGTGTGTGTGGTCACCACTGTCACTGCATTGTACAGCTCTGAAAGTCCGAAGCTCTGCCGTCATTTCTGGGTACATGATACCCTCTGGAGGTGCACAGAGCTCAGCTGGTTTCTACCGGAGCTCCGGTCCAGAGGGCGGCGCGGCTCCATTGTCCGTTGAAAATTAAAAGACTGGCGATGAATGAATTTCTCGTTGTCATGGAGACGTGGAGCGTCGGTTGGTTGTCGTGCGACGTCATCCTGCGAATTCACCAGAAAAGTTCAATATTTTCAACTTGACGCGACAGGCGTCAAGTTGGGAAGGGAAGACGTGATGGACAGGGAAGACGTGATGGACGCGCTTCACGACTGTGAAGCGCGTCCATCACGTCTTCCCATTGACTTAACATGTAATCTCGTTGCGCTGTCGCACGAATTGTTGTTCGGTGTGAACACACCATTAGACTGCTTAATATTTGAAGTACAAAATAGGTAATTGTATTGTATATAGTTTTTAATATTGTCAGGGGTTTATATTTTCTTTTGTATGTTCAGTTCTGCACTACATTGCACTGTTCACTGTTCTAGCAAGAGTCAAATAAAACAAAATTTTGTTTTTCATTGCACACTATTACAGTGTAAATAGTAAAATGGCTAAGTTTGTCTAAGTAAAGAAAATATTTATGTCTTTATGTCTGAGAAATGACCAAATCATAAATGGTGAAAAACATTATTTTCTGTTCACCGTTGTTTTTGAAAATGTGACTGAATAAATGACATTGCTGTAAGGAAATCTCACGTTTCATTGCTTACTCTTACCAGACAGAGATTATCAAAACAATGCAATTTACTGGTTTTTGCAAAGAAATAATGTTATGCAGAATTGATTTCAGGTTATTGGGCCAGCCCTCCACAATATTTTCTGTTTGTCATATGGCCCCTTGGGAAAAATAATTGCCCACCCCTGACTTAATATGTAAGAAAGACTTCAGCCTTTTGTGTGTGTGTGTGTGTGTGTGTGTTTGTCACAGTGAGTGAGTTTCTCTGCCTCTCTTTATTACCTTAATGCACAAGAAAGACATTTGGTGAAATCAGAAGTTGTCCTTGCACCGTGTAGGCAGACAAGGGTGTGTAGTGGTTGACGTCTTGAGGTTCAAATACCATCAGTTGAGCAGAGTCTCTTTTGCAGACTTTGTAAGATCTGAGGTGCTCCAAATACCAAGCTGAGAAAGGGTGAACAACAAAGAAGAGCATGTTGCAGACTAACAACACGTGAAGAATCTTACAAAAATCAGGAAGCCCACTGGTGCTTCCAACTAACAGAAACGGTGTATCTTGTTCCATGCATGTATGCAGTAGTGGCCAAGTAAACACTACTCAGACTATCACATTTCCTCTCAATTACTTGCTTAACAGAAGGAGCCAGAATGTCCAGGGACACATTTGATATTTCTTTTAGTTCAATTGTTTGTTTTTAATCGTTTAAATAGACTGGGCATCTAGGTAGTCATGCTACCATAAGTTCATGTCTAAGGGACAAAGTCATTAAAATGTTGATGTTTTAAATGAAACTGTTGATATCACAAATGACATTCTTGAAAAAGCTACGTTTAGCTTCAAAACAAAATGTCCAGAAATCCACCACTGGTCCAAAACAAAGGATTAAATGAGGGTAGTGTTCAAGAAAATGGTGTTTCGGTTTGAGTTTCAGGTCTGGAAAAACACTTTGTAGTAGTCTCCTGTGCTCACATATTCTGTGACCTGTTTATATAGCTTCAAGATAATAAACTTGCATCTGTAAAGGTAGAGGATGCTATTGTCTTTCAGTTCCAGTATTACACACCATGCATCATCATTTTCAGGTACACTATCACCAATCAAGAGGTAGCAACCTCAATAGAGTCCAATTTTCATGGCCATTGCCTCCAATGGTTTCACAAACCAGCACTTTTTCTGGAATTTTCTGTCAACGATTAGTTCTGTTAGAATATTTATTGGGAAAGTTCTGTATTATAGTGTTCAAGTGAGTTAGGTTGTTTTGTCGATGCCACAACAGTGCAAGAATTGCGTTTATTGGTAAAACCATTGACAGGTGCATGAAAATTTCTGCAGTCCAGGTGAGGAGAAGCAGAAAGCGATGATGGCCTCCATGCGCTGGGTGAAAATTCAATTCAATTCACTTTATTTTTATAGCCCAATTTTACAACACAGTTGTCTCAAAGTGCTTTACAAAATCCAGTCCAAAGTGACTCAGACATCCCCCGTCCTTAGACCCTCCTTCTCGGCAAGGAAAAACTCAAAAACCCAGTGGGAAAAAGGAGAAACCTCGAGGAGGACCACAGTGAAGGAGAGATCCACTCCCATGGACGGACAGGCTATAGATGAATCAGGACTGACAGACATCTATCTGATGATGAAATAATAGTCTTTAAAGATGTTTCAGTCTGTAGAGATGCCGTAGGGTGGGGGCAGAAGGGTGGGTCCAACCAGGCAGGTGAAGGTTCATCAGGGGCCTCGATGAGTCGCATCAGGAGTCGTCATCGTTGGGCCTCGTGCGGATGAACTGAAACAGTAGCCACTCCCCCGAAGGGGAGTGGGGAGAAGGACTCTGGGTGAATAGTGATGTAAAGACCAAGTATAAAGTAGATCCTGTTTATTAATGACAGTGGTACATGGTACCAGAAAGAGATGATAGAGCTCAGTGACTGTACTTCCCCCAGTATTCTCACTCCTAGGGCAGCTTAGACTGAACTGTGGTTTTAAGTCTACCTTTAACTACCCTGACCATAGGCCTTTTGAAACAGAAATGTTTTTAGTCTAGCCTTAAATGCACAGACTGTGTCGGCCTCTTTAATATTAATTGGGAGTTGGTTCCATAAGATAGGGGCTTGGTAGCTAAAGGCTCTAGCTCCTACTGTGCTTTTATGGACCCGTGGAACTACCAGTAGACCTGCATTCTGAGACCGCAGTGTTCTATTTGGATGGTACGGGACCAGAGCATCTTTAAGATAAGAAGGGCCCATCCCATTAATGGTTTTATAAGTGAGGAGTAGGATTTTAAATTTAATTCTGAACTCAACAGGAAGCCAATGAAGGGCTTGGAGTATGGGGCTGATGTGTTCTCTTCTATTAGTTCCTGTTAGTAAACGAGCCGCTGCGTTTTGAACCAGCTGAAAACTTTTTAGGGAACTTTTAGGACACGCTACTAATAGGGAGTTACAGTAATCTAGTCTAGATGTAACAAACGCATGGATTAGTTTTTCAGCATCATTTTTAGATAGGATATTTCTAATTTTGGCTATGTTACGCAGGTGAAAGAAGGCTGTTCTACAGGCTTGATTAATATGAGCTTTAAATGATAAGTCTGGCTCAAATAAAACTCCTAGGTTTTTAACTGTGGTGCTAGAGGCTATTTTCACATTATCTAGAGTTACTAGTTGCTCAGATAGGGACTCTCTAACACTTTTAGGGCCTAATATAATAACTTCTGTTTTATCAGGGTTAAGTAACAGATAGTTCACAGACATCCAGGTCTTTATGTCTCTAACACAGGCGCTAAGTTTATGTACTAGCCTGATCTGATCGGGTTTAATTGATAAGTATAGCTGTGTGTCATCTGCGTAGCAGTGGAAATTTATGCCGTGTTTTCTAATAATATTACCCAAGGGCAGCATATATAGAGTAAACAAAATGGGCCCTAGGACTGACCCTTGTGGGACACCATAGGTGACTCTTGAGTATGATGATGATTGCTGGTTAACGCTAACAAACTGGAACCTATTAGATAAATAGGATTTAAACCAGGAGAGAGCGGATCCTCTAATGCCTATGTCCTGTTCCAATCTCTGCAATAAGATGCTATGGTCGATTGTGTCAAACGCAGCACTTAGATCCAGCAGGACCAGAACCGAGCCCAGTCCATCATCAGCAGCCAGCAACAAGTCATTAGTGACCTTGACTAGTGCTGTTTCAGTGCTGTGATGGGCCCGAAAACCAGACTGAAAATCTTCAAATAAACTGTTGTCCTGTAAGTGCTGACACAGCTGTTGAACTACCACTCTTTCAAGAATTTTTGAAAGAAAGGGTAGATTTGAAATTGGCCTGTAGTTTACTAAAATATCTGGCTCAAGAGTGTTTTTCTTTAAGAGTGGTTTAATGACTGCATGTTTAAAAGCCTGCGGCACGTATCCAGTTATTAGGGACATGTTAATTATATCTAAGATATTATCAATAATTAAGGGCAGCGTCTCTTTAAGTAGTTTAATTGGAATTGGGTCTAGAATACACGTAGTTGATTTAGATGACATAATGATTTTAGTTAACTGGGCTGGGTCTGCAGGGGTGAATTTATCCAGTAATATTACTGGGTTTAAAGGGGCTTCTAAGCTTACAGCCTGAGCTTCCTCAGCACTGATGTTTGGAAGGATTTGATCTATTTTATCTCTAATACTTATGATTTTATTATTAAAGAAATTTAAGAAGTTATCACAGCTGAGACTAACTGGAATAGATGGATCTACTGAGCTGTGACTGTTGGTCAGCCTGGCTACAGTGCTGAACAGGAATCTGGGGTTATTCTTATTTTCTTCTATTAATGATGAATAATACCTAGTTTTTGCTTTACGCAGGGCCTGTTTATAAGCCAATAAACTGTTCTTCCAGGCCCTGAGGGAATGATCTGTGCGGGAGCAGCGCCACATCTTTTCTAATTTACGTGTAGCTTTTTTAAGGGAACGGGTTTCAGTATTATACCAGGGAGATAATGTCCTGGGTCTAACAGTTTTACATTTTAATGGGGCTACCAGGTCTAAAGCGCTATTGAGGGTGTGCATCGTATTTTCAACTAACTCATCACATGTAGCAGGACACAACATGTCTGAGCTGCTGTTCTCATAATTATATGTGGGGGTGAATATAGGCTGAATTATCTCTTTATATTTTAAAACGGAATAGTCACATAATGCTCTTATCATTTCAGTTTTAACTACTGGTGAGGAATTATCATTCATTATAAACTGAAAGGTAATTATGAAGTGATCTGAAAGAACTGGATTATGGGGGAGAACAACAAGGTCCCTAATCTCAATCCCATAAGTTAAAACCAGATCCAGGGTGTGCTTGTGACTGTGGGTTGGTTTATTTACATTTTGAGTAAAGCCAATTCCATCTAGTATGCTGCCAAAAGCGTTACTTAGAGAGTCACTATTGTTATCAACATGTATGTTAAAGTCTCCTACAATTACAATTTTGTCATAGTTTAACACTATACTGGACAGAAAGGTAGAGAATTCTGCTAAAAATACAGAGTAAGGACTAGGAGGGCGATAAACAACTGCAAATAGGGCTGGTTTTTTGTTTGTCTGCCTGGAATCAGTCATTGATAAAAGCAAAGTTTCAAATGACTGATAGTTATGATTATTTTTGGGACTAACACCTAAACTAGAGTGAGAGATGACTGCAACTCCTCCACCTCGACCAGTGCTTCTAGCCGTATGAAAGTTAATATGACTAGGTGGAAAAGGAGAATAAGTGGTGTGTCTACAGCCAAAACGTGATGACATAGAATATGTGCCTCAACTATATCGAGAGCTGGTCGAAAGTCAATTTGGCAAAAATTATTAATTAAGTTACACTCAGATTTTCATTTTAAAGAACTTTTAGTAATTGTGGAATTTTCAAATCATAATTTCATTTTGTAGAAATAATTTCAGTAACCGCTTACTAATAATACCAAATGTGCAAAATTCCAATTTACATTGTAGCTTTGCCCTGGCTATAACTAGTAGTGTAATAAATGTCACAGCAAATGTTGGATCGGGAATTCACTGTTCTGTCACAAATGGAGGGGCTTGCTTCAAAGACCCTAATCCAGAAGTTATTAAGTGAATTGCAAGGCCAACACATATAACCTGATTTAGATGGGCTGTGGCCATATTTAGGACACACAGGATTAGTGCCAGGATATATTTTGGCCAGTTTCTCTGGTGAATAATGGAACCGATGCACAATTTAATTTAACATTTTATAGATTTTATGATGTTATTATATATAATAACATCATAAAATCATGTTCTATCCTTTAGGAAGAAGTGGATCTTTGCACAATTCTAAGGACTTTTAAAGAGAAACACATTTCTGATGACTAGATATCCATCATTTGCAAGATGAGGAGAAAGCTTCTGGAGTATGTTGTTACAGCCATGTCTAGGACCACATTTTCCTCGACTCATTTGCCACAGTTACAGTTTGTAGAAAAAGATGCAGATGATATGGGGGGATATCAAGGATATCACGAATATCGCAGATATCACAGATATCGCAAATATCATGGATTTCCAGGATCTCTGATATCTGACATTGCTGCTACCAAGGATATCAGATATCCTAGTTGCACTAGTGGCTACTAGGATATCTGATATCCTATTCACACATCTTGCATCTAGCGTGACAAGGATATCTGATATCCTGGATATCTGATATCTTAGTTGCACTAGTGGCTACAAGGATACCTGATATTATGTTCGCACAACTGGCATCTACTGTGACTAAGATATCTGATATCCACTATTAGTACTAGGTCCACTAGTAGTACTAGTTGTGCTAGTAAACCTTAAGTCACAAATCAAGTAGTATATCTAATATCCTGGACATTGTGACACTGTATGCAGAATTATTAGGCAAGTTGTATTTTTGAGGATTCATTTTATTATTGAACAACTACTATATTCTCAATCAACCCAAAAGACTCATAAATATCGAAGCTGAATATTTTTGAAAGTTGGAGTGGGGCTTTTTTATTTTTGGCTATCTTAGGAGGATATCTGTGTGTGCAGTTAACTATTGCTGTACAGAATTATTATATATATTATTATATAAAAATAAAACCAAATATATACTCATCTCACTCATTTATTTTTGCCAGGCAAACCAATATAAACACTCAAAATTTACAGATAAATATTTCTGACATTCAAAACCAAAAACAAATCAGTGACCAATATAGCCACCTCTCTTTACAAGGACTCTCAAAAGTTTTCCATCCATGGATTCTGTCAGCTTCTTGATCTGTTCACCATCGACATTGCAAGCAGCAGCAACCACAGCCTTCCAGACACTGTTCGGGTTCGAGATGTACTCTTTTCTCTCCTTGTAGATCTCATGTTTCATGAGGGACCACCGGTTCTCTTTGGGGTTCAGATCAGATGTCATGTCATTATTTTTTCATCTTTTAGACCTTTACTGGCTAGTTACGCTGTGGACTATTTGGAGGCATGTGATGGAGCATTGTCCTGCATGAAAATCATGTTTTTCTTGAAAGATGCCGACTTCTTCTTGTACCACTGCTTGAAAAAGTTGTCTTTCAGGAACTGGCAGTAGAACTGGGAGTTGAGTTTGACTCCATCCTCAACCCGAAAAGGTCCCTCAAGTTCATCTTTGATGATACCAGCCCATACCAGTATCCTACCTCCACCTTGCTGGCATCTGAGTGTAGCTTTGTGCCCTTTACTGATCCAGCCATGGGCCCATCCATCTGGTCCATCAAGACTCATTCTCATTTCATCAGACCATAAAACCCTAGAAAAATCAGTCTTGAGATATCTCTTGGCCCAGTCCCGACGTTTTATCCTGTGTGTCTTGTTGAGTGGTGACCGTTTTTCAGCCTTCCTTACCTTGGTTATGTCCCTGAGTATTGCACACCTTGTGCTTTTTGACACTCCAGTAAAGTTGGAGCTCTGAAATATTGCAGAACTGGTGGCAAATGGCATCTTGGCAGATTCACGCTTGATTTTCCTGAATTCTTGGGAAGTTACTTTGAACCTTCTTCATCGCGCTTCTTGCGACCCTGTTGACTATTTGCCATGAAACACTTGATTGTGTTTGATACTGCTTCAAAAGCTTGGCAATTTCAAGGTTGCTGCATCCCTCTGCAAGACATCTCACAATTTTAGACTTTTCAGAGTCCATCAAATCTCTCTTCTGACCCATTTTGTCAAAGGAAAGGAAGTTGCCTAATAATTTTGCACACCTGATATAGAGTGTTTATATCATTAGACCACACCCCTTCTCATTACACAGATGCACATCAGCTGATACTACTTAATTGTTAGTGGGCTATCAAGCCTATACAGCAGGGGTGTCCAATCCTGGTCCTGGAGGGCCGGTGTGGGTGCAGGTTTTTGTTCCAACCAAGCAGTTACACACTTGATTCTACTAATGAAGGTCCTTAGCAAGGGCTCCTGATTAGTAGAATCAGGTGTGTAACTGCTTGTTTGGAACAAAAACCTGCACCCACACTGGCCCTCCAGGACCAGGATTGGATACCCCTGCTATACAGCTTGGAATAGGATAACATGCATAAAAAGGATGATTTGGTCATTATTCTTATTTGCCTCGGGCAACACGGTAGCGCTAGGGCTTAGCGCTAACGCCTCACAGCAAGAAGGTCGCAAGTTCAAGACCTCCTTGGGTCCTGGGTCTGGGACCTTTCTGTGTGGAGTTTGCATGTTCTCCCTGTGTCTGGGTGGGTTTTCACCAGGTTCTCGGCTTCCTCCCACCGTCCAAAAACATGCTGAGGTTAATTGGCAACTCTAAATTGCCCGAATGTTTGAGTGAATGGTGTGTGTGCCCCACGATTGGCTGGCGACCATCTGGGGTGTATCCCTGCCTCTCACCGCAACGTGCTGGGATAGGCTCCAGCAGACCCCTGCGACCTTAATGACGAATAAGCAGGTATAGAAAATGACTGACTGACTTATTTGCCTAATAATTCTGCACACAGTACATTATTCGTCTTATTACAAACAACAACAGAGAAAGCTGATCAGGCTTTAGGGGGTAGCTTTTTGCTTGGTGCAATCCTTTTAAAAGAGCTAATTGAAAACCTCAATGCAATCGCTGTCCCCACACCCATGAGCATTTTATTTCACTAGTTCTGCTAGTGAATATTTGTACCCTTACTTGTATTACTAGTAGGCAATACTAGTACTACAAGTGGGAACGTGTGCCCTTACAAGTGGTACTAGTAAGTAGTACTAGTAGTACTACTAGTACCTTACTAGTATTAGTAGTAAGGTAAGGTCACTAGTAAGATCAAAAATATTTTACTAGTGCTACTAGTGGGCATTCTTGTTTTTACTATTAGTACTAGTAAGGTAAAATATATCTTACTACTAGTGGGCATTTTTGTACTTACTAGTAGTACTAGTGAGGTCAAAAATGTCTTACTAGTGCTACTATTGGGTATTTTGGTGCTACTTGTTGGGTCCAGGAGGCATGACACATGACACATGCCTACTAGTAGGGCCTAGTAGTGTTATTAGTACAGCAGTACTACGATGTGATTACATACTAGTAGGCCAAAAGTAGAACAAATAATACTTGTAAGACAAAGTCTTTCTGCTACTTTTTTTTAGCATTTCTTTATTTGCCTGAATGCACCATTAGTTCTGTCTGACAAGAAGATGGTGGAGATATGCTGGAAGACCATCTGGGGTGTATCCCTGCCTCTTGCCGTAATGTGCTAGGATTGGCTCCAGCAGACCCCTGCAATCCAAATAGGAGGAATAAGAGGAATAGAGGAATAAGTGGGTATAGAAGATGACTGACTGAAAATAATACATTTTCTATTTGCTTTAGCTAATTTCATATCCATATAAATTAGTTTTAAAAGCGTTTTGCTATTATACATAAAGCCTGAGTATTTCATTACCATGAAATAAAGACCCAGGATAGAAGATAGAAGAGCTGTCATCACACATTAATTAAGTATTAAGTAATTTCTTGTAACATGCTCAATTATGACTCACCTTATGTTCCTGATGACTTGACCCATGATGATGTATGATGTTAAAGCATCATACTGACAACAACAGGTGTTACTCTCTTACTTATTACTCTCTTACTCAATACTTATTTAATGGAGCCTTGTGGTAGTTCAGACAAATGAAGTCTATAGTTTATAGTTACATCTTCCATAAAGTCTCCAGTGATGTGTGACCTATTTATTAATATATAGAAATGTGTCGCACATTCAGTCTATTCAGCATTTATTTGTTTGTGATCTTTTTTATCTAAGAAATAATTATATTGTATTTTGTCAGGTCCAAATGTATATAACTTCCTGTATAGAAAAGTAAGTGGCTGGGGGCTTATTGCCCTCCTGCTGTTTGTGTGAAACACTTTTTTCTTTTCTTCACTTTGTCTTCATCAAAGCGTAACTTTTAGCCTTTTTGTTCATAACCATCTCCCATCTAAATTAGGAAAAGTCTATTAGATCATGTGTCATCCCGCAAACACACACCTGATCCAGACCATAAATTGTTGTCTCCATTATAGTTCTGCCAATAGTGGCTCCAAGCTGGCTGTGCAGCCTCTTTATAATGCAGGTTTGATGTATACATGGGGTTGGACCAGGCGGGTGGAGGCGAGTGACAGAATGAGGTTGGAAAATGAGCAAGAGGGGGGATTCACAAAGGAGAGGAGAAGAAATACTGGACCAACACTGAGCATGAGAGGGAGAACCAATGCAAATATAAAAATACAGAAAATTTTAATAAAAAAAATATATATATACTTTGCTAGCATTTTTCACAAAAACCTATTTCACCTTCAAAAGGAGAGAAAGAATGAATGAAAGAGAGTGAAAGAAGTTAGACCTGTGTCCCAGTTCAGGAGCTGGATGGAGCCTGTGAAGGTGAGTCCTTCAGAGTTACTGAACCTGCCCCTCCTGAACCAGGACTGAGTTTGCACGCAAGTGACGACAACAGCGTAGGCAGAGTAGGATAAATGGTCTCCGAGGCCCAGAAAAGTCTTATACGCTGCAGCTGCTGAGCATCAAGTGGCAGGGAAAGACAGAGTGAGGGCTAAATATACTGGGGAGTTAATGGGGAACAGCTGTCGGCATCAGGTGTGTGGTCAGGTGATGGCTGCTGGACAGGTGGGGGCGCAGGAGGACCTGAAAACACAGGGTAGGAAGGAGGTTCACACATGGTGATTGTTACTGGAGCTGGAGGCTGAGGACAAAGGAGAAGAAGGTGGATCAGTAGCAACTATGACCTCAAACATCAGACCAACGATGAAAAAGATAAAAACAAGTTGAACAATACATTTTTATGGCTGTTAATTTTACATCCTTAGAAATGACTTTTTAAAAACATTTTACAAATATACTTAAAGCCTGAGAATCACATAACCAGGAAATAAAGACCTTGAACCATGTAATGCTTATGAGTTGATATTCTTCTGTCAAACTATTTCCAAGGTTATGTTGTATGTACACTTTTCCTCATCACTTGTGTCACAGCTGAACTGCTGCCTGATGTTTTTTCTTGGCAGTAAAGCTGAGCTGGATCACTCATTGCAGCCTGGTCCAAGAGACATTTATTTATAATTTAGATTCATTTATTTGTGGCATCAGAAGCAACAAAATGACCTTTTCTAATAAGGTAACATTCCCCCTCATTCCCACTACTCATAGAAAGTACTCAGTTCTGCCTGTGGCCTGAGGGCGTTGAGCCTGTTATAATTGCTGTAGTACTGTGTGTGTGTGTGTGTGTGTGTGTGTGTGTGTGTGTGTGTGTGTGTGTGTGTGTGTGTGTGTGTGTGTGTGTGTGCGTGCATGAGTGTGTGTGTGCATGTGTGACTGCTGCAGTACTGTCAATAAGTGCTTGATGGCTGAGCCGGTGAATGCCCCCCTCCTCTCTCCCTCTGCAGCACAGAAGGGGAGATGGATGATATAAGAGTCAGCCCCTCAGCGACTTTTATCTCCCTCTCTCTGCTCCTCCATCATTTCGTCCAGAATCTTCTGCCATTTTTTCCCCTCTGGCCTTCCTCCCATTCCTGCTCTCTATCTCCTCCATCCATTTGTTGCCAGCCCTCCCTCCCTCTCCCCATCTCTCTCTCTCTCTGCCTCTTTGTGTGAATGAATGTCACTCATTTCCTTCCCCTGCAGCCTTTTCACGCGCTTCCTTTATGCTCCCTGCTGCTCTAGAGCTTTTATAAAACAGTATTGTGCCTGGAAAACTACAAATCTCTGTCTTTATCTGTTCTGTTATGTTCCCAGTAGTAGTGTAGCTGTGTAGTTTGTCTTTATGTCTCTTAACTCACCATCAGACTGTGTATTTGAAACTGTCAGTATATGATATATGGACTTTGCAGCACTCAGATCAGCTCAAATATTTTACCTTATCTCCTGTCACTCTTCATTTATTCATAACACATGATTTATTAATCCTGTTATTATAATTCCTCAGTGTTTCCACTTCTTCCAGCTGATAAAATTAGATTTTTTTTGTACCGTGCAGAGGTGATTGGTGCACTCACAGCCAATGAGGTTGTTCCTGGGGTATCCGGCCTAATTTATTCAGTTCGTTCATTGTTACTTAAAAGTCCATTCATAAAAAATGATACAAATAGGCTTTTAAATAACACAAAACCAACATGAACATAAAATATACATTTTGAGAGACCTTTTAAAAATGTATTTTAAAAAAGTTTTGACTTTCTCATATTGCCAAACATTATTTGTCACTGACCCAGGGATGAGATAATGAAGATGTGCATGATTTAATGATGAAGGAAGATCGGTGGTTTGATCCAGCTCAGGCCCGCCGCTCCGTACACGCAGACTATGCACCCAGCGTAGGGTCCCAACTAGTGGAGGGGGCCTCCAAAATTAAGATTGGAAAAAAAAAAGATAATTATTACACTAATAAATAGCAAAAATATTAATTACTTCTACGGGAGATTTGTATAGCATCACTGAAATCGAGAAAATTAAATGTTATTTATTGCGTAATAAAAATACTTAGACAAGTCCTTTGGAAATGGTACAGCAAGTGATGGGAATTCCGGCTCTATTTGGAGAGCCAGATCTTTTGGCTCAGCTTACTAATACAAGCCAGCACGTTCGGCTCCTCTGTTGCTCCCAACGAGGAGCCGGCTCCTATCATTCACTTCAAAGAGTCGGATCGTTCACTTCAAAGAGTCGGATCATTCACAACCGGCACAAAGCTTCGGAGCCACTTTTCTTACTACGCTCTGAAATGGCGTAGTGTTGTGGCCACCTTTGATCATTCACAAAATGCCTCTATTGTTTTGGTTAATGTGTAGGATTAGAATATCTTAATTTTTAAGGTATTTGATTTTGTCCTACCATATTAATGTCATATAAGGGTTCTATCTCGTTCTCCTATCATCTCCTATCTAGTAGCCTTTGTGAAATGCAAAGGCTACTAGATAGCATAATATAATGAAGTGATATTTTTGGTTTGCGTATTTTTATTCAGGTTTTACTAATGAGATATTTTTTCATTTATATCATATTCATAGGGTCAATGCTCAAATACATAGATGGACCACCACATCAGCAAGAAGATGAACCAGATGATGACCCATTGACAAGCAGTGCAATAAGCAGCCAACAACCATCCAACGTGTCTGAAGGTTCAAGTAAACAGCCACAAACAACAGTCACCTTAGAAGAGACATCCACACCCACAACTGAAAGCCTTCCCTCGGATGCAGTTGTTTTATTTATTTGTTATTGTGTTGTTGCTCTCTCTGATTTATTATTTAACATATAGTATATTATTGTATAGTAAAAGTTAATTGTTTGATATCTACATGTCTATATAAGATTTATCTTCAACTGTAAATTTCATGAGCTTCCAGGAGTTCGGTGGATGGGCGGGCGGTGGGGGTGGGGGGGGCTGAGCTTAGGGCCTCCAAAACCTTAGCAGCGGCCCTGATCCAGCTTCTGCCATTGTCACTTTTGGCAAGATACTTAACCCTGAATTGCTCCTGTTGGTTGCACACACAACACACCCTTGCTTACCCACACACTTGCTTTAACTGATTGATTGAATGATTGCTTGATTGATTGTGTCTAAGCTATGTCTGTAAGGCTGAATTTCTGAATTTCAGGCATCGTTAGACATTTTTTCCCATAGAGTAAAGGAAGTGACAAAAAATGTTATGTTTCGTTTGGTTAAATATTCTATAATTCCTGGGTCATCTGAAACAATTGAAAACACCACTGAGTCTGTGCTGCTCCATTACTGTTGAGGATTTTATGACTTTCTGTAGTTAGTTCAAAATCTACCACCTCCACTTCAGCCCATGTTCTCTGAACGAAGCGCTCCATAAAGCGTCTGCTTTTCGTTTAGGCAAAGTTTTTATAAATTATTGTCAAAGATCCTAAATATGTGCTTTATGCCAGGGCTACATTTTTGTTCTTCTCTTGCTTCACGGATCTTTTTTTCGTTTCTTCCTCTGATTTCGCTGTGTTCAGTTCAGTCTGTTGTTCCTCCTGGTAGCTATCTATAGTACATCATCCAACAAGTTTCATGAGCATCTCACTTCTGATGTGAGTGGAGATGAGATCACACATCAAACTAATATCCTCTTGTGATTCTTCTTCTGTTCTGCTAAAATGCTCAGTCACCGGCTCCTCTCTCGAGTTTGGCTTCATTTCTCAACTTTGTCATATATTCTTTCATCATTTTGCAAGCATGATAAATCATGGCCTTAATTCTGCCAGGGGGAGTCAAACATAGCTTGTTAGTGTGAATTCACACATCTTCCTTTACCATCAGGTCTGTCAGGTCTGTTGAGCTGCACTGAGGACATTGTCTAAATCTCCAGAGCATTTTGAAACCTTCATGGAGAGAATTGCCTACAATGAACTGAATATTTACAGAGCAGACTCTAGTTCTGCTTGAGAGTAGCTCATTTAAACAGATGACATTATTCGTAATTCCTGGCAGCATCAGGAGTATCCAGCTTCATTAACCCTCAAGTTGACTTTGTCCACAAGAATATTTCAGAATGTAAATGGCATTAATTTACATACAATTTTGTGTTTTATTCAATTGGTGTACTATTTTGGCTCAAAAATGAATGATCATTAGAACTAAATGGGGGAGACCAGAATTAATGTAAGAAATTAAACTCAGTACAGGTACAGCTCCATTTGTCAGATGGACACACACACACATGTCTTGGGTTCCCTAAAACCTGGCAACCACTACAGAAACCTTTGCCCAATACATAAAACATAGTTTCAATATTATTGAACTTTTCCCCTGGCTATACTATATAATGCTTTGCTCATAGGTCATTATGTATGTATGTATGGCAGCGCTAATGCAGGTCGATATACTGCGAGTAAGACTCCTGATTCTATATTTGATGAGTCTGATAAACATTGTCATTTTATTGTTCTTGTAAGTTGTTCTTTAATGTATTAGCATTTGCACATTTCAAGATTTCAACACACAACACTTCACTCTGAAAATGTTTGTTTTAAAATAAACATCTGTTTATCTGGTTAGGAACACATCTGTATGACATTAACATTTAACTTTTCAAGCCATAAAATTAACTTACTGTTACTAAAAGTACATATTGTGCCAATATTTGCTGTGAAGTCATGTTAACATTAGTGTAAAAACTAAACAATAAAATTAATATTAAAATGTTAAATTTATAATGTATGTGGGGACCCAATAAAAAAGGTAAAATCATGTATTTTTTTCTCCACATTGTTAGAGAACAAACTCATTTTCTTTTCTTTTCTAAGACAACTAAAAATATAGTGCAGTATTTTGTACTTTTCCACATTAATGAAGATGCAACAACAGAAGCAGCAGAACATTAGAATAATTAGATTAGAATCATTCCTTTAGGTTGTTGCCAACGTATGTAGAATTCTGATTAATGCCTCAGGCTTGGCAGGTAGGGACACAACTGGAAAGTTGTTGCTTCTACCAACATAAGCATTTCTGCTTCCTCAGCAGACACACGCTTTCTTTTTTCATCTACTACATTTCCAGCAGAGCTAAACAAACGCTTACTGTCAACACTGATGCATGGTGCAGTGAGGTGAGAGGCAGCTGAAGGAAGAGCAGGGAAACCATCCTTGTTCTTCTTCCAGTACGTCAGCAGCTCTGATTCTTCTAAGCCGATCGGCGCTGGTCACAGCTCCACTCTCACAGCCACGACAAACACGAGAGGTACATCATGCTACAAACTAACAATAAACAACATACCGTATTTCCTGGACTATGAGTCGCTCCGGAGTACAAGTCGCACCAGCCATAGAATGCATAATTAAAAAGGAAAAAACATACATAAGTCGCACATTCTTGGGGAAATTTATGTTGTGAAGCAGAGGTAATTAGGGGGCAATTGATTGTTTATCCAGTGGGTGCCGCTGTGTGATCATTGTGGCCGGCATGAAGGTTTACTGAAGAAGAGTGAAGTTTCTGCGCTTGCGTGAGTTGTCGTTCTCCCCAGGAGAGAAAATACGGTAACTGAGGTTGACATTTGTGATAAAGCAAGAGTAATGTTGTTCTGCGTTGGTACATTCACAAGAGACTCGACTACCCACTTCTGATGCACCCAAATTCCACATCATACATGCTCATTATCAAACCAGTGTCTGGAATTAAGCTCACATGTCACACCATGATCCCCCTCCAGTGACCGAAATGGTCAAAAACATGCTTAGGTTATTGAAAATTCAAAATTGCCCATGAGTGTGGGTGTGTCTCTATGGTAGACCGGCTCTATCTGGAGTGGATCCCTGCTTCTTGTCCGAAAGCATGCTGTGATTGGCTCCAGCAGACGCCTGTGACTCAGTAAGGAATAAAAAGTATAGAAAATGGATTGATGGATGGAATTTGGATAATCAGTTAGCACCACCACTATTATCTCTGCCACCCATTCCTAAAACTTGCAAGAATATCACCTCTTGTGGTTGTCTTTAGGGATGTCCTAGCCAACACTGTATCTGTAGGAAAAGTAATGTGCTATGTATGGAGTCATGCAGCTGCTGAAAACTTGGCAGCTCCTGCCAGAACACGGGAAAGGAAGAGGAGAATGATGGTTGGGAATAAATATAGCCTAAATATAGTCTATGTGCACATGGTTAGGGTTAGTTCCTAAACATACAATACTTCAGAATACCCGTTTCGTGGTACTCTTTTGTTCATGAAATTCATTATCTGAGATAACAATTGTAAATATGTACATTAATTTGAAGCATTTTCTTTAGTTGTGATCTTCAATTTGAGCATACCATTGAATTGTGTGAAAATATATAAAAGCACAGGTTTTTACCTTCTACAGTCCAGAAGATAAGTGATCAAGTAGATGCTGACCTAGCAGCAGCCATATTGGATTTCTCCATTTTTGATGCATTATGGGACATTTTTGAGCCTGCCATAAAGAAGATTTGAATTAAGCACCCTTCAAAACGCCTAAAAGTATTGTATGCTAAAAATTAACATGAAATGCCTTCGGGATTCATCTTTTTTGAAAACTGACCCTGATAAAAAAAAATAAATAAATAAATAAGCAGCATGGGGTGTGGAGGTCAGCAGAGTGAACATGAGGTTCATGGAGTGAACAGAAAACATCACCAGGACACAAAGTGTCTGCAGGAGGAGAGAGAATCAGTTGGCTGTGTTTTTTATCTGCAGGCTGATGGGTCTCATGGACAACAGCCGTCATCACAGAGTCTGGTGATGCTGTGTCTGGGGGTTACAGAAATACTGGTTACATAATCACTATTTATTCCCATTTCTGAACGATCTTATGACTTGTTCATGTTGGTTTTTAAAACTGTCGCTCAAAGTTACTCAAAATAACAACCAAACGAATTTACCTATTTAAAAGGGAAAAAATAACTGAAAACCTCAATGTGAGGAGGAAAGACATTCCTGTAATATAATGCAGATTTTAATACCATGATGAGACAAAATGTCATCATGGTTCTGTTTCATTTGATTCTTCACTGTAGAACTTTTCTATATACTTTTATATAAATAGACAGATAGGAAAGATATAAAAAGATATAACCAGCCAGGCAAACATATTCTGCATTTACTATGAAGCCAATTAACATGTTTCTTTAGTTTGTATGTGATACTATAGGCTAATGATAATATTATTAATAATAATAATATCTAGGAGTCATAATTTGCCTTTAATGCTGTAAAGTGACTCCAACAAAGTCTGTTTCTGCATTTTTCTCCAAAAACTTTTCACTGCAACAACAGCTGTAAGAACATCTGCAGATGATTATTTGTTTGCTAAATGCTAGAATTGTTTTTTAGTGTCGATTTTGTTCTTTATTTGTTGAATTACACAAAACATGTTGAAATTAATTACATATTCATCATTCATTCCTATTCTGCAGCTACCAAAGTTCGGTACAACCATTTTCGACTAACACACCAATACTAATTCAGTTAGTTAGCATTTTTATAAAGCCAAGCTTGTACTTCAGTTAAGAAAAAATATATGTTAATTATAGCTTTTGAAAGTGAACAATAATAACAATAAAATGCTGTGTACAGGCCTGTGTACTGTCATAAAATATTTATTATAACCACATTAAATATTACAGATCTTAAACCTCTACCTACAGTTAGTGCACCAGTCAGCACCTTTTCTTTAGATTGTAATCTGTTTCATATGAATATTACAATGAGGCTGTAAGTCAGCCTCAGACTCAGTCTTGTAATTAGTGAGGAAACAGCCTGCAAGAGAGCAATGGAAATCAAAATGCAGCCATCTATATGGAATTAGATTGAAAATGAGAGCTGTTTCATGGTTCTTCTGATTGCCCGTTGTTCACTGGTGATATATAATGCAATTATACAGTCGTGCAGTGAGTTAGAAAAAAGGGGGGCAGGCTGAATACTAAGAGCATTCATAATATAATAGCTACTAGCTAACTTTGGCTCCAGTTCAGAAAAATGTGAAGTTTGAGCTAATCAAAGGCTAATCAAAGTTCTCCTGTGGGGTCTGAAGATGGGTTCATAATCTTCCGTTTAAATGCTCACCAAATATTATATTATTATATCCCCTGTACACAGCAGAGCTTCAGGCTACAGCTCCACGGACAGCTCTGTTAATTCATCTCCTCTCTTTCTTTCAGTAGCTTAGGGTTAGATAGTTAAAGACACTCACGAAAACCCCAAAAGGCAATGGAGAGACTTGCTAAAGGAGAAGAACGAGCAGCTATGGTTCAGTTTAAGCATGTAGAATCACAAATGATGTTAAAAACGTCTGTTAAGTGTAAGAGCATCCAATCTCAAAATAGATGTTTAAAACACAGTACCACAGAATGAGAAATAAAAAGAACAGATTTAATTATTAACACGGCCATAAAAAAGAAAAAAAAGGCCCATGAAAGAAGTTGTTAGGCACAAATTAAACCTGCAGTGTGGCAGTTATGTCTCCATCTGCTGGCAGTGACTGACTGATTTATTTTGAAATTCACTCTTTTGTTGCAGCTGTTTGTGGCCCTAAAACAGTGGATAAACTATTAAGCAGTCCCTCCAGTTTTTCACAATTTTGTAATCGCATGAATTACCGGTAATCAGCAATATATCTCCCATTTTTGTGATGCCACATATTTTCTTTATATGTTGCATAATTCTTACAAAAAAGAAAAAAATAGCGCCCATTTTACACAAAACCCATAAATCTTTATTTACACATGCACACATGCACGACCATTTCTTTTCTGTCACACATCTGTTTTAATTTCACGCAGCTGCAGGCGCTGTGATGCCAAACAATTCCCACTTTCCGTCTTTTATCTCTGCGATTGGGCGATCAGTAAATCAAAAAAAACTCTTTGCAAATTATGTGAAAACGCTGGTGTCATTTTGATCGCAGAAATTGCAAAATAAAACTCATGAAATCCTGGGGGAGAATGGTTAAGGGCATCACACAACCAAAACATAGAATTACAGTATTTTATCCACTATTCATGTTAGCAGAGCGTTAATAGAAGTAACCGCACAGAGCATTGAAAGCTCATTATACTGAGAAATGCAGAGGACGTTACCTGCTGCTGAGTAATGAGCAGAGTGACTTAATGAGCGGTTTGGCAACTTATTGGTTCATGTTGTCAGTCAGTCAGTCATTTTCTATACCTGCTTGTTCCTCATTAGGGTCGCAGGGTTCTGCTGGAGCCTAACACAGTGCAATACGGCGAGAGGCAGGGATACACCCCAGATCAGGGGTAATCAGGAGCCCTTGCTAAGGACCTTCATTAGTAGAATCAGGTGTGTAACTGCTTGGTTGGAACAAAACCCTGCACCCACACCGGCCCTCCAGGACCAGGATTGGACACCCCTGCCCCAGATGGTCGCCAGCCAATCATGGCATACACACCATTCACTCACACACTCACACCTACGGGCAATTCAGTGTCACCAATTAACCTCAGCATGTTTTTGGACTGTGGGAGGAAGCCAGAGCACCCGGTGAAAACCCACACAGACACAGGGAGAACATACAAACTCCACACAGAAAGGTCCGAGACCCAGGACCCAAGGAGGTCTTGAACCTGCGACCTTCTTACTGTGAGGCAACAGCACTAACCCCTGCGCCACCATGTCGCCCAGTTCATGTTACAGGATGTTACAAGTTAAGGATGGTAAAATAGAATTGGTTTCTCTGTGGCGATTCCATGTTGTTTTACTGCAGCATTTTGATAATCAAACATTCATGACATGAATATCAAATTATTTTCTGTATTTTAAAAGACAACTCTTTAAAATGTGTGAACTGAACTTTGAGTTTTTGTGAAGTTTGAACTTGCACATCACTGGTTGTAGTTTTATTTTATTTATTTAAGTTGTTTGTCATTATCTAACCTTGAATATGGCCTAGTAGGCTGCAATCTTAATCTACATAATGTGTTTATAATATAATTGCAAACATGAACTATCCATTATTCTAATCTTTCTCATTTAAAGGCTATACAAAAAGGGTTTATTAATCATTCCCTGTCCTGATAATATACTGTTCTACCCTCAGTCTAATGAGTGCTTGTGCTGTTCATGATGACTTTTAATTTACTTGTCTCATCAGTACTCACAGTCTCGCCTTTTTGTTTTTGTCCTGTTTTTACTCTGAAAACATATTTGAAATGATTCAGCAGCTCCGTCCCTTGCCACATTATGAAAACATTTGGTAGCATTAATCACTCAGTGTTCACATTGTTTTTACACCCACACTGTAAATGAATCACTCCACAGACACAAAACCTACATCTGGAGACTCAGGTAGTTTGATGACCTCCTTTGGTTCTTTCTTGCTCACCAATTCCTCTTCCTCTCTCTGCTGACTCATGAGTGGTCCAAAGACAAATTCCCTGGGAATAACAGCAGAGTGGCCTCAGCTACGGTGGCTGAGATGGAGCTGAAGAGGCAGAGAAATAGAAATAGATGCTAAGATATGAGGGAGTGAAACAGTACAGAAGATGGAGACAATAATCTCACAATAGTAGTATAGACAATAAAGAGTGGAGACAAAAATATACTCAAAAGGAAGAGAGAAGGATCAAAATAAATAAATAATAAAATGATTGTGGACAGTTCTACAAATGAGTAAGAATCATTTTTTTTTCAGCATTCCTGATTTTACTTAAAATCTTGCCAGTTGATTTCAGTTGCTTTGCAACTATAATTTTTATATCATAGATATGCAAAT
This sequence comes from Lepturacanthus savala, assembly GCA_030544235.1. Lineage (NCBI taxonomy): Eukaryota > Metazoa > Chordata > Actinopteri > Scombriformes > Trichiuridae > Lepturacanthus > Lepturacanthus savala. The sequence continues at coordinate 31,282,498 of CM060464.1, forward strand.
TAATAGACAGACAGATTTTGTTTCTTTTATTGTGTTTTTGACAGTTTTGTGACGTTTCAGCAGCTGTTTTTATCAGGTGTGTTCAGCCTGGCAGAGCTGACATTCCATTTACTACTTCATTGACTGATGAAAATAAATGGAAACACTCATTTGAAATAAGAAGACAAAATGTAATTGAACGAGTTTTAATGAAAGATCAAAGACAATCATGAGAGCTGCCATGATCTCAGAGATTTTTCAGAACTTAGAGTAATGATTATGATCCTTGGATCTGTGGTATCTGGTGTGGAAAGTGACAGCATCTTTTCCTAAGTGAATGAAAGCTCATCAGAGAGCGATTCATAGTCCACACTGAGGAAAAGTTTCTGTTTTATAACTACTGTAATGATTTTTACTCTGTGCACATTTGAGACTGTTTCCATATGCCAGCAGCTACAGTACAGCGTTGTCTGTCTCCATCACATTAAAATGTCTCATGCTCATGAGGGTTTTGTTTCCGCCCTGAAGGAGAGTGGCTGCCTCTGCGTCTCTGTGCATACAGAAGGCGTCCTCTCCTCAGCCGATCGATCACATCACTTAACTCCAAGGTGCTGTGAACCGGTGTCACCGACTCCACCTGCTGCAAAGCACATTAACTAATTAATATCTTTTTCTGCGAGACACTTTTCCAATATGTCACCTAAACATGACCCAGCACAGGCATCATAGCTCATATAGACACATTGGTTTATAGAGGTCTACCACTAAAAATTGTGTAGCCATGGCAACAGGACAGAGCAAAGCCTGAACACTGAAGAAAGATAGTGCTATATGGGTCTGCGGTTTGGTTAGAATATGAAAAATTTGTCCAAAATGTCAGCATGCCATCTTTCTATAACATTAAAGCAGTGGTTCTTATTTTTTTTTCTGTCATGCTCCACTTCAGATGAAAAAAATAATGTCCCACTCCCCCAACGAAACACTGACGAAATGGTCCATGTTGACTTTTTATTTTTTTAAATACATTTTTTTGACTGTCTTTTTGTCCTTGCTCTGTCAGATCAGTCTTAGGCACGGACTCATGCGCAGAGGTGTCAATGAGCTTCTTTATTGTACAAACAAAAACACTCGACAGAGTGAGGCTATGGCAGGCTATAAAAACAGGCCTAAACTAAGGAAAACAAAAAACACTCCAATGGTGGCAAAACTAATTTGCGTTATGAAAATTTATCAAAATCAAAATCACTCACAAGGAGGAAAATCAAAAGGCTGAAAAACATTAACTGAAAGCACCTGAAAACAAATGACTAGGCTAAGAAATTTACAACGACAAATGACTCACTTGAAGCAAAACAAAGAAACACACAAGTAACAGGACTATGGCTGTGGATGGGCAAGGGAAAAAGGCTTTGGTGATCATATGGGGATGAAACACTTTGGCACAAGACAAGGGAAGACACAGACAAGATATACACTGGGTAATGGGGAACAGGTGGAAACAATCAGAGCGGGACTGACAATCAGACCGGTGAGACATGAGGAAGGGCAAGTGACCTGAAACGAGAGGAGAGTTATCTTTCAAAATAAAACAGGAAATGACAAGACAAAAAACCCAACTTGACCTCACCGCATGACATCCTCAAACAATAGAATAAATAAAGCTGCACCAATCACTTTCAAGTAAAAGAAAAAGGAGAAATAACTTTGTTAAAATAATGCAATAATAATATTAAAGTTCTATCCATACACGGTCAAATTAATATTTAAAAAAGCTGTAATAGCTTGTGGCTGCAATTAACCTATTTTGCACTGAATATATTTTCAAGATAACAACAATAATGTGCAACCTATGCAAAACAACACAAAATTAGGTGTGAAATACTGCATAAAGGAATCATGTGGGGTTTGACTACAAGTCCAACAAGCTGAGGAGAAATGTTTCATTATGGGAGTTTCTACCTGAACCAATATTCCTGCTATTCCCCTGAATCAAAAGCCTGAATCAGACCTGAATCTTATTAAAATTAAACTAGTCTTTATAAGATTTAATAAAATATCCTGGTTTGGGTTAAAGAAGTACGTAGTTAAGGAAAGTGGACCTTTGTGGTGAAGGAACGTTTGTGCTCAAAAGAAATATAAAGACAGATAATGACTGACAGTTGACCTCATGAACCTCATGAGATTTTTGTTATTAACAGGAATCGGCCACATCGACCTCAACAAATAACTACAGTGGAAGTTAAACAAGATTCAACTTTGCTGGAAAACAACCCAATGTCAGCAAATCACCTATATGCAATTACTCAGTCCTGGAGTTTTACTTTATAATGAGAAAACTTTTTTTGGCTGTTGGAAAATACTCTATCTTTTGTTGCCATTGTCAAAGTTTAGAGTTGTAAAAAAAAAAAAGAAATGTCAGCATGTGGTACAAACCACAGCTCTGACTCCAAATCGGTTTTTTTTGGATAGTAATTACCCATTTATTTATTTTTTTTAACTACTACAGACATCTGCACCATGGTGCTGCACTGACGGTTTTGGTCTGACCTTTTGGACAAAGTGAAATTGTTTTAAACAGCAGAAAATCACTGAATTAATCAATATTTCCTTTCATCTCCCACTCTGTTACTTCTACTGCCTGAAGTCGGCCATTATTATTATTATTATTATATTATTATTATACATACTTATAAAAAGCTGTAAAAATTTAATAAGTAGTGACTTCATACCCGGGGAGTCAGATTCCTGTAATACCTGACAATAATTACAGAATCCAGCTTTATTGTTTGCATCACCTTTACAAATTCAGCTTACTGTCGAACGACAATAACCATTTTGACTAATATAATATAATAAGATAAGTCTGAGAGGGTATGGGAGGAAGTGAAGAAGGATGACTGGTTCATTCACTGACCTGCTGCCAGTATACAGGAACATTCCCACAATGGATAGAAAGATTAGTTAACACCGAGTAAAAAGAAAATAACTATAGGTTGTTCTGAGGTTTTTCTCAAATAGGTCAGACCTTGACACTCTGTGACATCATGAGCTCCACTTCCTCCAGCGTCCTCTGACAGCGAGGCTGCTGGGAGGAGGGAGCACTGACTCTCCTGGTGAAAGGTGATTTATACACTGCGTAGGATGCAGATGTAGGATTATAGGGACAAGGGCAGAGGAAGAGGAGGAGGAGAAAGAATAGATAATGAGATAAAACAGAACACTAGGTAAAACAGAAAACAGGGAAAGTGGATGATACAGATATGGAGGAAAAGAGAGATGTTTCGAGTCAGACGAGAAGAAGACATGACAAGAGAATAAAAACCTATAGAAAAGCGCTTAAATTCCTAAATAAATTATTCACATCATTAAAACTGATAAAATGACAAAAGTCTCAACATTATTGGTAGCTACTCCAGTACTGACCCAATTTTAGGAACCGGAACCAAAAAAGATCTTCTCTGTAGGAAGACAGAGAGAAGAAGGACAGGGGCGAGAGATGGAGAAAAATAGAGGCTCTAAAGAGAGACTGGAGATAAGAGGAGGTCAGTAGAGGAGAGGAAGAGAGGAGTGGAGTGGAGGAGAGGAGTTAAGAGGAGAGGACAGAAGATGAAAGGAGATGAGAGGAAGAATGGAGAGGAGAAAGTGAGTGGAGGAGAGGTGGAGAAGACAAGAGGTTTCAAGGTTTTCAAAGTCCATTTGTTATTTCCCTCTTCACAAGGACACATAACTCATTTTCAATAATAAAACCCCAGAGAAAACAACCAAAAAAAGACAAAACAAAATAAAACAAATCTGTAAAACCAAACACAGAAAACATCCCTCCAATCTGTCACAGCTATTACTCTGCTGCTCTGCCAGTAATTTTCCACTCTCCTCCCCTCTGTTCCACTCTCACAGCGGCCACTCCCACATCATCAGCCAACTCTGTTCACCTGTGCGCTCAGGTGATCAAGCCTGTATTTAAGCCTCTCTGGAGAGTCATTGCCAGATTGTTCTTACCCTTCATGCAAGACCTTCCAGCACTTTAGAATAGAATAGAATAATAATGGAATAATAATAGAATGCCTTTATTGTCATTATACCAGTATAATGAGATTACAAGCTTCACCATAATGTGCACCCATAAATAAACAAAGTAGAGATATGTACAATAAAACTACTATATAACAAAACTACTAAGTACAAGAATTAACAAACTCTACAATAACTAATATGAGCTACTGACTGTAAGAAGTTGCATAGACTGTGCATAGGCTTGTGCAAAGCCTGGAGGTAAGCAGGCACATATCAGCAGCAGGCATGAGAATAAAGTGACTGGAGTGATTGGCAGCATGAATAGATAGAGGTATCAAGGCATTTTCACACACCTATTCCAGTATGTACAGTAGGCAGCTAAAGAAACAGATGGACTGTCTTGATATTATAGTGCAATTGATAATTAACAGATAACAGTGATACAGATAAAGTGCAGATAGCCGTAACATAATTGTGCAAAAATGATTACAGTGATAATATAAAATAAATAAATGATAATTACAGTACACAGAGCGATGCCTGTCAGGTTGGCTGTCTTAGAGCGTAGTGCAGTGTTACATTGTTCTTGACATTAGCTGTACAATGGTAGTAAGATGTAAGTTCCAGTTGAGGCATGAGCAGTACAGTGGCAGGTCTTAATATGAGTTCCAAGTGATTTGCAGCACATGGTGGTGGTACTTGTCAGTTATGTGCAAGCAAGTCAGTTCCTCAAATGTAGGATGGAGTTGAGTATGGTGACTGCCCTTGGGAAAAAGCCGTCTCTAAGTCTGTTTGTTTTGGCTGGTATGGCCCTGTAGCATCTGCCAGAGGGCAGCAGGTTGAAGAGGTGGTATCCAGGATGTGTGTAGTCCTTAATGATGCTTCTGGCTCTGCCAAGGCACCGGGAGTTGTACATGGTGGTCAGGGGAGGTAGGGGGCAACCGAGGTAGGGATTCGGACTGATCTCCCATTGCTGACCCTGCCTGCCTTAGATTAACCTGCTTTAGATTAACCTGTTTTAGATTAACCTGCCTCAGATTAACCTGCCTCGTCGTTCTCCCGGTCTGCATGTTGTCTCTGACCCTGATCTTTGCCTCTTCCCTTTCAAGAGTTTGTCTGCTACTCTGCTGGACTATGTCTACCTGCTGGAACTTGTGTGAGAAGAGAGACTCTCTGGTTCAGCCTCGGTGTGGACTAATCATCTATTGCCTGTTGCTGTAAACATCATTCAAGAAAAGATTAAAGACTCTATACTAAACAAACTTGTGGTTTGGGTTGCTGCATTTGGGTCCTTACACACCCGTTACACTATCAGTTGTTTATAATCAACCTCCCATCCTCCCCCACAGAGGACAACACCTCCTCAAAAGCCTATATATTACAGAAAGTCAGCATATTGTTGGTCATCTTGTAATAGGTGATTTTCACCCCCAGTCGAGCTGTCACCAATCCTCTCAGAACAGCTACCAGCTCCATGCTGCTGCCACCTTGAGCTCATTTCCTTCATGTTAACCAAATGACCAAGTTGACAGAACCGGTCAGAAAGCTCATCAGAAAGCACAAACCTTTTCCTTGTGTTATATATATTATAGAACAAAAATAAACAAAGGGAAAGAAAAATCTCCCCAAGACCATGAAACCAACCCTCAAGTAAATTAAACAGTGCTGAGAACCGGGAACAGTGAACAAATAAATGTGACAGACTCTCCAACTAGGAGCAGAAGATACACCCCTCCCCAAGCCCTGGATCCAGGTGCGCTCTGTATCTGTTTGTGGCTATTGTCCTATGTATAATACTTCACTGGAGGTCTGCAGTCTATTATTCAATGGGCAGGTCATACAGGCACCGCCTGTCGGGGAAACATCTGGGCCAAAAAATTAAGTCCACCTCGACTCTCCTACATTTGCCAAAGAAGGCAGGTTCAGCAGCTTAATACAGGTTTGGTAGATGGCCTTCTCCTTCACTGGTTCTTGCCACTCTCCAACATCCGGACTGATGAACAGCGAGGGGAAGCTGTACTTGCAGCCCTCACTCCACTGCTCACACAAAGAGATGTTCCTCACAAATGCCCTCAAGGGTTTTGGCAGGGCAATACAAACCTCCTCCACCATCCTGTTAAGCCTGACAGATGTGATGCTGCTGTTCCTCCTTAGAGAGTCCAATGAATGTGATTTCAACCTCATCAGATGCCCCAGCTTGGTGCAGTCAGCCACCCTGGGATTGGTCAGCAGGCTGTCAGACTGCAGCACTTGAGTCTTTATCAATTTGTTTAAACAGAGGCTCCTCAAATAGCCACATTCCTGGCACGTCATTTATGGCACATTTAGTCTTACAAATCTGCCATGTCTGCAGTATGGAGACACTCAGACTGTAGGAGGAACAGATGCTCCCAACCCTCCTCAGCCATAATCAAGCTGTGTCAAACACATGGGGCCACAGCTGTACAGAAGTTGCTGTGCAGAATGGAGCTGAATTGAGGAGTTGCTGCCCCCCTAAACAAAAAGCCCTAAGTGCAGAAAACTAATATGAATGATCCACCCAGTCAAAGGCCTTCTCCTGGTCCAAGATGAAAATACCCACATTGATGTCATCAGTTCTATATATATCTATAACATCCCAAATGAGGAAAGTGTTATCCATAATTGTCCTGCCCAGTACACAATAGGTTTGATCTATATGTAATAATAATAATAATAATACATTTTATTTATTGGGCGCCTTTCGCAACCTCAAGGTCGCCTGTACAATCATGCCAAGGACTTCCTTCCTTTCTGTTTGATAAGACCTTGGAAAGCACTTATAGTCACTGCAGAGGAGAGCAACTAGCCTCCAATTCTTCAGTAAAGCTAAGTCTTTTTGGAGTAGTGGGCAAGCCTTTTTGCGCAGCAGGTAAAGCACTGCCCACCAATAGGAATCAGGAAGAGACCCTGTTATGAAACATTCCAGTAGAACTAAATGAAATCAAGGGTCAAAAAGTTTTCCTAAAGCACCTAATTCAGCAGAGAGTCCATCAATCCCTGGTGCTTGGCCTGATGCAATTTGATTAACGGCCATTGTTAGGTCCTCCAACATCAGCCCACAGTCCAGAGCCGCCCTGAGGAAGCCCCTCCAGGATCGTCTCACAACTCTCCATGCTGCATTGCTCTGCCCCAAAAAGGTCTACATAAAAGTCCATGACGTGGCTTCTTATCTCCCTTGAGCTGGTAGTCACTCTGCCTCCTGAAAGTTTCAGACAGGTCATCTTTTTTTCTGGGCCTTTTCCAAGTTGAAAAAGAAGAAACTTTGGACCTCCATTTCGTTCAGCTGAAGGTAGCAGCACCTGGCTCTCCCTTTACCCTCTCCTGCAGGAAGGTGCTAAACTCCCACCTCCTTTCCCTCAGCAGCTGGCCTGTACTAGAGTCCTTATGTAGACCCTCTTCAATGTTCCTAATGCTGGCTTCTAGCTCCTAAACTGCTGCTGTGGACTGGTTGGTATATTGCTGATAAGACATATTTGTGCCTTTCTGACCTCCCACCACAGCTTCAAAGAACTAAACCAAGCCTTTTTCACTTTCCATTGCTGCCAAAGGTGTTCAAAGCTCCAGCAGAATATAGTATCTAGCAAAAGCTTGTTATTAAAATGCCAGCAGGACTTAACCCTTTCACCTGGTAAAATGATTAATTCTAAGCTGAAAATAAAATGATAATCATTAAAACCAACTAGAACAATGTTGCTGTGAAACTAATTACTCTCCTCTAGCGAGCAGAGCTCTGTAATTGTAATGGAAGCATCACTAACAGACATTGTGTCTGACTGAGAGTAAAACACCATGTCCCTTTCACCTGACACCTGACTGTCTGTGATCACACTGGTATCACTGCCTGTATGACTGGTAGCAGCTCAGTGCTGCCTGCAGGCTGAGAGCTGGTCAGGTTCTCTGCAGCTAGAAAGGCCCGCTGCACCGGCTGAGTCTTGTCCTCCCTCACCATTTTATCACTCGGAGAATGTGCAAATGTGACCACATGATCTACCATATCTGTGGGAGCATCGCTGCCCACCATGTCTGCAGGAGTGCTGGCACCGCCGCACCAGTGGCCTTCCACCTTCCACTATGGTTCAAACGCTTCACATACATGTGAAGCATTTGTAACTCACATCTCCACATTCAAAACATTTAAGCTTGCCTCAGCAGGCGTAAACCATGTAGGAGCTGCCAACCTGCTTCACCCTGAAGACACTTCTGACATCTGTGCACAAGTCCAGGAACATGACCGCCTGCCGCCTCAGAGACAGCACATGCTTCAGTTTAGGATCATTACATCCCATGCTCACAGTTTTAAAACCACTCACGAACTTCCCAAACCTACACAGTACATTCTCCAGCAGTCTGTTGGGTATAAACAGAGGAACACTGGAGGCGATGATCTGCATTGAGGGAACTGACAGTGGGGAAACTAGCATGAACATGTCCCTGGTATACACTTTGTTCTCTATCAGCTGATAAACTTGAAGCTCATCTTCCACAAACACAACTATCACTTTGTTCCTTCTAGATGCAAAAGACAGCTCCGCTCACCAGCAGAACCCCCCCATAGTAATGTCATTATCTGGCGGGACTATCCCTATTGCAGGCTTAGACAGCGGTGGTGTGTTGGACGACACCATCCTCCTCCAAACAAACCACCCGAACTAACAACTAACGCTTGTGTACATTCTAAGAAAACTTACCTGATCATGCACAGTGGAATAGGTGGAAAACACAGGGGAGAAAATACCCAGAAAGCAATTCAAAACTGTACGCTACTCATGCTGTCACTCACACCAGGAATGGAAAGGAGGGGAGTGGAGTGGAGGAGAGGAGAGGAGGAGAGGAGTGGAAGGTAGGAGAGGATTGGAGAGAAGTGGTGTGGAGTGGAGGAGAAGAGGAAAGTGGAGCAAAGGATACAGTGGTTAAACACCTGAGCAGAGAAGCAGTCAGCAATAGGATCTTCTCTGTTCCCAGCAGAGGAAACATGGAGTCTGACCACTGCAACATGTCCCCACATGTTAACTCACAACGCTGCTGAGATCCTGACACATGGGATTACAGGTTAAGGCAAGACTGTATTGAATTATAGCCTCAGTTTCAGCATCTTTTGTTGTCCAAATGTGTGATATGTTTTCATGGAGCAAAGAGTCTTTGAGGATTCTGAAAATAGCTTCAAAATAACAGCAAATATTGTTAAACATCCAGTGGGTAATATAATATTCATAAGTATCTTTTAAGATAATTCAATCAAATTCAGTCAGAATTGTTATATTCATGTTTCTTTGCACTTTGGACAAGTGATCTGTCGACATGTAGATGAGCAGTTTGCTGAGGTCACATGAACAGAATGTCCCATGTATTGCTGGTTATGGTATGAACATGTATAAACTCATTTCATTAACATCAAATTCAACACACATAGATACCGTGATCAGATCCTGATGCCTGTTGTCACCTTTCAGCCACCACCATCACCTCATGTTGCAGCAGGATGATGCACAGCCCTGGACTAATTCCTGGAAGCTGAAACCATTTCAGTTGTATTGCTGTCAGTTGGGATGCAGACTCAGACACAAGCATGTTTGGGATGTTAATAATCAGCACCTTCCAATTCCTGCTGACATCTAGCAACTTCACACCTTTTATTTCATCAACAAAAATTCAGTATTTATGTTTGTTCAGTATTAACAGAAGCAAAGAAACTAATTGCTGTAAGATGAAAACCACCTCATAGACTTAGAGTATCATATTGGTGCCTCACATTCCTCAATGTCATTTATTTAGAAATATCTACATCACATATAGACTGTAATCCAGGGGTCTCAAACTCGTGGCCCGCGGGCCAAATGCGGCCCGCCGGACGCTAGTTTGAGGCCCCCGCCTTGATATTAAAGTTTAGTGTTAGTGCGGCCCGCGCGAGTTTAGTACGGTGGCCGAGAACCCTCAATGCTGCAAATAAAAAGAAACGGCGCTGCAAATAAAAGGAAACTCCACACCGGAAGTGAATTGCCGGGGACTATTATTGGCGGTGCACCTGTAGTTTTTTATGTGAGCGAAGAAGAAGAATATGAAGAAGAGGAGGTGTTGTAAAGCAGAAGTAATTAGGGGGAAGATAATTGTTTCTCCAGTAGGTGCCGCTATATGACCATTATGGCCGGCAAGGATGATTGATGAAGAAGACTGGAGGTTCCGCGCATGTGCGGTTTGTTGTTCTCCCCGTGACTGAGAGGGATTTATCGTTTTTTTCGGCATCTGTGTGTTGTGGTCATTTTCTTTGTCAAGTTACCACATATTTTTGGAGGAATACGAAGAAGAAACAATTATTTGCCCCCTAATTACTTCTGCTTTACGACACCTCTTCTTCTTCACTCATATAAAAAACTACAGGTGCACCGCCAATAATAGTCCCCGGCAATTCACTTCCGTTGTGTAGTTTTCTTTTATTTTCAGCGCTGTTTCTTTCTGTTTGCAACGTTTCTTTTAATTGCAGTATGGAGGGTTCCCAGCCATCGTAGTTAGCACTACCTCCGTGCTAAATAGTTAGGTCTGTGTCATTCGAATGCAGACAGCTTCGGAGCACCTGGACTTTACCGGCAACGTGACCGTGCCCACGGTGCCCAGCACCAGCCTGAATATACGTGGAAACCACGGATGTAAACACGGATGTGTGTGCATTCGTGTTAGGGTTAGCTCCACGCTTTATTGGTGATGAGCACAGACAACTTCAGGAAAAGTGTGGAAAACCTGATGCGGCCCAGCCTCAACCAGACCCTAGCTCCAGCGGCCCCCAGGCAAATTGATTTTGAGAACCCTGGTGTAATCCCGTGATGACTGTTTTCTTCTTCCACGGACTTTTTAGAAGTGTTATTTGTAATATAAGTTAACATTATTTCCTGCTTTGCTATTTTTTTATTCTTTATTTAAATTTTATGATTATTATTACCATTATTATTACTAGTAGTATTTATCTTGTGAGCTATGCAACTACCCATTTGTTTTAATTTGTTGTTACTGCTGGTTTTATTTTTGCAGGTCAATGAAATTTTAATATTGCTGGATACCCAACAACTATCACTTAAAATAAAAAGTCACAAAAAATATACATATTATTGTTCATTGTAAGTTATTTATAACTTTTACCACAATAACATGAGTTAGCGCATGTCTATTGCTGATGCCTTATCGCTGTTGAGAGAATTATTACCAGGACATGACACTAATTAACTTCCAGAGTCTGCCCTCTCCTGCAAAGCTGCATTAATACAACATGAGGAACTGTATACCCCGTGCTCTCAAAGCACCAATAAAGAGTTTGCACGCTCAAGCAAACCCACACACTTCACACATTAGACGTGACAAGTAAATACCCTGGCAATGGCAATAAATGGACTCCTAAACTTTGGATTCATTGCAGCATACCAAATGAGAAAAAATAAATTTCCCTGCTGTGCACGGTTCAGAGTGCTGCAGTAAGCTGTTTTAGGACAGCGCTCACTCTGACCTATCCACATAAAGTCCAGAGGCAGATATAAATAACAGCAGCGTGTTGGAGAGGACACCTATTGATTACTGAGAGAGGCTGGATGACCTGTGAGCCTGCCTGTGTTTTTTCCAAGTAGGACACAATCTGAGTAACTCCACCAGCATTTTCACATTCATGTGAACATATATATGCTACATATACTTTTACATTCACTGGAAAAGGTTGTCTTAGGTATTGTAATAATTTGGAGAAGATTTGTGCAAAAATGGCATAAAAACAACACTCAACTAATATTTATATCTGTCAAAAGCAGCAAATTTAATTCAGTTAAAAAGTAAGGACTTTTTTGTTTTTAATTGAAGAAATAGAATTTGTTGTTGCTTGTACTGTAATAGTCAGTAATAAAATTATATAAATGTGTTTGCATCTGAAAATTGCTTAAGTGTCAGTGGGTTGTGCTGCAGAAAAGGTTAACAATCAAACATACTACATACAAAATAAATACATACAGTGGTGTGAAAAATTGTTTGTCCCCTTCCTGATTCATTTTTTTTGTTTGTTACACTTAAATGTTTCAGATCATCAAACAAATTTGAATATTGGGTAAAGACAACACAAGTTTTTAAATGAAGTTTTTAAAATCCAAACCTACTTGGCCCCATGTGGAAAAAGGGATTTCCCCCCCTGTTAAAACAAAGATGTACTGTAGTTATTCATACCTGAGTTGAATTTCTCTAGCTACACCCAGGCCTGATTACTGCTACACCTGTTCTCAGTCAAAAATCACTAAATAGTACTTGCCTGACAAAGTGAACCAGACAAAAAGATCCTCAAAAGCTAGACAGTATGTATAGATCTTAAGAAATTCAGGAATAAATAAAGAAATTATTTGAGATCTACTTCAAAGACAAAAACTACTGCTGAGCAAAAAGAACAATAAGGTTCATCTTGATTTTGCCATAAAACATCTTGATAAGCCCCAAGACCTTTGGGAAATACTCTATGCTCTGACAAGACAAAAGTTGAACTTTTTGGAAGGTGTGTGTCCCATTACATCTGGTAAAATAATTACACTACGTTTCAGAAAAAGAATATCATACCAATTGAAAAATATGATGGTGCTAGTGTGATGGTCGGGGGCTGTTTTACTGCTTCAGGACCTGGAAGACTTGCTGTGATAAATGGAACCATGAATTCTGCTGTTTACCAGAAAATCCTGAAGGAGAATGTGCATCTGTTCGTGACCTTAAGCTGAAACCAACTTGGCTTCTACAGCAGGACGATGATCCAAAACACAGCAGTACGTCCACCTCTGAACGGCTGAAGAAAAGTGCTGCTGAAGGCCTAACCAATAATTAGGTTTAGGGGTAAATCCCTTTTATTTTACACAGGGCCACGTTTGGATTTTGTTCTCCCTTAATAATAAACACCTTCATTTAAAAACTGTGACTAATATTTGAATTTGTTTGATGATCTTAAACATTTAATTGTGACAAAATCAGGATCACTTTTTCACACCACGATACTTTAAATCTCACAGACACAGATGCTGCTAACCAGTAGCTACTTCTCAAACACTACAGTAGTAGCTTCTATGTAGGAAATTAGCCAGTAGAAGGCACAATTCTAACATACTACACCTTGAACCAATTGCCTAAGGTATTCAGACCTTCTCGATCATGGATTTTTCATTTTCACCTATTACATAGGCTGGTAGTTGCCAGTTTTGGACGCAGACAAAATCTGTTATTGTTCTGCTCTGTTTCTGCTCTGTGTTTCTCTCACCTATCTTTCATCCCCTGACTAGCATTAAATCTAATTTTTCAGTTGTCTGCTTGAGACTGTGTACCACACTGTGTTTTTAAAAGAATTTCTTAATCTTATCATGTCTGCCGACCATCATTTTGCTCTTGGATCCACCTGTCTGCACTGAAACACTGAGGATGAAAACACAATTATGCCAGGAGCCTTATTTACATTGCGTTGCCTCTAATATAACACTGATCTCACTATAAGATGAAAGCTTAAATAGTGACCCTACAGTATAATATGCAGCTAAATCGACCATAAACAGTTAAAATTGAATATCTTAATACTTCTTTAATGCAACAAAACTTTTCACTCTAATAATCTCTAATCTGACATAAATCAGACTACAGGCCCTGTTTCATCAAATTTTCTACTACCTGGTAATTGTTAAGGAAACCATGACCAACAAATGTCATTGAGTTACTGATGGTTGGAAAAGTTTGCAGACTCTCCTTTAAAAAGCTCTGCTTTGAGGCCATTTAATTCAGCAACAATAATATGATGTCTGTCAAGCTTTGATTGTTTCTTATAGTACTGAGAAATAATTAATTATTTTAAAATTATTTTAAGTGGGCAACCTTTAATACAAAAAGTTCTTCCCCATCAGTTCAAATCTGTGAATCATTTTGAAATATTCAGGATCTAGATATGTATGTGGATGAACATCTGAATATCTGATCATCATAATTCATTTTGAATCTTTTGTAGTTTGTTTTGAGGTGTTGCGATAATCAGGTGAACCAGGAGATGGCAGCGTAATCAAAATGACTCTGAACTGCAGCTGCAGCTTATGTGTGAAGAGGAGCTGTGCAGGAAGGAAGCAGCTTTTTTTGGCTACAAACGGAATCCTCTGATTCATCCTGCAGACGGCTTTTAAAGCCATTTACACTTGATTAAAACAACATTGTCCCTAGCAGTTATAATATAACACTTAGGCTTTAAAACCTGATGACCCCATCAATAACATTTTAAAACCAAAGAGGACCTTAAGCAAACATTTCTGTTGCTAGCCAAAGTTAGCAGTCATCACGGGGAATTTAACAAAATCTTTCATTAAAATTAAATAATGTTCCCATCCATTTGATGCTGCTTATCCAGGTTGCATAAATTTAATTTCATCATTATAAATTATTGATACTGATTTTCCATCATAATTCCATACTTTGGCTGATTTGTTTGTGACTTTACTAAAGTTAAATTTCTTGTTTGTACAGTACATCCGGAAAGTATTCACAGCGTTTCACTTTATCCACATTTTGTTATGTTACAGCCGCATTCCAAAATGGATTACATTTTTTTTCCTCAAAATTCTACACACAACACCCCATAATGGCAATGTGAAAAAAGTTTTTGAGATTTTTGCAAATTTATTAAAAATACAAACAAAAATAAGAAACCACATGTACATAAGTATTCACAGCCTTTGCTCCATACTTTGTTGATGCAGCTTTGGCAGCAATTACAGCCTCAAGTCTTTTTGAATACGATGCCACAAGCTTGGCACACCTATCTTTGGGTAGTTTTGCCCATTCCTCTTTGAAGCACCCATTTTCAGATCTCTCCAGAGATGTTCAATCAGATTCCAGTCTGGGCTCTGGCTGGGCCACTCAAGGACATTTAACAGAGTTGTCCTGAAGCCACTCCTTTGATATCTTGGCTGTGTGCTTAGGGTCGTTGTCCTGCTGAAATATGAACCTTCGCCCGAGTCTGAGGTCAACAGCACTCTGGAGCAGGTTTTCATTCAGGATGTCTCTGTATATTACTGCATTCATCTTTACCTCTATCCTAACTAGTCTCCTAGTTCCTGTTGCTGAAAAACATCTTCACAGCATGATGCTGCCACCACCATGCTTCACTGTAGGGATGGTATTGGCTTGGTGATGAGCGGTGCCTGGTTTCCTCCAAACATGACGTCTGGCATTCACGTGAGAGTTCTATCTTTGTCTCATCAGACTAGAGAATTTTGTTACTCATGGTCTGAGAGTCCTTCAGGTGCCTTTTGGCAAACTCCAGACAGGCTGGATGTGCCTTTTACTAAGAAGTGGCTTCCGTCTGGCTTCTCTACCATACAGGTCTGATTGGTGGATTGCTGCAGAGATGCTTGTCCTTCTGGAAGGTTCTCCTCTCTCCACAGAGGAAAGCTGGAGCTCTGACAGAGTGACCATTGGGTTCTTAGTCACCTCCCTGACTAAGACCCTTCTCCCCTCAGCTCAGTTTAGATGGCCGGCCAGCTCTAGGGAGGAGTTCTGGTGGTTCCGAACGTCTTCCATTTATGAATGATGGGACCTTCAAAGCAGCAGAAATTTTTCTGTACCCTTGCCCAGATTTGTGCCTCGAGACAATCCGGTCTCAGAGGTTTATAGACAATTAATTGTCTTCATGCTTGATTTGTGCTCTGACGTGCACTGTCAACTGTGAGACCTTATATAGACAGGAGTATGCCCTTCCAAATCCAAGTATGTCCAATAAACTGAATTTACCACAGGTGGACTCCAATTAATCTGTAGAAACATCTCAAGGATGATCAATGAACAGTGGAACCTGAGCTCAACTTCATGTCAATGGCTATGAATACTACTACTTACTGTTCATGTGATCTTAGTTTTATTTTTAATAAATTTGCAAAAATCTAAAAAAAAAAAAATCACATTGTCGTTATGGGGTGTTTTATGGGGTAAATATTGACGAAAAAATGAATTGAATCCATTTTGGAATAAGGCTGTAACATAAAAAAATGTGGAAAAAGTGAAGTACTGTGAATACTTTCTGAATGCATTGTATATAAATAACATCCAGGCCTTATCACCTATATTCTGAATCTGATTGGTGAGAAATTTTCAATGCACCAGAAAATGATTTTATTTTATTTTCCTTTGTATTATTCTGTGACGCGCAGAATCACCCAGGATCACTTATTGTTTATGAATTGTTCCAGGAAGCTGCCTGTGTGTGTGTGTGTGTGTGTGTGTGTGTGTGTGTGTGTGTGTGTGTGTGTGTGTGTGTGTGTGTGTGTGTGTGTGTGTGTGTGTGCATGTGTGTTGCTATCTATGCAGTTCTGCATATGTTTGCAGTCTAAGCACAACTCTACATGCACAGGAACCTTCACACATTGTTAAGCGTCAGCACAGGTTATTTCTATTTGAGGTTATTTCAGGCCTGTTCTATATGCAGTTTGACATTGCCTGTAATATGTAGCTTTCTACTAATATACATCCTGTATCATCTCTTCTGTGTATGGCCTGCTCCTTACAATCAAATTCATTCAAAGTCATTGAACACAGAGAAACTTTCAGCAGATGTTGTGAAAACCGCCTTCTAGTGTCAAGTTTTTTTTTTGTTTGTTTGTTTTTTTTAACTCTAAGTAAGGTTCAGAGGTTATATATAAACTGTCCAATGCTTCAACATATCATATCACACCACAACACATACTGATTTCGGTCTTCTCAAATTTGTTGAATTGAGTTCAATTTGTGTACTTTAAATTGCAAATTTATCATGTAAGCGGTAACAACACTTCAAATAAATCCCAGAAAAGTGTAGATATGGGACCTTTAAATGCTAAATAAGGTCCCGCTAGACTTCATCCAGGCTCCTAATGCTGGCAGCCAGTTGATATGCCAAGTTCCAGCAGCCATGATTTATAGTCTCTTAAATTGTAAATATTTTTTTTTTCCAAAGATTAGAAGCACAGAGAGCAACATGCATAACATATTTTACAGTTTGCCTTTGGGACTGTGAAAGCAATAAATCCTGAAAAACATACAGTAGTTATTCTCGCTTTTTAAATGTATGCGAATGTGCAGGAATGATATCTGTGATTGGTGAGGAATTTACTATTTATGATAAATCTTGATGCTCTACAGTGGCGCAGTATCTGGAATCAATACTGGACTGACAACAAAACCAAACACTGAAACATTATCAGCTCTTCTGCTGCATTTTATAAAACATTGTGACATCGAATTGCAAACATGCATTAGTCCCAGAGGCTGGTGAACGTGTGGAGCTGTGATTGAATGGGAGCAGACACACTGTTGTACTGTAATCCCCCCCCCCCCCCCCCCCCAAACACACACACGCAATGGAGAGGGTTAGAGAGGCGGAACCTGCAATATGCAATATGTTGAACTTGCTTTAAAACAAAGTCAATGGATTGTTGGTGCAAAGCTCCAGCTGGCTGCCAGGTTGGAGCACAGCTGCAGAGACGTTGTTTAGCCCCAACAAAACCACATCTGACAGGTGAAATTGTGAGAGGGTTCGTCTGCTTGGCCACGCAGGCTTTTATTGAGTGTGGAATGAGTTCTTGCACACAGCCCGTGTGTGTGCATGTATGTGTGAGTGTGTGTTTTCTGTGTGTGACCTCTGGTCATAGATTAAGGTCACAGCCTCCCTGTCAGGCAGCACAACATGAGTAATGTTTTAATGTGAACTTATTAGGCCCTGTAAGCTTTTATGGACAGTCTGAGGCTGGAGATGGAGCTCGTTTTTCATCCAGATCGACTCGACCCTGGACTTGAACCAAGCTTTTCTGCCCATTCACTCTTGAATCCACAGATTAGAAAAATAATGGTTTTAAAAAAAAAAAAAAGCAAAATATCTAGAATTTTGACGTTAGATGTTGTGGACATTCATGTGAAATGAGGTTTATATTTTAAAGGTAGTGTATGTATAATTTAACAGCATTTATTCTGAAGTTTTTGTTATGTTTTAACCCTTTAAAAGCATAATTCCTGCAAATAAATAAACTATAATATCTAGAGCTAAGGGTTCTGTCTTTCATGTCATCATGTACCATCGAAGCAACATACATCGTTATGTCATGTGGTAAAAATTTGGTGACGATGCACCGAGAGGTGCATAGACACAGAAAAGTGAGTCAGGTCAGGTTGTGGATTTCAGTAAAATATCTTAAGCAAGAAAATTGAAGAAAACTGTTATACGTATTTCAATATGTACACTAATAAGCTGCAGTGGGACAGTTTTAGCGTTGACTATTTGAATTATGGTAATAATTAATGGTGTCAGTTTCATAGTTATTTAGTACATTTGGCCAAAGCATTAGTCGATTAATAGTTTTAATTTCATATTAAAGACTTTTTAATGAATGTGATTTTGATTTACTGCATGTAGATAAGACAGTCAGGTCTGTGTGTGTGTGTGTGTGTGTATGCGCGCGCATTAATGAAAGTGTGCTTTTTCACTTTCTCACAAACACATGCCCACAGACATATACCTTTTTTTTCGTTTTTCGTCCTTACTCACAGGCAACAACACATTCAAACAGTTCCCTAGGGAAAGCATGACGTTTACACACACATGCATGTGTGTGTGTGTGTTTGTGTGTGTGTGTGTGTGTGTGTGTGTGTGGTCTGACATGTTTTTAAATTTGTTTGCAGAGTACAAACAAATATTGGTAAGAAGAATGTTGATGAATTCTGGATGTGTGCGTCAAACATTGGCACAGATTAGTACATATGGTTTTACTGAAATAATCCGAATGAGCAGCAATGGATCACTGACCATTTTCATGTGATGATTCTCAAGATGGAGCCTGGAGATGTTTTTCTCTTGTAAGCTTTTCAATGGGGAACCAAATAAGAAATCTGGTTTTGTCCCAAGCTGAAGACATTGAGCTGAGCCTGAGGCCCCACAGCTTCATGAAAATTATTACATTTATCATCTGGAGAGCAATCAGACAGTCCATTTCCTCTCAGCTTTGATTTTTTTTTTTTTTTTGATTTTCAGTGGTAAAAGTGTTACTGTTGTCTTTCACAAGAGTTTGCCACAGACTGTAGAAATGTCAGCAGCAGGGACTAACTCAAGTGGTGTTAAATTTATTTAAGTGTAGTGAAAAAAGACAACAAAACATCAGCTGCAGAACTGACTCTAAACTCTTTATTGGTCATCTAATTCCTTTTTATAAAAAAAATGTTACATTACATACGTACGTTGTTACAGTGAGGTGTGAAAAAGGGGCTTTTATTTTTGAAGGGCATACAGTTTATGAGATCACATGACCAGGATATCCTGTTTGTTTCTGGACATTTGACATGTGAGCATCACTGTCTCATGACAGAACATTGTCTTTTTTCAGGATTTTGGAACATTTTTACCAAACAAAAAAACTCACTATAGAGTATATACTTTTTTTGCCTCACAGCAAGAAGGTCGCAGGTTCAAGACCTCCTTGGTCCTGGGTCTGGGACCTTTCTGTGTGGAGTTTGCATGTTCTCCCTGTGTCTGCGTGGGTTTTCACCGGGTACTCCGGCTTCCTCCCACAGTCCAAAAACATGCTCAGGTTAATTGGAAACTATAAATTGCCCCTTTGTGTGAGTGAATGGTGTGTGTGCTCCACGATAGGCTTGTGACCATCTGGGGTGTATCCCTGCCTCTCGCCTGTAATGCGCTGCGATTGGCTCCAGCAGCACTTTGTTGAGTGAACCATTCTGAGATTATGTTAACAGCAATTATACATACATACATACATATATATATATATATATATATATATATATATATATATATATATATATATATATATATATATATATATATATATATAAAACATTAAAAAAATTACCATGTCTGAACAATATTTCATGCAATAGAGGGTTAATTAATTATTGTTTCTTTCATGCTCAGAATCGATCATCTGCCTTTGAACTTCATGGTCAAACTAACACTCATCACACACTGATGCATGAGTTCAGACTGCTATTTTCAACACACTATTTGAAAAGCTGTTTGATGTGTTTATGATTGTCAGCTTATGTTTCTTTGTTTCTTTCTCATATACACATACAAACACTCTCTCTTTGTCAGTCTTTCTCTTGGGACAGATGCCAGGTAAAGATCGAGCCAAATTACAGTTTAATTTTTTTTCCTCCTATTTGGGTTTCCAGACGCCCTGTTAGCGCAGAATCCTTTTTCTCTTTCTTTGGTCTCACATCTTATTCTCTTCAGCAGACTCTGTCTGAACCTCCTCACCTTAGGCTTTCAACACCTACTAACTAAACGCTGCACATGTATTGCAGAGTTAATAGGGATCGGACACCCTCTACTACCTCCTCCACCCGAATGTGCCCCAGACTGACAAAACTATACTTCAGAAAAAAGGAAAAAAAAAAAGAGAGTGAAAAATGACTTTAACATTTCAGACAGTTCACTCAGTGGATTCTCATTTGCAGGCTGCAGGTTTTTAATACAGACTGAACTCTGCAGCAGTTGATTTGGGTGATTTTCAGCTGTCTGATTAGAATAATGATGACTGTGAAGCTGCAATGACACTAAACCAGGCCATTTTAGGTAATAAAAACATTCAAACATTTTTACCATATGTAAGTAATATTTCATGAAATAGGGGGTTAATTCATCTGGTACAATGAAGACAAACCCTGATTTCTAGAAGTAAACGTATATTTGTATTTTTCCTGTGGACTTGAATAAGAAACAGAGGTTGTTGTTGGGATCCAAACAGGTTTTCACCCTATAACTTCTTATCACTAAATTAATGAAAACACTCTGTACACAGCATTCATTCAGATTCAGATTCATATTTTATCATGAAAACTTGATTTCACAAGTACTCACAAAAATATTCAGCAAACATTTAACATAGAATACAACATAGAAATATAGTCACAAAGCAGAAACCAAATAACACAAATCAATTTTCTACTGCTTAGATTATTTATGACCTTGAAGCCAGATGGAATAAAACTTTTCCTAAAACCTGTAGCATCAATCAGCATCTTTTTATGATGTGTGTGTGTGTGTGTGTGTGAGAGAGACACTGACAGAAATCAGCATGTTGCAGCTCAGTGAGTCTGCTGCATTTCGCTGTAATTTGTGGACGTGCCTGAAAAACTCCACAACTGCCATTCATTTTACAGTAAATACATAATAATTCATCATCCAACGAGTTGGACTCAGCTGTGGACAGAGCCTCCACATGACTTGTTAAACACTCTGCATTCACCATCAACCTTTTTGCTTTTTACTGCTCGTGTTGTTCATCCTCTTTGTAGCATGAATAAAGTGAGATGTGCAGATGTCATTATGACTTGAAATATCATTTGCTCAGGACTCAATGTAATTGTGAGTTGTGCCAGGAACAAGCAAACTCCTGACATTAAATCTCTTCAAAATAAAAGCCACTTTAGGTAGTGTCATTAGATTTGTGTTTTTTAGCTTGATAAGTAAAATATATCATGGTTTGTCTGAGACCTCTGAGGCCAGTTCAGACACTAAAGGCACAGATTCACATCCTGAATCCTGTGTGTTTAGACAACAATAGCAGTTGCATAGTGTTGCCATGTGGCAACAATTACTTTATCTTCATTTTTCTAATATAAATTCTATTTTTTACAATTAGGTGTTAAATTGGGGCTTTTATTTTTGAAGAACATGCAACATGACCAGGATATCCTGTCCCTTTTCTTGTAGACATTTGACATGTGAGCATCACTGTCTCACAACCAAAGGTTTTAATTTGCCAAAATTTTCACCAAATAAAAGAAAAATACTCTTGAATTTAATTTAAGTTTTATTTCAAATATGCTAAAATAGATTTGTTGGCCTATGGCAACAATATACAAATATTGAAAAATTCCTAGTGCATACAACCTAATGGAGTTCCAATGACTTACATAGCATGGGACTATCCTGAAACTATGTTTACATCTTTTTCTTATATTTCTTAAAAATATCTATTGTTTAGGCCATTTAAGTCAAAACATTTTTTACCATAGTATTATTTCATGGATAGAGGGTTAATTCATCTGGTGCAATGGATATGAACGTATATTGGTGAGGGAGATTTAGCCAAGATGCTTACAAGATAAACATGTTGCTTCCTGTCAATGCAGACAGCTGCCAGCACCTCAACATAACAAAGTTTAAACAACGACAAAACGCAGATTAATATAGCTGTAGTTGCCACAAGCAGAAACAGAAATATGTAGCCATTTAACATTTCACTTCTATGTCCAGCATTTAATAATTTCTGCAACTCACCATATAAGTTCATTAATTCCCTTCCAGAATTTTTTTACCAAATACAAGAATATTTCAACAAAATATCCATAGCACTGAATATTCAAAGTCTGAATATATCAACAGAATATGTCAACAGAAAGAGAAGTTTCCAGTTTTATATAAAAAACAACATGTTGCCATGCTGTTATTTCAGACACTGTAGCCACCAGCAGGGTTTAATAGTCCATGTTAACATGATCTGAGTCCATACATGAAGGCTGTTTACTTGGCCTGGGCACATTTTGTGAAATTAGCACAAATTTGCACAGTCTGGTAAACACAATTTGCATGATGTTACATTTCTCTACCTAAAGCAAAATATGTCTGAGAGAATCATCAACTCATTCCCACAGGAAAATGGTCAGTTGACAAATTGTTGACTTTTTCTTCAACCCCCAGAGCCACTTGTTCCCGGTGTTGATAGACTGTGAAAGCAGTGTTACTGAAATGCCCTTGTTGACAGACAGTAATTGAATCAGCTGTGACATTTTAAAGGCACATGCTTGTGCATATTTTACACCTTATCCTCAAATCTTTAAGGCTTCATACAGTTAAAACCAATGTTGGGATTAGTGAAGGAGAGCTGGATGAAGTAGAGCTCCCTTTTCTTTGTTTTCTCTGTTTCTCTGACGCAACTCAGCCAGAAAACTGTAAATAAATCAATCTTCATTCGTCATTGTATTATCACAGTGATATATAAACCAGTAATCAGATCCTCCAATTATTCAATAAAAAATAGCTTAAATAAGGTTGTCAAAAAAATAAAAGTGCATAAATTTAGCAGTGCTGCAGAGAATCGAATAAACCTTATAATCAAGAGTCCAGAGTGTGTAGAAAAGCTCCAGAACAAGTGAGTTTCATTATAAAAAGGGATCTTTTAGAGGTAAAGAGTCTAGTTTGGTTATAGATCAACTAGAATCTACTGTTGCCAAGAAAAACAGACAATCTGTCTCCAGAGCCTGTTTTTGGTTTGTCCATTCTAGGCTATTGTATAAACATGGTGGCTTCACAGAGGGAGAGCTACTCCTCATTAAAATGGATATATACGGTACAAAAACACAACAATTATGATTGTGATTGAATTAAATACAAATTATTACATCGGATGATATTAGGTAAACTGGGACACTTTTTGGTAAATTGCATGGGACAATAATACAATACTAAATCTGCCTCTTCCATGTATATTGATGAATAATAATGACTGTTTTTGATATTTTGTGTTGGAATTATGTGAAAAATATCACCACCATAGAAACCATGAACTAATCAAATCACCTGTTATTTGTCAAGCACAGTTATGTCAACAGTTTGAAATACTTTGTAGTTTGTAGTTTACCTGATATCACCCAACTTATTAATATTATATCACACTTCCATTTTGCTAGATGCTGCTAATGCTAAGTGTTTTGGGTGTGACTGGCCTGCAAAATTTGTATATGCATCGATTACATTAACTAACATGTTAAAGTCCAGTCCAGTAAATCCTATATACTACACTGTACACTACTACACTGTAGCTTTAATTTTTTGTCTTCATAAATAACTCTTCTGTTTGCTTCTAACTGCAGCTAACTAGCTAACATTTGATATGCAATATCTTTGATATTTTTTCTCCTTATCTGACTGATTAGTGGTTTCACCTCTTCTTTAGAGTCATTTCTAAAGATTTTGCAAAAGGTCACAGTTTTCAGGTTGACCTGACAGGTAGAAACATTTTAAATAAACTGAGGAAAAATGCAGATCAGTCAAATTGTCCACTTTATTTATTATTCATTTCGGGATACTGTGAAAATTGAGATTATAGGATGTAATCATTAAATGTTTACACTGGCACCATATTCCATACATAAACCTACATTTACAGCAACAAAACATACACCAAAGAAAAAACAGTTGTGCCTGCATTGCAGAGGCTGTCGGACACATTGATCTGTAGCTATTGAGGCAACATTGATACGTCACTGAGAGCAAAGACGTCAGCAGGCGCCTTCCCATCTTTAAGTGGGAGGCTGGACTGTCGAGAGAAGAGAAACACAGAGAGAAAGACATGAGCTAGTTTACTGTCTCTGCCTCTGCTGTTTCTGTCCAGCATACTAACACAGACTCTGTATCATGACTGTTTCCCAGCCTCCATTCTTCATGGCATTCAAGAAATGACTCTGCGAAAAAAGAGCACTCAGTGTGAAATTTAACCAGCCAGTATCAGAGAAAAAAACACCAATCATGTGTTTTGGTTGTTGCATTATGCTCCAATCCAAGCACAAGTTTCAATGTCTCATTGTAAACAGAACAAGGACGAAGCAAACTGATTTTGAAGGCTTCTGTTTGGCTGTAGCCGCTTTGCAAGGCTGCCCAATGCAATCAGCGGTAAAAGCTTTATTTTCAAGGTAATGAACCCTCCTCAGGGTATGTGTGATTTATGCTACCTATTCAAACCACTTTGAATCTCCCAGAACTGCCTCTGAATCAGAACTGACCTTAAAATACCTTTCTGTTCCTCCTCTTGCTCCCAACACAAAGATATTCTTTAGCTGCAGCCTTGAAAACATTTTGATATCTTCAATATCATGAATGTAAAAGTTCTCCAAAAAGGGAGTCAGCTTATCAGCAGAGAGAAAGTGCACTGATGACTATCTGTGTTCAAAAAAATCTTTTCTGTCTTTTACTACCTCCGTATTGCTTTTGCTATGAAACACATTTACAGAGTTTCCACAGTGATAGCCCATGCTTTCATGTCGGTGTCAGGAGAAAAAGAAAACATGGTTTCACTTTATATGTAACAGCTTTGCATCTGCTGTTATCATTCTTCTGAAGGGAAAAGAGCATGGTTAAAAATCAAATCAGTTTTTGTGACAGTGGAGGATTGCAGGGATTTACCTCCCGTGACAGATAATATGCATGAATACAGATTATTGGAAGATGAGTCGCAAGTCCTGGGTAGAATTATAATATCATTGCTGCTGCTATTACTGCTACCACCTATCAGCCTTCACGGAGGGATGAAAAAATAAATACACCAGAGTTGGACATTTTAGTTTCCCCATGATGTATTTGATGTTAACATAATGGTTGGGGGAAAGCAAGGAGACATTAATAACCTGTAACCGATCTGATTCATTTCAAATCAATCTCATCATACAACAGCACTTATAAAGGCTCCAGACGGGTGAGTCTGATCTTACTGTTGTTCAACTTACTGCTGTTAAATTGCCTTGTCTATTATCACTTAATCAGAAAATGCAGCTTTTTCATTCATTTCAATGACTATTTAGTCAATACAACCAAAAACTGAATAAATTGACTAATAAAGGTACGTACCTACTGTGAAGTCACCCTTTGGCTTGTGGGCTTGAGTTGAGGCAGTTTGGCAGTCGCCATCTTGTTTTTTTTTAGCCAGAAGATAAGATTAGTTAGATAGATAGGTGGGCGGGCAGGCAGGCATTTATTGTTATTGTATGTTGTATGTGATACAACCAAACTCCTGTTGGAAGCAAAGTACAAAGCAAAGAAAAAAATATATACATTTACTCACACAGCAACAAATTAAGAGAAAACAATATAGCAGAAAAAAACAGCAGTCTGATATTGCACTGAGGCAGGTGGGGGAGTGCGTTTGTGTGTGTGTTATGATTTCTTCTCTGGGAGAGAAGCTGTTGCAGAGAGTGTGTGTGTGTCTCAGGGTTCTCAGCCATACACCTTTCAAACACAAAAGTTTCAATTGTGTAGTTTATAATCTTACAAAAGCTGCTAAAGCAGGGAGAGCTCTGGGTTGCCAATACCTTCAGTTTTAAAACTTGATCATTTGAGCTCATATATGGACCAGTGTGGATTTATAATAATATCTTCATTCGGAGACTTGCTCAGTGCTGCGTGAAGCCAAAGATTTTTTGACTTCTGGGTTTCCGTTGGGCCCAGATTATGTATTCAGTCTTCAGTTAGATTCCAATTTAGTCCTCCAGCTAACTTGAAAATGGTTAAAATAATTAAAACTTGAACTCTACTGTCAGTCATGCAACAACTATCAGACCAAACATCATGAAAGGACATTGTGATTGTAACAAAACAGACATTGTCACCATGAAACATTTCGTGGTGGTCAGAAAAATATATCCACTAATTTATGGTTGCTCCTTTTTCTGCTTTTTAGGTTGTAGAACATGTGTGATTCCCGAAGGAAATAAAGTGCTGCAGAGCCTCCACAACCAGTTTTGGTTGAAAAGAAAACAGAAGAAATGCTGGAAGCATTTAACACCAACATGAATTGGAACTAAATTAGTATCTGCTCACACATCCATCACAATAATTATTCTTTAGCTGGTTAAAGGAACATGAAAGTTCAGCTAAATACCAGACTTGGCAGTGGACTGTTGAAGTGGCCTTTGGATATGGTGAAACAGGTTGAAGCAGGATACGGCTGAAGTTTTACTGTAAGGCAAGTGGAGGTTTGGAGCAGCGAGCAGGGCTGGTCTAATCACCAGCCTTTTGAAAGCATGAGGCCAGACTCTCTGTCAGCCAAGTTCACCAATAAACAGCAACAAATTCTCCAAGCCTCTGTTTATGTTCCCTCCTCAGGCGTTGTATCACTCAAATCTACTGAAAAAGTGTCTAGAATGTTATTTTGAGCTGTGGTTGGCTCCAAATTTGACAATAACTGAAGACATTGCAGAGCTTCGCTCAGAGCCATGTTCACACTTCAGCCATAGCTCTGTCAGTGGGTAACAGGAAGGAAGAAATGAAAAAGCAGTGAAAGTCAGTTTGCCAATTACTAGATTCTGAGTCAGAGCTGAGCCATTTTTCAAAACCAGACGCTCTGTCGTGGCTCTGCATCACAATCCCTGCAACAAGCTGCACCATGGATGGATATAGATGGATGGATAGATGGATGTTTCCTGGAGAGAGCGATGCATTTGGACAGATTGGAAGTCACACAGCTGATGACAGATTCAGGGAAACTGTACTATTTCTCCTAATTAATGTCAGATCTCCAGCTCGGCTCCACATGCAGCTTCTGGCAGCCACACAGCCCGCTGAAAAAACTCACAGCCACCAGTCGATATAGGTCAAATCCTCCATTTGGAGCACATCCCTCCATTGGCAGTATTTTTCACACCATCCCTATGTGCCAATTAGTCTATTATTTAATAGGTTTGAAGCTTTGTAGCTCAGCACACCGTAAAAAGAAGGTTTCAATTCCTGACTGAGGAGAAGGCAGCTATCAGCTCGTGGTAGAGGTCTTCGTGGGACAGATTTCTTAGTCCTGCTCCCGCAGTGTGCAGTTCCATCCATGCCCACAAAGAATTGTAATTTTCATTCACACTTCTGCCCGGATTTGCAATATTTTGTCCCACTACCACCTGCAAATCCTGCAAGAAACATGGACGCTGAAACCGATCAACTTCAAAGAATTTTTGATCACCGTAGCTCCTTAAATGTTTTGTAGCCTTAAAGCGAACAGTTGTGCCATTCCAATGCTGCCTTGGTGCAGCATTGGCCCATGTAGCCCATGTAGCCCATGTAAAAGGTTTTCTATCCAACTTGTTTCTCTTTCAGAGAGGCTTTGGGAAATACATCCATACCGGCAGATCCAATATTAACCATTTTATGCCCATATTGTATCAATAATTGATCATATATTGCAGTTAGCATTGGCACATTTTTACAGACTCCTGATTACTATTATTTTAGAGAGCTCCCCTTGACGATGATGGATATAATTTATGTTTTTGTTTTGCTTTAGTTAGTTTACCATATAGCATGATTAACCTCGTAAAACATGACTGACCCAATGTGTAACTGAGTTAATCATAGATTTTACTTCTTCCCCTGTTTATGTAGCTGAGTAGCCATCCTTGATTGAGTACAGCTTTCACATTAATAAAATAGTCCTCCGTGCCACTACCGCCCCGCACTGCACATTTTCAAATGTTGTCCGAATCAAACACTGAGCAGCAGAAAGGAACTGCAGAACTATAGTTTATTATCCCATCTGCCTGCTCTCACATTGTGCAGTCTAGCTCCAGCCTATACATTGACCCTAACCCTCTTTTGTCTCATGTCCTGCGGGTCCCCCAACCCTAACCCTACCCCTAACTCTGCCTGTAACCCTAACCCACAAGAGTGCAGGGCTCTAGTTTGTGGCACTGGGTGTTGCCGCCAGTTGACCTTCAGCTTCTAGTGGTATGGTAAATGCATAATTCAGCTGAAATATGCTGCATATATATCCTCGGGCTCCAGACATCCTAGACCATTTATTTACACACTCATGCCTACAGGCAATTTAGATCCTCCAATTACCCAAGCATGGCTTTGGACTGTGGGAGAAAGCCAGAAAACACCCATTGCGAACATGCAAACTCCCAGGTCAAGACACTGAACCTGTGATACTTCTTGCTGTGAGGCAACAGTTCTACCTACTGTGCCACCGTGTAATCTATCAAGGTGCATATTGCACATTTGTTTGTATATTAAAACTTGTTTAGCTCACTGCAAAGATTCAGTTTCACTACAATGTTCTTTTAACACAAATAACTTCACTGTTATAAACAATATGCACATCAGTGAGCAGTTGCCGCCACACCACACCATGACGCTTTTTGTAGATTAATGCATCCTGATTGTTTCAAAGTGTCTGTAAACTTTTTCCAGAAGGTAACGTGTTTATCAGAGCTGTTATTTCAACCACTAGTGCGAACTGTGAAGCTACTGATTAGATCATTTACACATATGATTCAGTACATTCAGTTCAGCTGGAGAAATCAGAGTGATTCATTCCACCCATCTTCAACAAGATACCTCAAAAGTGAAGTAGACTGTTTTTTAAAATCTGTATTCTGTGTTATTGTGTTGTTTCCATCTGTGCTATTTGAGTAATATATTTTTTATGTGTGTATGGGTCATCAACTGTATTAATGCTGCTCCTGTAGGAAGTATATATATCCAAAGCTTAAAGGTAGGGTGGATGTAGTGGAAAAATGATTTGAGCAGGCAGCAAAACAATTCTAAAGGCAGACTTCACCCTGAAGCCATGGCTCCAGAGTACGGGAATGTGAAACACTTGTTCCCCAGGGTTCCTGGATCAAATTGCTAACGTGAGCTAAGCTTTTCTCATTCATAGGTAAGAAAATCCTCACATCATAATGAAACTAAATGATGACTATGATGATTGTGACTATGAATTTACATTTATTAGTTCATTAGATTAGAAGTTGGACTTTTCAGCTTTTATTTTTTTTTAGGTGTTATAATCTTACGCTCATAAGAACAGCTAATTGCTGTAAGATTGAGCAGCAATTGAGTAGTGTATATTACCATTATATTTGTTGGCACTAACAGCCTTATATCATAAGCTACCTAACTGCTAATGTTAGTTGTGATGTTTGTGACCAAACATGTTTACAATGTATACGTCAGCATAGTTAATGTTATCATATTTATTCAAGTTTGTAATATCTTGAGATCAGACTGGGGCTCTAGGAAAAGACATGAGAAGAGTTCAAGATGTAAAAGCTCTATGGATTGCAGATAAGCAGGTATTTATCATATTACTTATATCTTACCTATTTAAAATAGCCCATTATGACTGATTTTACTTTTTTGTATATATTGTTTTCATGTATAGCCTATGCTTTTATGTAGAACTTTTTGTACTTTTGAACTTTTTGATTGTATTTAATTAAAACAAATACAGTATATAGCATATTATATGTATAACAGTATACACACAATACTAGGTACAAGGACAATATGGCTGTTTAGTGTTTATGTATTTATTTGCAGGCCAGGATTCAGTCACTGAATTCACATTAGTCTCATCATCTTCTGGAGCTCTGTCTGACCTGTGACACCCGTCAGACCTCCAGCTGCAGATCAACCCACCTGCTGTGTCTACGCAAATTTCCAGAAGATGCCCAAAGACACAGAGGAAATGCTGTGGACAACTTGAAGACTCTTGCATCGCTACACTGTCAGACATGGATTTATACATTTTGTAAGTATGAACGAATAAAACCAATAATCAATGAATATATTTGACTTTACCAATATTTCTTCATTTAAGTTATGATAATGTTATGAACACTGGTTTGGCTTTCGCGTGTATGTAAATTGCTGGTCAGGCATTCAATCTCTGTTCATTTTAAATAACTGATTGTTGTCTTCTGCATAACCAATTTGTCATATCATCCCTTTTCAATCACGATAAATAATCACAAATACAATTTATCAACACAGATGTTTACTGATACATTTTGTGAGGATATAGATAATAGAAACACACAAAGAACATGAATAATACACATAACAGTTACAGGGACTTATAAGTACAACTATATAGAGGCAGTTAGGTGTTGAGTCTGATAGACAAGTCACCATCAAATAATAATGAACAGGAATAAGTTTATTTAGTCCTGCCCATCCCACAGGTTGCTATTTTTGTTTTTCTGTATGATTCAGAGCATTTAATTATTTGATTGAAATCTGGGTGTGAACAGGATTTTAAGCAATATGATAAAAATACTCTGGAAAAACATCATCCACCCTACCTTTATGTAGATTTTTTATGTTTGGCCAAATGAGGGTGTGTTGGACTGTTACATAGTTTTAATAGACCAATTGCACATTGGGTAATACATGGATATACGTACCATTGTAAGATTAAGGCTACAGTTTATGTTGAAAGTGCGGATGTCAGTCATAAAAATCATATCAGTTTTGAAATTATGTTGATAGGCCAAGTAAAACTGTACATAAGATGAATCTCTTACTTCGTACTATTTCCTATATAGTGTAACAACATGGGCATGTTATTGTCACATGTATTTATAAATAAAGTTAGAGTTAAGAGCTGTTAGCTTATAGTGCTGGGGTTTCCTGAGGGTCTGTGAATGTGTCTTGGAGTATGGCGGTAAGTAAGACAACCATAGTAGCCTGTGTTAGTGTGAGGAAGTAGGAAAGTAGAAGCTAAACTGGCTAATGTCTTAGTGTGTAGTTTTTGAGTGACACCACCACAGTGCACCTATGGGATTATAACTTTTAATGATAATCATGATAATAATGGTATTTTGAATATCTATCCAAAAAATTCACAAAAAGGGATACTTTTGCACTGTTGTGTTGTGCACAAGCTTTGTCTGAAAGTTGAGGTTGATCTGATAAACAATTAGTGGGAAAAGCCTTGAGATTGATATTTAGGAGCCAGAAATGGACATTTTTGTCACCCGTCACTCAAAGCAGTTACTCCTTGAATTTGATTTTGAATAACTTTAAGTAAGCGTTCAGTTTTTATGAACATTTAAATTATGTAGAGAAACTGAAAGCATTTTTTACCAGCCTCTGTTTCTGCTGTAAAGTTGGGTGTTTTAATATGTGGGTCTGTGTGGATCGACTCACTTTGAGACCCTCAAGTGGGCACTTGAGAAATTTTTTTGTAAACAAAAGCAGTGTTTTTCAGCCCCTGAGGTTGCTGTCTGGTAATGGTCTCTATGTATAGTGAAAAGTTTGGACTTGTATATAAATGCATAGTCTTTATATGCATGCATTCCATGTATGTGTGCATATGAATATGCTGTATACTGTATCATACCAAATTGTCACTGCAGACTAAAATACAATTTTAATAAGAAGGATGTTGAGTGCTGGAGTTAATCCATATTCAGCAGATTTCAGAATCTTATAGTTGTTTAACACTGACATTCATTGTGTCAGGAAGATAAAAGAAGATAACCAGGCAGTGTGATAAAGTGAGTACCCTGTGTATGATAAAGAGTTCATGAAATCTGGAACAATTGTATCTGAGGAACTACTGCATTCTCTGTATTTGCTCATTTTAGGAAGACTCTTCACATGCAGCTTTATCCTGTTACTGTCAGTGTGTGAGCACACATGCTGCACTCATGTATCAGATACTTTGCTTTTGTTGCATTCCTCACTCTCCAATAGACACCATCAACATGATTGACTGCTCCTCAACAGTAAATCAGCAATGGACATGACTTAATGTTCTTCTTGCAGTGTGGAGGTTTATCTTAACATCGTACAAGATGCACTGACCTGCAGTTTCTCTGAGTAGCTGACGGCACGTAGCAGCAGCACATAACCATAGTTCATCACATGGAGCCATTTCAGCTTGTGGAGCCATGTTGTCGTCCTGAAAGCTTCCTGTAGTCTAACATGAGCCTTCACTGCAGTGGCCTTGTTCATTCATGTGATTTATTTCTCAGCTGCCCCCCTCCCCCATACATTAGCCCAGAGGTAAGATTAAAGTCTTTATTATTAGCTGCAGGTAGAGGAGCTACTGCGACAACCTCTCCCAAAGTAAAAACCTGAACACAACGTCATGACCTATTAAGATTCTGCATCTGCTGGTGAAATATAAGTAAAAGCTAATTATGTAGCTCACCCTAATTATGTAGCTTTCAACAGTCAAGGGTAATTAAGCACATGGTAAGGTGAGGTGCTCTGTCTAAATTACGAGGGGGGATTTTAAAATGCAGGACGTCATTCTTTTTCCCCTTATCTGGTTTTCATTCTGCTTCTTGTTCTCAGTGAAAGAGTGGCTGCTTTTACATGCAAAGATACCTCTGTTCCTTTTATTCAATTAATTAAATCCACCGAAATTACTATTTCAGCTCATATTCTGATTAAGAGAAAACAGGTTAAGGTGGTTTAAATTGAATGGCTTCCCCTAATACTGCTGTAGCACCAAGACAACAGAACTCACACTGTGCATCCTTCTTTGAATATTCTATTAAAGATCCCACATCCTCGAAAGGTACTTGCTTTTTGTCCTGTGACAAAACCACATGTTCATAGAGCTTCACAGAAACGTTTGAGAGAGCAAATGTAAAACTAGATGTTTTTGGTGCCATGTTATGTTGTTAGGGATATCAATTCTTCAAATACAACACAAGAAAAGTGTAATAATAAATATGGAACTAAATTTAAGTATTTGGTAATTTTTTGGACCACTCAAAGCAATAAGATGAAATAACACAAAACAAATACAAGATTTTCAATATTTAATAATTACCTCCGCCAAGGAGGATCAGTCTATTTGTCTATTTGTTAGCAAGATAACTCAAAAAGTTTGGCCCTGATTTTTATCAAACTTTCAGGGAATGTTGCGAAAGGTACCATGAACAGATGATTCAAATTTGGTAATTATCAAAAAGAAATC
Source organism: Lepturacanthus savala (assembly GCA_030544235.1). Lineage (NCBI taxonomy): Eukaryota > Metazoa > Chordata > Actinopteri > Scombriformes > Trichiuridae > Lepturacanthus > Lepturacanthus savala. The sequence goes on from CM060464.1 coordinate 31,316,004, forward strand.
CTGGTTTCTAGATTGCTTTGAATTGTCTGTTGTTTGGTAAAATTGCAGTAAATAGACCATCAAACAGGTGCTTGTTTGGACCCACGTGGTGGTGGTGTCTGGCACCATATCTGATGATGGAATAACCTGCTCATTCACTTCATCTGCTTCTCGTCTTACCCTGATGCTCAACATCTTTGGTTTGACAATGCGAATGGACCAATAATACATTCAAACCAACTAAGAAGTCCAGTTGCTTTGCTCTAAACCCCACAAGGAAAAGATGACCTGGATAACTGACCCTGCACAGCAGTTTAGTAGTTTCTGAAATCTCCTTAGATGTCTTCTCTGCTTGATGCAAATGATTTGGCCTTTCTCAAACAGACTAACATCTTTTCTCCAACCACAGGATGTGTCTTTCCACATGGTTGTTTAAAAAATGAGAAACTCATTTCATCAGTTGGGGTTTACTTATTGCCACCTGAAAGATAATCACCCCAGAATAGGAGACTCTGTTTACTTAGTTAAATCCAGGTGCTGCCTTTTTTTTTAAGCTAGGCAGTTGTGCAACTTGTGGTTTATATGTATATTGAATATACAAGAATACCTAAACCTTGTACCTGATATTAGAATTGTTACACTCGCACCCAGTGTGTTTATGAAATGCATACATTTGAAAGACTTTGAAAAGTACATTATTATTTTTTTTACTTTTTTTTATAAATCCTTTAATCCACTTCAGCCCCGTTCATAACTGCCAAATATTCAATGAACATTTGAACCCTTTAAATGCCAGAATTTGTGATCCCGCACCAATTATTGTTAAAAAAAAAGCCCCTAAAAAGGGGCTATCTATCTCTTTGTCTGCCTATTTATGTGTCAGTCTATGTTTATCTGTCTGTTTTATAAAAGATAATTAGAATTCTTTAAGAGTAATGTCTATGTGGCCAGGTCAATCCAGCCAACGAGATAGAAAACAGTTCAAATATTAAATATGATAAATAACTTTTTTTTTATATATAGTTGTATACTTCTGCTGCTTGGTAGATTAATTCTCAGAGTTAGCTTCAAGGACGCTCGGAAAACATACTGCTGTATGCATAAAACACAAAAGGCTTACAAACAGTAATATGATGAAACCACCTACAATAAATACAACTCCATGACCCCTAATCCTGCACAGGTGAAGAAAAAGGTGGAAAACCACTAATAATCAGTCAAATACAAGCAGTGAAATACACCTCATTCTTTAGAAATGGCTCCTTTGGGAAATCATTTCAAACAATCCCTTTGCATTTTTTATCCCATACATAAATGAAATGGCTCCATTTATTGCGTCACATCTTTTCTGAGCATGCTAACTCTCTTCAGTCAGGTCAAAGACATTCTCCTGGAAGAGGAGAATGGAACACTACTTGGTGTTGTTTACAGGCGCTCTTGACCTTGGTGGACATTTTCTGAGTGGTGCGTCTTTCCCTGGGGAACCATGGTTGGTGAAATTATATTTACTACCTATTCAGGGAGGCGGGAATTCAGCTGGTGGTGGTAGTCTTCTCTTGGTTAATAACTGCGGCAGTAGTATATCCAACATGTCACTATAGTAGATGCCATAAAATAAACTGATATCTGTGCCAAGCAGACCCGTCTTTGTTATGAGTTTAGATTCAAATTAAGGAGTTACTGAAGCTTACAACACTAAATGTTTTATTGAACACTGCCGAACTTTTGCCAGACATTTGTTTGACGTGCTGATATTGGCAATGTTCTGTATATTTCTTTAAGATTTAACACTCCAAAAAACACTAACATGTTCTGATCCTTACCCTCACAATGAAAATTAAATCAATTAAAAAAAAATATGAATGAAATGAACGAAAAATATACATATGAGCTTTCCAAAATATTCACAAATTTTTGGTTGTTCTGTTTCCTTCTGTGTCTAATTCATGTTTTATTTTGAAATAGTTTCTCCTTCTCACTTTTAACTTCATTGATTGACATGTTTCACCTGTGTCTTGTTCCACACCTGTCTGTCATCAGGGATCAGATCCGTGGGCTACAATCCTGGACCTGGAGGGAAGGTGTGTGCGCAGTACTTTGTTCCAAACAAGTAGTTTCTGTACAACTGATTCTACTAATGGGTAGAATTGGGTATGTTACTGCTTGGTTGGAACAAAAGCCTGTACCTGCAAAAGCTGGCTCTCAAGGACCAGGATTTAGTCTGTGGTCTAACTGTCTGGTAACCTTCCCCTTCTTGGATTGTACCTGCTTTATTTCTGAATATGAAATTCTTTTCACCACTATGGCTACAACTAATGACTATTTTAATTGCAGCCCTTACATCAGGTATGTCAGTGCCAATCTATCTACACAGTTGTGATACATGTAGACTCAAATGACATGAAGCTGCACCTGTCTGAGAATCTTAAAAATACTTTATCTTTCTCATTGACAGGGTTCTGAACACACAAAAATGCATCATTTCAGGCCCACCACTACACATCTACAAACACTGAACTCACACTGCACTCTGCAAAGCCTTCATCTTCTGACAAACTGGAAGTCCCCCACCCACATATCGCATGCAGTAGTCATTAAAAATAAATCAAATAACAAATAAACCAACAAATCTCAGAGGTCCACAGAGTGAGAGGTGAATTACAGTTTAATAATAATTAAACCTGGACCAGAATCAGAGGATCAACAGGAGCCACCATACTGAGCAACAATAATGAGACAGATACAAGAGTAACAGTTGAGTAGCCACTCTTATATTTTTTACAAGACAAAGCAATTTGACTGGCTTGCACAGAAGACCAAAATAACCCAAATAATTCAAAAAAATATAAAATAAAATGTGCGAACTTGAAAATAATTGTCCGTTGGGGCCCGTTAACAAAAAAATATATAAATGGTTTCAGGTCTACTTGTAGTTACTATAGTTCACCTTGTATTGTGATGTGAAATGTGCATGAACGGGTGTGTGTGCGTGGGTATCTCCTTGGTGCTGGATTTTCTTCAGGGTGTTTGGCTCGCCATCAATTTCAGCAAGAAGTTTGTCCAGGACAACATCAGGCCCCCCCAAAAAACCTGACCTACAGACAGGGTCAGAAAATTTACATTCAACATCATTCATTCTCAGATGCATCATTCAGGATATTGATTGTCAAAAGAATGTATACATTTACATCTAATTCTGACGTCAATATTCATTTCTATTCAAATCTCTTTCTCAGTTGTACAACATTCAGTCTTAAGTGCATCATTTATAAGAACTAAGCATTAAGGTGTTCACATATTTACCTGCTACAGTGTTTCATTAATTCTTAGGTAAGTAACAATTAATATTCAAAACATAATTTATCATAACCGTATCAGAACTATGTGCAAATAACATGACAGTACCCATTCTGAGTTAAAGGTAGGGTGGATGATGTTTTCCCAGAGCACTTTTTATCATATTGTTTAAATTTACCGTCACACACAGATATAAATGAATCCGCTGACACTAATCTGTTACACGTGTTACACGTCCCGGTCTTAGTCATTGGATGGTGACTTTTCAAACCAAACTGATATTTACCCCCTCTACTCTCTCCTCTGTGCGTACACATTTTAGTGCATGAACGAGCCACGTGTACATGCTACGCTAGTTAGCGACATGTCAGAAAGCACATGATGCTAAAAGAAAATAAGATGGAAATGATAGCGACATAATGGCATAAGAAGCGACAACTGAACAACAGCACAAAAACTGTATGAGACGGTAACTGTCGAGAAAAAGGCTGATGAAGAGTAAAACTAAACCAGAGTTAGCATCGGTGCAGCAGCACCCTATATACCCTGATATATGAGGATAAACCCAATTGAATGAACTGCAGTGTTAGTAATGCCAGTTTTTTTTTCTTTACTAGGCAATTTTTTCTGAAACAAAATGTTACCGTAAACAACAAACTATGCTGCTAAAATGCTAATTACTAGCCTTCAGAACCATGAATTATGACATATTTGTATAACTTTTAGTTATGAGAAGAACAGAAGTTCTACACAAATGAAACAAGGTTTCCTGAGAACCCCGTATTGCAGACCTCATCAGACTTGCTGCTCCAAAAGGGACAGACTGACCATCAAGACCAGAGGATTCTCATAGGCCGGGGGTTTCATCACATGTCCCTGTCCCAACAACCAGGAGCTGTTGCAGAGCCTAAACTTTTCTAATGTTGTTATTGTCAGATGCAGTATGTTTCATTGTGGTATCTTTATACAGCAAAGACCTCACCTTCCACAGACCAGGCTCTACATCATGTGTCTGACCTCCTGATGAAATGGATCAGCTGTGAGGAAATAGTTTCCAAAAATATGTATATAGTTGTATAATTTCATAAGTGGTTGTAATTGCTATGTGTATCGTTTATATTTTTGTTTTTCTATTTTATATATATCCCCAAAAATATATCAGTAAACATCTAGATACATTGTGATTATTTACCTTGATTGAAAAGGGAGGATATATTATGCATAAGATTACAGTTATTTAAAATTAACATTTATTTCTTATTCTTATGATTGACCAGAAAATTTACATAACAGGAGTCAAATCAAATGGTGTTCCAAAAAGTATAAAAACTTAAAGAAATACTGGTAATGTTAAATATGTACATTGATTTCTGGTTTTATTATATCCTATTTGGGAAAAAATTTTCCTGGTAAGTTGAGGAACCCCCTCTTGCAAAATATATAAAGCATTGTCTGGCAGTGTGGAGATGCAGGAGTCTTGAAGTTATCCACAGCATTTCCTCTCTGTGGACACACATGTTCTGGACACACCAGGTGAGTTGACCTGCAGCTGGGGTTCTGATGGGGGTCAGGGGTCAGACAGAGTTCCTGTAGATGAGACAGTTTTCTGTAAATAAATAAATGTGATTGTGGTGATTTCTTTAAGACTGCAAGGGAAGCTGAACTTCCCCTGCCAAAAAATAAATGACCAAATTTGTGCAGCTGTATTAACATTTCATTGACTATAAATCTGTTAGAACATGTTCATCTTGAAGAAGAGTTCTTTCAGAATCTGCTACTTATCATAAATAAATAAATTACTTGTCCATACATTCACATACCGCAGGGCTATTCAATTCGTTTTCCATTTGGGCCACATTTCGAATCCAAGACCTTAAGTTAGGCCACAAATTTTCCTCACTTACTAACCAGTGGTCATTTTTCAGTAATTACATATAATAATAATAATAATAATAGATTCATCTTTATAATAAACCATATGTATTAGTGCTGTCAGTTGATTAAAAAAAATAATCGAATTAATTACAGGATTTTGTAATTATTTAATCGAATTAATCACATTTTAATGTCATATCTGCTAAAGGTCTCCTGATAAAGAATTTGAATTCTAGGATATTAAAAAATTGTAGTGAATGACTAATCAATTGAATACAATAAGAAGAGAAGATCTGAAATCCAATTTTTTTATTGGTGAACTGTGCTTCATGAATTAAATCCAAAAGTAAAGGTCCAGCACATTAAACCAGTTAGACCAAGTGCATTATTCAGAAATGTAAAACAAATACGGTAATACAGTTAAATAAATAAAATTCTGAAATAAAATAAGGCTGTCTCAAATAGGCACTTAAAGGTGGAGTGGGTGATTCTTTTTTGCAGCATTTTTTAAAATATTGCCTGAAAACCTTTTCACATTCCCACTGCACACACTAAAATAGAATGTTTGCAAAAAACTCGAAACATTTTGGTCCGGTCTAGAGGGTGTATTCAGAGGAAAACTCCGACCAATCAATGTACTGATCATCTTTACATTTATTGACTGTCTAATACGTCCATCAAATACCTATGCACACACCCCCACCCCACCCTTCCCAACGGCTCCCCGCTCCACCCCCCTCCCCCTCCCACTCGACCCCTCCCCCCATTTTGCGCGTTCACTGTGTCGTCGTCACTTGACCCCCCACAGCTCTGGCAATCAGGTGAGCAGACACAGCTTCGAAAGCCAACATTCAAGTTAGCTCGCACAGATATATTGTTGCAACAATGGCAGAGAAGAAGACGTCGACTGGCAGCAAAACCAAGGGGAAAACTGTTCTTGAAAAAGCAACAGCCATGCAGAAGCTAACAGAAGAACGAAACAGGACAAGAGTGGTTATCGGTACGGCTTTCCAGCGCTGGCGCCAGCTAAAAAGTGAGAAGGGGATCCAGATGGATGCCAAAGTCGCCAAATTTTTACTGGATATGTAAGATGTTGTCTTCTAATTACATAATATTTTGACATACTGGTCGGTTACGGGTATTGTAGGCCTATTCAACCAGTCAGTGAGAAAATGAAAGATGGTGACAAACTTATTGTCAATCGAGTGACATAAGCATAATTCCAGCATGTTTCGCTAAGCTACCTACTCTGTCAACTACAAGGCTAAGCTAAGTCTGAGCTTGAGCTCTCGTCATGAAAACTCTAAATACAAAAATAACACGTGAACAATACTGTGATTACCACAATTTGATTATCGCAAATTTATGGTGACTACAACAGAAAGGTGCCTTTATCCCAGAGATACCCCATACCCCCGTGTGAGTCGTTCTGTTTGTTGCCCGTGAAATAAAGCGCCCGCAAGTAAATAAGTCAGTAACATAAATCATTCAAATTCAGGTATGTGGTAGGCTACTACGGGCAAATGCATACTACTTATAAAATAATCCATGTCTGTGACTGTAACCTATGATGGCTGGCTAGGGACACGATACAGCAGGCTACGTACATCGTATCATTACTGCAATAACAAAGTAATTGACACACGTATCCAATCAACTAGTGGAAATCTAACAGATACTCTAGTTTGAATTTTATGTCAATATTCTTGAAATTACAATAATGAAAGACTGTCTACGTTCATTACGATGTTCACAAATCTTGTGAAGACGACATTGCTTGAAGTTAGCAAAGCGGTCACTGTCTGTCATGCTATTGGCGTGAATGCTCATGAACTCCTGTGACCCCTCGAGAGTGTGCGCGTTCATGTATCCATGAATCGTGAAGGCGTGGTTTCGAGGGGTGAGCTGAAGAGGAGGAGGCCGAGCCTTTGGGAGGAGGGGAGGGAATGTATATTTTCAAAATCTCGCTTGTGTTGAATAGCTGTAACCGTTTTTTCCAAGATCTCCCACTCCACCTTTAAGCTCAATTGCTGATAACGTGACCACGTGACCATCAGCCAACCAGAAACACATTTGCTCAGACTTGTCGCTCCGTGCCAAACGGCACCGACAGAAACAGCATAGATTACACTGAAACGAGCCACTGGAATTGTTGCAGTACTCGGATAATGTGACTTAAGTTCATGGTTTTCTTTATTTAAACAATGTTTATTTAACATTTCACCAGACTGGAACATACTCATAATTAATTGCATTCATTTTTTTAACGCGTTTAATTGCGGCATAATTAATTAATCGAATTAACGCGTTAAAATGACAGCTCTAATTCTAACATTATATTTATTGATATTTGATAAACTAAAATGCATAGATCTATATTATGTTCTGGAGACTAGTGAACGGTATTTTATTTTTCAAGCGCAATATCACCTCTGCTGCATCTGGGCCGCAGCCTCGCCAATTGAAAATTTGAGCCCGCCCGGACGCTAAGCGTCTCTGGGAGTCAATGGAGTGTGGGCGGGGCCTGGACACTGAGCGTCCGCATGGTGATTGGAGGAAAATCAGAATGTAGTGGTGATGCGTGGTGATTGGAGAAAAAGCAGAATGTCTGGGTTTCAAAACTATATAACACAGACACCCCCCAGCCACTCTCAAGAACTTCCGGGAGACTTGGGACGTCTGCATGACGTCACCTCAGCTGCATGATTTCAGTCCCGTTGCGGATTTTCCATGTGAAGTCAAATGACAAGCAGAGACTATTTGTTGGCCTTTCCAGAGTGAACTAATTCACTCTTACACTGTAAATAAATCACACTCACGTATTTCATTGTTCTATAAATATTAAAGTTTCCTTGTTCTTATTGTTGTTGTTCTAGTTTTAATTACCTTTTGTTCGATGCAATCATACCTGGCTAGATCCGAGTGACCAGCTAGCAGACATGATGGCAAACAATGCTAACATTGGGCCAAGTCTCCCAGAAGTTCCAGTAAACATCTCGATGAACGACAAACATCTCCCTGAAATGACTTTTTGGAACTTGGGATGTCTGTAAATAACATGTTTATGATGTACGGCAAATATTGGCTTCCCCTGTTTGAAAGATCACAAATCGCCACTGATACATACATAACACAGTTTGAGTCACTGACCACTCTATTCAGATAAAAATGTTTGCCAGAGGCAAGATACATCACAATCTAACATTAGCAGCTAATTAGCGTATGAATTGGGTCTGTTAGAGTCAAAAACATAATATACACCGCTCAATAAGTTCAAAGAATATCTATCTTACAGCAATTCACTCTAAGATCGTAAGATTACTTATGCTAATTATACTTAAAAACTGAAAAGTCTAACTTCTAATGTGATAAGATAATATAAGCAGAAACAATCATCATATTCATCATTTAGGTTCATTATGGTGTTAAGAGGAATTTTCTTACCCGTGAATGAGCGATGAGAAAAGTTTAGCTCATGTTAGCAAGTTGATGCAGCAGTATTCGTGAACCCAGGAACAAGCGGTGCGTGGCTTCAGGGGGAGTCTGGAGACAGGAGGTTGGTCTTGTGAGGTGTTTTTTTTTTTTTTTTTTTTTTTACATGCTGCCTGTTAGAAGCAAGTTTCCAAGATCATCCACCCTACCTTTAAGACTTAGAGATATTACGAGAGTGTGCTTAATTTTCTCTATAGGCGTATTCATGAGAAAAATGCAGAAAAAATGACTCTAGTTGAGGGGTTCCCAACCTTTTTCAGCTCAGGGCCCACTTGGAAATCTCCTAAATGTTGGCCGCACACCTCTGACCCAATAAACAATACAGAAGCAAATTAATGCATTTTAGACCACTTTGCTATTTTAATGTAAAAAATGTAACATTTAGGACTGATTTAAATTAAAGTACAAATAAAATACAACTTTTCCATTAATCACATGTGAAATTACTATTTTTTCTTTTGGCATTAGGAAAATGAAACTTCCCCATTAAGTATATACACAGTGAATATGTTAAGAAGCCATTATTCACGCCGGTTCACTCATAACATTAACATCACCACCGCTTTCTTTTTTGTGCACGGGAAACAGAGGAACAATACCATCAAAGTAGCTAAAGTAGCACATTTCTCACCGTTGATCTGTGTGTATCGAAGTGGAGCACACCGGTGTTGTGAGTTCATAGAAACTTTCCAGATGAAAGGTAAGCCGTTAGGCACAAAGCTAGCATTAGCATGGATGACAACCATAAAGGGGTGTTCACATCGGACTCAACTTATAAAAAAAACACTTGCATAGTATAAAAGAAGTTCCGATATATATATATATATATATATATATATATATATATATATATATATATATATATCGGAACTTCTTATATATACGATAGATATATATATCTGTTTGCATTTGACTTCACATGGAAAATCCGTAATGGGACTGAAATCATGCAACTGAGGTGACGTCATGCAGATGCCCCAAGTCTCCCGGAAGTTCTTGAGAGTGGCTCCGTGATGCCCTTGAGTCAGGTAAAATATCCTGGATTTTATACTATGCGAGTGTTTTTTTTTTTTTAAATATACAATGCGAGTGAGAGCGTGCAGGCAAAACAGTAACTTGTGCATTATACGTGGATCGCTTTGACTGGATTGCGCAGGAGAGAGAGAGAGAGAGAGAGATATCTCCCTGAAATGACTTTGGAACCTGGGGTGTCTGCGTTATGTAGTTTTGAAACCTGTCAGTCAAACTACATTCTGATTTTCCTCCAATCACCATGCATCGCCACGACATGTCCAGCGTCCAGGCCAGCCCCCGTGACTCTCAGAGATGCTCAGTAGTGATGGGAATTGTTGTTCACTTTGAAGAAGTAGTTCTGTTCAGATCGTTCAGTAAAAAAAACTGTTCATTTCATTCAGTCAGTGCATTCTGGGGTGCGTGTGTGTGTGTGTGTGTGTGTGTGTGTGTGTGTGTGTAAATGTGTGCATGTGTGCGATTCCTATTCAACAATAAAATGAAACAAAAATGATTTCTGATTCATTGGTTATTTTTAATAAGGGTAATAATTATAATAGTTATTATTACTAATAATATCAGTATTATTGTTGTTCTTATTTCTTGTTTTTAACGAGCTTTTAATGTAAAGTGACCTTGAGTTGTTATTTCTTGTTTTTAACCAACCTTTACTGTAAAATGTCTGAGTTTTAAAAAGCTATATATTTAAAAAAAAAAAAAAAAAAGACACATACACCGACAGTACAATAACGAACTGTACACTGAACAGCTTCCCCTTAAAGTCATCCAGTGGATTCATTCAGAACTATTTCACGGGAAGCCGTTCACTAAATGGCTCAGACCTATCTTACGGGCAAGTGGTTCAGTGAACGCTCAGACCTGATCCGACGGCTCATGATCAGCCAGTGGGTCACTCGTTCCTCCGCAACTGCCAACCACCTACACACACACACCCACACACACTTCTGTTTTTCTTGCCAACCTCAAGTCTATATGTGCAATATGCCCGAATAAAGTGTTACCCCTTGTGTTGGGCTCCTTCTCCCTCACAGGCGTGCCTTGTGTCGAGGTTTCCCCAGGCTTAATGTGTGATTTCCTCTCCCGACCAGCGAGGACTTCCTGGAATTTCTCAGCTGCATCCCGCTTCCGATACAGGGTGCAGAGTGTGGGCTTCTGCTGCAGTGGGGTCTTCTTCTTCCTCTTTTGGGGTGGACCTGGGGTCTGCTCCCCACTGCTGGTGCTGTCTTAGTCTAAAAAAATCAACATGTCCATTTTAGTTAAGCCTTATTTCCAAAACAACCAAAAGTTAATTTCAAATTATTCTTTTGTCAGTCCAGCTGTCTATGAAGAAGAATGAAAAATACTGTGAAAAGAGAAAATGGTGGCTTACGTTAAATGCTATGTTTACCGTACCTTCTTCAGTATAGGAGCCAGTCTCTGGTTCCGGGGCAGGGTGCTTGACCTTCTCAAGTCTCTTCCTTCCTTCCATGGTTTTGATGGGGATAATGATGAGATTGCTTGTCTGTGCATTCATTTTTAAACTTAACTTGGACACACCTACTCAGGAAGTGTCCAGCTGCTTCCTGCTGGCATTTTTGCCTCCAGGCAGTGGTGCGAGACACAGCCCCAGCATCACTAGCAGCACCAGCAGCGATGGGCCCAGGAGCCCAGGGTCCAGAGGGGGCAGGAGGGCTGACACCAGATGCTGCGGCACTGGTGGAGGGGACAGGGGCAGGGGCACTGCTGGTGGAGGCAGCATGGGCAGAGCAGCCCCTGGCGGAGGTGGCACGGGGGCAGATTCCAGCGGCAGCAGCACTCGTAGAGGCGATTGTGTCCGCAGGGTGGCTGGGCGGGCCAACACTAGCGGCGGCAGCGCTGGTTGAAGGGATGGAGGAGGAGGAAGCAGTGGCACGGGAGACATTGACGATGATGAGGTTGATGAAGCCAGACCAGAGACGTCCTGAGGTTGATGGTGCTTGAACGCTTGGTCTGGCTTCGCTGGCTGACACAGCGTTGCCTGAGAAGCAAGTTGGGGCTCTGTTGTGTTGTCAGCCACGCTGGGTCTCAGGACCGCTATGGTGATGTCATCCCTCATCAAAAAAAAAATATAAGACAAAACACAATATAGACACGCTATTCTGTATTCCGTCTTAGTCTGTATGTATTCTGTTTTGTTACATTATACATTACACAGTCACAATGACGTACCACTGTGCAAGGGTCCGCTCACTTATGTTGAAGAGCTGAATGCGGGTGCACGCCCTGAGGACTTCGCTGCTCAATACGTTGTCCCATATTAAACGGTAGTCCCTCATGATGGCACCCCAAAGATGGATGCGAGACCCCGCCGATGGTCTTGTGCTCGCAGTCCTGCACACGGCTCCACGAGCCTGCTGACCCCAGGAGACTGCATCTCCCAGCTGTCCCAGGGTGGCACTGTATGTGCACACACAGAAAGGTACATATTAAATCACTGACAGGCTGAAATGAATACAAACACTGCACATTGCACAATGACTGCTCACCGTCTCACACTGTCCACTCCTGGATTCCTCCAACTGTGGCTGTGGCAGTTCCTGAAGCGGCCTTTGACCAGCCTGTCCTGGTGACGGGGTGGGAAGGTCTCCGGTGTCCCAGTCATCGAACTTCTCCCAAAATGCGACAATGTTCTTGTACTGAAGACCGGTGCCGAAGGCCCGGTGGCGCAGTCCCACCAGAGCGACGGCCAGTGCCACCACGTGCTGGTAGCTGCGGTGAGCATCTGGCCCCAAGACATCCTAGAGCAAAGCATGACAGCGTATAAGACCCCACAAGGAACGTGCACACAAGCAGGGCAGGCAAACTCACAAATATGTTGATTACTCACATCTTCCTCCCCCTCACGCTGCTCTGAGTGGGAGGATTCTGACTGGGACGACGAGGCCGCTGCGACGGCGGTGACGGGCACACTGCTGGGCACCGGGACTAGGCTGTGCTCCTGCTCGATCTGGACATCCTCTCCGAGGCTGTGCTCCTGCTCGATCTGGACATCCTCTCCGATGCCCTCGTTGTAGCTCCAGTCCTCCTCGACCTCGTCAGTCCCATCGGGAGCATCAGGATCCCCCTGCTGCTGCAGCACAGCGCCTGTCTGGGAGTACAGGTACACGACCCCTATGAGTTCTCCTGTAGAAACACACACAGTTTTTAATATGCAAGCACAAGGCAACAATCAAAACCATCAGCAGCCATCATTCGTTATTTACCCATGTACTCCCTGGGCTGGATGTAATTTTCAACCAGCGTACACCCGAGGAACTACTGGGTCAGGTGGTGGAAGCTGTGCTGCAGGCACTGTAGCAACACAGCTCCATACGTGTTGTCCACAGTCCTCCCACCTCACCAGGTTCTCCAACAGGTACACTTGAAAGTGAATGTCACTAGCAGATGTACCTAGAATAAACATAGGAACGGAGGAGTGAGCGGGGAGTAGGGCTTTGACTTTTACCCAAAAGTCATATTCGAAGTTCGTTTGGTTATTGATATTTATATTTGAATATATTCAAATATGTAATTAATATTTTGACCATTAAATGCCTTCAGTAAGACCAATATTGGAATCAAATTGAAGCTATACTTGGTCTGTCCAGCAGGTGGCAGCGTTATTAGTCCAGTGGTTCCCAACCTTTTTTAGCCACAAACGTCTTTTTTCCCGCAACACGATCAATAACAGCGTAGAGTCTCTGCTTCAACCACATCTCCGCAAATGTGACGTGACTCCAGTGATTCGACTTGAGTGTGTGTCTGATGCAGGAATAACGATGCACCAAAAAAAAAAAAAAAAAAAAGTGGTGAATCGGTATGTGTAAACAGAGACAAGTTGTATAACAGGATGTTGAATATCCATTTACTATGACAAAACGTTTGTTTAGATGTCTTTGTGTCCGAAATTCCCACTTTGAAAAAACATATTAAAAACACTCTGATCCCTCCCCCTCCTCCAGCTTGCCGGGATGTATCTGTTTGTACTGTAGTAAACTGTTGTTTTCTACCAAGATCATCCCAAAACACAATTTAATTCGCACATTTTGTTGCTAGAATTTATGATAACATAGTCCCTCTGTCCACATACGTGTACATCATCTTTAGCGCATGGTAAATCGTTACAGTTCATTTCTTTTGTAAAATTTGACTTCCATAACAAACATTGAACACTTTTATACATATCTGAATAAAAATTAGCTATGAAATTTGATGGATTTTTTTTACCTGGGCAGAGTTTGGATCGGGAGTTGACATCTGAACTTCCTGGTGTGTTGTCGGCCATCTTGAATTTAAGCTGTAATATGTAGAACTCTTCTGCCACCACTAAGTGGCAGTGTAAAGACCTCATATGTGGACACCAAGCCCTTGTAGAGAAATATTTAGTATTGTGGTCTAGATGACCCAAAATATGAAGTCCACATATGTGGACGCCAGGCCCTATATTCGTTCGAATATCTCTAATTTTTAAATAAACCCTGTTGGATCAAATTGATTGTCATTATGTGAGAAAAGCGTGCTTACTTTTCTTGGTGGATTCCATTTTGAGGAAGTCACCAAAAATGGACAAAATCCTGGCCCTGGACTTGTCTAGCCATGGGAGAATGTCCCGGACATAGACGGAAATCAGCCAGGATACACTAGGCATCGCTGCATGGCTGGAAGCGACACGTTGGCAGGTTGCGCCCGGTGCCGCTGCGCCCGGTGCCGCTGCGCCCGGTGCCGCTGCGCCCGGTGCCGCTGCGCCCGGTGCCGCTGCGCCCGGTGCCGCTGCGCCCGGTGCCTGCAGCTTGCGGACCACGGAAAGGTATCTGATCGACTGCAGCATCCACCATCTGGAGTGCTCCTCCAGAAGGTACTGATGGAGGTGAGTTGCACTGTTGCTAAGAGTGCGCTCCTTTTGTCGCAGGCCATCCAAGTAGAGACACAATTGGCTCTCCTTGTCCCTGGCCGCGTACATGAACTGTGGGAATGTAAGCCAAACCCCAGCAGCATGTCACCAACACCCCCCTGGAAACCCAGACGTCACCAGTCGATGGCGGTTCCCATGGCTGGGACTCCCATGGCTGGGAATAGCCTGGCGTATCCAGGGCGTGGTCCAGGGAATCCTTGTTTGCCATAAGGGGTGCGGTGCTGGTGTCGCACTCCCTCTCTTTCTCGTGGGATGCCAGCATGCTGACGGCCCATCCCACGTCATTGCTGAGCAGCCACTGGAAAGTCTGGTCCCATTACTTCCCGGACTCCAGCACGCTGCAGACCAGTACTGCTATCCTCGACCCACAGTCCGGCCCCCCTCACCAATGCTGCCCTGGCCTCCTTCTCCACCACATTAGACACAAGGCCAGGCCCTGGTGGCAGCCTCTGCCGTTGCCCTGAGGGTGAGTTCCCCAGGGTGGCTTGGGTCAAATACAAACTTCGGAACAAACGATATGATCTGTAAGAAAAAAGGCATTCAATTACAAAAGGAGGAACACACAATAGCATGACTAATTGATTACAAGGCTTCACACAGAATGTTTTAAGTGTGTTGCCACCAGTGTTGGGGTAGTTACTTAAAAAAAAAGTAACTAGTTACACATTACTAGTAACTTGTGAAATTTGTAACTATGTTACTTTACTAGTTACTGCATTTGAAAAGTAACTTCACTACTCGTTACATTACTTTCCAGTGTAAGTAAATGATACATGGACAAATATCACAGCCTTTTCATCACTTTATTTTCAAGTATCAGTAAAAGCTTAGCTTGTTTAGGTGGGGTCGGTTAGTCTGGCTAGTACAGACTGGCTAGTAGAATCTTTCGCCACAAGTTCTGTAGTGCGGTGCTGGGCAGTCAAATGTTTCATCAGGTTGCTCATTGAGGTGGCAGCAGTTGAAAGATACCACTCACCTGGACATAGAGTGCATTTCACTCGAATGTTTTTGTCCTTTCTAGCAATAAAGTCAAAATAGTGCGAGTATTGCCACTGGCTGAATCCCCCTGCCTCCGTCTCTGTGTCCGCCATTCTCCCTCTCTTTCCTACACACCAGCAACTACGTCACTCAACGCACTCAAATCCGGTTGCTGTGGCAACGGTGCCCAGACAAGCACACAGGCAGGTCCAACGACGGACAGGATGCATGCACCACTAAAACATATTAGAACTTTTTAGACTGACAAGAGTGGTTTAGATAACACAGGAAAGCATGTTCCTAAAGCTTAGTAAAGTAGTGTAGTTACTGATATTTTGAGTGTAACGCATTACTGCACTTCGTTACCCGTGATGATAATACCATTACTGTAATCCATTACTTTGTAACTCGTTACCCCCAATTGGGGATGTCCCGATCCAGCTTTTTGCACTTCCGATCCGATATTGTATTTGCCCTTCCGAGCCGATACCGATACTGGTGGCCGATACACATGTGTCTTTTAACACAGCATCAGTACTCTGCTCTTGTGGCAGGTGTAAACCAAGGCTTTAAAAACCAGTGCAAATAATATTGTTAACTATTTAAAAAGAAAAAAGCCCTCTACTCCCCAATCTCCTCCACACTTTTTGCTCCATCTCTATCTATATACTGCCTTCAACTGTTTGCCCTGACTGCAGTCCGAGCACTCGGGGTGCGCAAACTAAAAAATATAATGGCGGTCTGGAGTGTTTTTAATAACGTTTTTTCAAAGTGGGATTTTCCGACAGAATAAAGAAGTCTAAATAAACGTTTTATTTGTCACATTGAATGGATATTCAACATCCTGTTATACATCTTCTCTCTGTTTAGACATGCTGGTTTAACACTTTTCATTTATTTTTTTGGTGCGTCGTTATTCCTGCATCAGGTGACACACAGTCGAGTCCAGTCACCGGAGTCGCGCTCACATTTCCGCAGATTTGCGGAGATGCGTTCCGTTAAAAAAGGAGAAGAAGTCAACATCCCATGTTAAATAAAGAAAACGATGTACTAAAGTCACATTAGTTACATTATCTGAGTGCTGGAACAATTCCAGTGTGCTCGTTTCAGTGTAATCTACGCTGTTTCGGTGTATGTGCCGTTTGCCATGGAGCGACAAGTCTGAGCGCGTCTCTGGTTGCTATGCAACGCGAGGCGAGCCGAGCTAAACAAATGTGGGGAGACGCTAATGCTGGTGTGCTGGAAAATGCGGACCGGATTTTAGCGAAACCACAGCAAAAAACTGGAATGGATTATCTGAATAGGTGCGCTGGAAAACCCGGACTTTTTTTAACGGATCGGATTTTTTCCCGTGCCGCCGCGCCAATACCGAAACGCATATTTTTACCAATATCGGTGACCGATCCGATGCCGATATTGAATCGGGACAAGCCTAACCCCAACACTGGTTGCCACACAGGTCAAGGGTCTGGTCACTTCACAACATTTACCTTAAGTACGTACAAATTACTCTTTGAATTTCGACCGGAAAATTGCACACATATTCTGCAATATCTAAATATGTAAGCAAACATGTCTGTTGAAAATTGAATTGATTTGCATAGTTTTAGTAATAAACCTATAAAAATAAACATACGTACTTACCTTTTTCAGTTTTGGACCAGCGACTACGTTGTCCATTCATATTTACATGTCCATTCATTTACAGATTTAAAATGCCCGCGGATCCCAACTACATACTCTTAAAGTCATACTACACCCCCAAAATGAACGCACACAATTTTAATTTGACGCTTTGAATTTACACTCGAAAACTTCACCACATATTCTGTCATGAAAAAGGGGATCAACGCTGTCCTTTTAAAACCAAATCGGTTTTGACAGCTTTATGACGTCCGCGTGCGAACGCAACATCCGAACGCAATGTCCGTTTCGCCATTAAACCCACACTTAAACATGGAATTTCGCGGCAAAAACTTCACCACATATTCTGTAATGTCTAAGCACGGAAGGTAAAGTGCCAATTAAAGTTTAATAGATTTTATTAATATTTACAAACGTATTAGGACCGTGACGACGACGCTACCTATTAATGTTCACTTGGTGTTTCTAAAATTTTGTTGGATAATAAATAACTAAATAAAATGTAATTTTAAAATAACATTTGTTTTAAAATAAATCCACAAACAATGAAATTATATAAGAAAATTTGTATACTTACACTCCGAGTAGAAGAATCCAAGATGGAGATTTTGAAAAAAAATTCCCTCACTAAGTACCAAAATCTCTGAGCGCTCATTGGTCCGGGTAACTGTGCAGCAGTTGATTGGCCTGTTCCACATGCCAACTTCCGGTCCCTTTTCGCGCCATCAGGCTGAACGTGGCCTGCGTAATGTGTGGTGCATTCCATTCCATTGCGATCGGACAACTAACTTTTTTATAAACTTTAACCCAAAGAATGTACAGATCAAGGCTTCACCCTGCCTTGATCTGTACAGTATAAAATGAGGAATTAATTACAGCAACAATAGTGAAGATAACAGAATTACATAAGAAACAAAAAAAAGAACAAAACAAAAATAAACAAAATCCACAAGGACGGCAAGGTTCAGTAAATTTTCCCCTTGCTTTAGGAAGCCAAAGTACCGCCACATTATTTGTTAAATTATCTGGGGTGGAGATTTCCTCCTCCTCAGGCGTGCTTGTTGCCTCGGCCATTGTGTAGATCTGCAAAATATGTGCGAACTGGGATGTACTAACCTCACCTACAGGACCCCAGGTGGACAAATGAGGTCACATTTACAAAAAAAAAAAAAAAAAAATCAGGTTCGAATAATAACGGCTGCCTAATATTCGTTTGAATATCTCTAATTTTTAAACTATTCTAATTTTATTCGAATAACGAAGTTCGGAGTCAAAGCCCTAGCGGGGGGAGAAAAAAAAAATCTGTACACGCACATATGCACACACAGTGTGATGCCGCAAAATTACCTGGGATGAAGCGGCTCAGGTGGAGGTGGAAGGACTCCAGGGAAGTGTTGCCACGGGCGCACCGAAAGACGGGGAGCCTCACCCCGCCCTTAGTGATTTCGTCCGTCTTGGCATAGAGTCTCACTCCCTCTGGGTCCTGGATGCAGTCGAGGTGGATGCTCCAGATCTCCTCCATCCTGCTGCGGTCGATCAGCAGGACGCCCAAGCTGTTCCAGAAATGGTCCAGCACCTCCTGGATGATCCACGCCGTCTCAGCTTCTCCCCGCATGCGGCGTTGATAGTGCTGCCCGAGCTCCTTGTGTGAAAATGCTATACAAATAAACCCTGTTGGATCAAATTGATTGCCATTATGTGAGAAAAGCGTGCTTACTTTTCTTGGTGGATTCCATTTTGAGGAAGTCACCAAAAATGGACAAAATCCTGGCCCTGGACTTGTCTAGCCAGGGGAGAATGTCCCGGACATAGACGGAAATCAGCCAGGATACACTAGGCATCGCTGCATGGCTGGAAGTGACACGTTGGCAGGTTGCGCCCGGTGCCGCTGCGCCCGGTGCCGCTGCGCCCGGAAAGGTATCTGATCGACCACAGCATCCACCATCTGGAGGAGAATATTTCTATACAAATAAAATTGACATTGACATATTTTGATAGTTGATTAGTTGTATGAATTATTTCCTTCTTTAAAATGGCTCAAATTGATTGTCAAGTAGTTTGGGATTAAGACTATTAAGACCTATTGATTAAGACTGCAGCTCTCTTCAACATCCTGCTTTGTGCTGTGTTTGTTTTGTCTGTTCTGGGCAACTGTAGAAACATGGTGGTGCAACATGGGGGACTTGGGAAGGAAGATGTAGATAAAAATAATTCATTCTAAAGTAATGAAAAATACAGCTGAAAGCCACTAAATCTTACAATCTACCTGTAAAGTCTTCTGTAGAACCAAAGAGCCACAGACAGGGAAGAAATGGACCCAACCCACATATAGTATTTTCATTGGATCTTCCTTTGATCTTTTCAAATTGAAAGAAGCAAAAATGATCCACTTATAGACAATCCGACTCAACACTGACATTAAGATGAATCTAGAACTCCAGAAACTCATTTAGAGCACATGTAGAATTAAAAAGGTCTGAGTTTGATGCCCCCAGTGAAACAGACACAGTAATGGAACCACATTGATCAGACCTGAGTTCACTGAATTGAATGTCTCAAACAACTGTCAGCCAGGCATGATCATTATTTCTCCTTCTTACAGGTCTGACCAGAGGAATCATTCAGCTGTGCTGCTAGAAGATTTACCTCCACAGTGTGTGAAACAGGCCTCGCTCTGCTTTAAAGAGCAGCTGCTGACCCTCCTGAAAGAAAGATCAAGCCCCAGAATTATCTAAATGTTTCAGAGGTTTCTACCCTGACAAGAATACTGTTGCATTAAAGACCAAGTACATTACTTTTCTGGATTAAAATGTTTAAAAATAACTAGACTAGATTTAAAATTTAAATTTTCCTAAAAAGTTTCCATTAATTATCATGAGAGAAATTCATAATTTCACATTAATTTTAATTAAAACAATGCCCCCTTTGTGCATGTGTCAGTCAACCAACACCTTATTTATATCCAGTTTTAAACCATTTGTATAATACATGTTCTTGTTTTTTTTGTACTCATCTTTAACCAGATGAAGGATTTTATTCCTCAGATTTTAAGTTATCAGACAAACAAACAGAGCAAACATAAGCATGAGCTCAGGTAGCAGCACCAAACTGCATCAGAGAAACACAGTTTTTAATGTGAAAAGCCTTTCAATGTTTTTGCTTTTAATCACCATATACTGTATATTTGTTTTTGAGAGGCAACATCTGCAGTTAATTCGGTGAAAACTTCCTGACTGTCTGGATATGAAGTTATTGGAGAAACAACCTGAGCTAACATTAGTAGAAACGCTGCATTTTGTTATTTTTATTATTATTATTATTATTATTAGTAGTAGTAGTAGTAGTAGTAGTACTTAGATTGAGACCAGAAATGTACATGTTTTGTGCTTAAGAAAACCTGAACCATGAAAATGACTTTTCGGGTCTGGAAAGTCTCTGAGGGCATTAGGTGATTGCAGTCAGATAAACATCTGGTATTGGACATAATTACTGACTCATATACCCAACATCTGGAATGCAGCGGTCATATAACCAGCAGCAGAGCAGAGATCTACCAATTGAATAAAACTTTATGGTCCCTAAGTGCCAAGCAGGTGTTTGCTACAGCAGAGACAACAAGATTAAGCAGCTGGAAAAAGATAAGGAACACAAATGGAATGTTAAGCAGAGCAATATATACTTTAGAATTAAGGAACATTAAATGTGCATCGTTGTACAGTTTGTTGCAGTGACAGACAGGTACTGGTGTGTTTAAACTGCAGAGGATGTCAATAAAAGTGTGAACTTCTGCCTGTTACTGTGGGGGGAAGTTGTTTCATGGGTTCTTGGATTAACTAGAGTTCCCATGAATATTATTTTTCCATCTGGATAACTGCCTGAAGTGGGCCAGTGTTTATGTGGAAAATCAAATTACTGACACAGGCTGGTAGTAAACCTGGGGCAATAGAAATTGGAAATGTTCCTGGCAACAGGCAACAAATCGAGCCACATGACCAAACAAATGGATTCAAATACTTCCAGAAGAAATTATGTTAAAATGTGAAATTACTAATGGGCATGACTGTCCTCTCTTGGTAATACCACCCATTATTTCCCTGTGGATTATGTCCTCTCTGAGGTCAGAAACCTCAGTGTCATCCTTTTTCTGACTTCAGTTTCCAGATAATATCCAAAACTAGATTTTATCACATAAAACAATTAATGTAAGGAGCTTTTTATTCCAGGAAGACAATGAAAAACTATTTTTGTTTTAGATATTGTAACACACTTCTCACAGGAAATATGTAGACCACCTGCAGCTACTCCAGAATGCAGTGGC
This sequence comes from Lepturacanthus savala, assembly GCA_030544235.1. Lineage (NCBI taxonomy): Eukaryota > Metazoa > Chordata > Actinopteri > Scombriformes > Trichiuridae > Lepturacanthus > Lepturacanthus savala. The sequence goes on from CM060464.1 coordinate 31,337,528, forward strand.
TAGAGCTTTAACCAGAAAAGGGAAATATGATCATATTACACCTATGCTGAGGTTATTAAACTGGCCTCAGTAAATTTTGGAATTATCTGTATCTGTGAAGATTCTTTCTTTCTTTCTATTTCCCACAAAATCCAAATTAAAATATTGTTTAGAGCATTTATTTGCAGAAAATGACAAATGTTCAAAATAACAAAAAGTCTCTACCATTGTTCTTGGGTGACTTTATTCCACTCCTGGTACCTCTTTAAGCTCATTTCAATTCGAATTGGAATTCAACAGACACTGGAATGCAATGGCTGTAATACATGTAGAGAAGCTGATTTCAGAAAAAAACTGCAGTGGTAGAACCCCCTTTAAAAACAAAACAAAAAATAGCCCCTTGCCCCAGATTGAAATAGACAAACAAACTTCAGTCGATATGTTCAATATTTCAAGATGCACCAAAAAGTCTCTTGGATCAATATCCTAACACCAACATGAAGTTGGTTTATCGCAATTTCTGCACATCGTATTGGAACAAACTAGTCATAGGGATTTTATTACACCAACTTCAAATTCACTCTGAATCATCTTCAGACATTGGAGATGAAAATCAAAAGATTTTTCCTGTGTTATTTCTGGTTGCCATGATGCCCCCAAACTTTAATGTCTCACCACAAAAAAGGAATTAGCTATAATTTGAGATTACTTTGTCCAATCTGCTGTAATTTCTTGTGCTTCATGAGTGAACAGACCTGAATAAGCATATTAATTCTGAGTCATAGCGCCAACTACTGGTAACAGGAAGTACTTGAAATGTGGAAAACATCCGATTTACATAAAATTGAGCATGAGGTGCGACTTTTTTATTGATTTTATTTCATGTGTCTCATTATATTATTGTTAAGATGGTGGTAGTGGCAATTCTATTTAATTTGAACATGTTTTATCATGTTTTTTAAATTGATTATATTTGGATGTGTTTATTTTAACTGGGTTTACTTCCATCTAACGTATTTATCCTGTCTGGTGGCTGCAGCTTCTACAGCTGACGCTCTATGAAGCACACTGTGCCTCCACCTGGAATAAAATGTTATACAAATAAAGTTTTGATTACTTGCTTCTCTGCAGCAGCCATGTTTTGCATTCACCCAGCAGCAGTTCAGAGGACAGCGATGCCATTTTATTCCAAGGACGCACACAAAGGAAGATTAACACCTTCAACATGCATGTTGATGAAACGGGTCACACAAAAGCAGAAAACAGCCGACCTGCAGGGAGACAATAAACAATTGGAAGCCAAGAAATTTTGCATTATCAACGATGACTGATGAAGTTAATTAAAATATCAAGGGCTTAGTGAGGGGGCTTAATCCAAATTCATAAATAAACTGCTTCTCTGGCTCTAATGAGCCTGTTTGTTGCAGACGCATCTTTATATTTTCCCTTTGCGATCCAACAAAAGTCTACAGCGGCTCCACGGGGAGAGACGCCTACCTCTTAATGTGTTGCTGTGCTTCGGATGCAGTTGGCGCCGGGGCATTTCTCATTACAGTCTTCAATCCTTAACTGAATAAAGCAGCTCGCGCTGTTGTGAAAGTGAGCTGCCACCTCAGAAGGGGAGAAACGGTCTGTGGTAATCATGCAGCTTTAATGTGGGTTTGCAGCAAAGGAATGCCAACAATCAGCTCAAAGACAGACGTGCTGCCCAGCCTCCAACAGGACGTAATCAGGTTTCAAATCCCTCTGAAGTGAGTGTGTTTTCTTGTATTTCTGAATTTATGAGGATCACGAATCTGTTTGTGCTCTTTAACTGCTGCAATGCATAATTCAGTTTGAATAATAAGAAAACCTAACACTGGGATGAGGTCACATTAAGTATGAAAAAGGGTCAGATTATGATAAATCTTTTTCCTAAAATTGTATTCCTGAGAGTAGTAGCTATTTTGTTAAAGAGTTTTAATTTAAGTGAGTTTAACTAAAGATATGAATCCTAGTGATGAAGTTAATCTGTGTAACAGCTGCCATAAAAAAGTGATTTGACAAATTTGAGGCATGTTTAATCATGCATTACCTTGACATGACACCTGAAATTGAATTAGTCTGACTAAAATGGGACTTTTAACATACATATAAACATGCTAGCTTGACTGAAATCAAAGGTTCAGTGATCTAATAAAGCGATTGAAATCAAGCTACTACTGCAGCTCCTCCAGACCCGTTCGACCAGGACTAGCTGATCTGTAGGTCTAAGCCAAGCTCTGACACATGTATAACATAAACAGAATTTCTCCAATTTAACATATTCTGCAACACTGCTTAATATTCCACAAAGGACCAAACGGCTTCTCTCGCATGTTTCTCTGCTGCCATTAATTCAATTCAATTTTATTTATAGCCCAACATCACAACACAGTTGCCTCACTGGGCTTCACAAAATGTCAGCGACCCAGACATCCCCCGCCTTAGACCCTCCTTCGCGGCAAGGAAAAACTCCAAAACCCAGTGGGAAAAAGGAGAAACCTCAGGGAGAACCACAGTGAAGGAGAGATCCACTCCCATGGACGGACAGGCTATAGATGAACCAGGACTGACAGATATGCATCTGATGATGATTTATCAGTATGTGAGATGTAAAAATGATTCAGTCTGTAGAGAATCAGGGGGGCCTTGATGAGTCGCAATCAGGAGTCATCATCATTGGGCCTCATGCGGCTGAACTGAAGCAGTAGCCACTCCCAGTAATAAATGTGTAGTGGACGTCATGCAGGATCACAGCAGCAGCCATGATACACGAGAACCTGCTGGACGATAGAGCACAGAAACTCCTGGGAGTTTCGCTAGTAACATCCATCTGTGGACATGTAAGTCCACAGATGGAGGTGGAGAGAAAGAGAGAGAGAGAGGGCGAGAGAGAGAGAGGGAGAGAGAGAAGGAAAGAGAGAGAGAGAGAAGCGAGAGAGAGAGAGAGGGAGGGAGAGAGAGAGAAAGCGAGAGAGAGAGAGAGAGAGAGAGAGAGAGAGGGAGAGAAAGCGAGAGAGAGAGAGAGAGAGAGAGAGAGAGGAGTCCCCCGGCAGTCTAATCCTATGGCAGCATAACTAAGGGATGACCAGAGCCAGCCCTAGCTATAAGCTTTATCAAAAAGGAAAGTCTTGAGTCTACTCTTAAAAGTAATAACCGTGTCTGCCTCCCGAACCCAGAATGGTAGTTTGTTCCACAGAAGGGGAGCTTGATAGCTGAAGGCTCTGGCTCCCATTCTACTTTTGGAGACAATAGGAACCACAAGGAGCCCAGCATCCTGAGAGCGCAGTGTTCTAGAGGGGTAGTAAGGTGTTATGAGCTCTTTTATACATGATGGTGCCTGACCATGGAGAGTTTGAATGTAAGGAGAAGAATCTTAAATTCTATTCTCGATTTAATAGATAGCCAATGCAAGGAGGCCAGAATGGGAGAGATGTGATCTCTAATCTTGGTTCCTGTCAGAACTCATGCAGCAGCATTCTGAATTAGCTGCAGAGTCCTAAGAGACCCCAGAGCAGCCTGATAACAAAGAGTTACAATAGTCCAGCCTGGAAGTAACAAATGCGTGGACTAGTTTATCTGCATCCGCTTGAGAGACAATGCGTCTGATTTTAGTGATATTACATAAGTGGAAGAATGCAGTCCTCGAAATTTGTTTTATGTGGGCATTAAAGGACAGATCCTGATCAAAAACAACTCCAAGATTCTTTGCAGTGTAGCTGGAGGCCAGGGTGATCCCATCTAAAGTAACTAATTCTCTAGAAAGAGAGTTTCTGAGGTGTTTGGGTCCAATTACAAGAACTTCAGTTTTGTCTGAATTTAACATTAAAAAGTTGTAGGTCATCCAACTTTTTATATCCTTAAGGCATGTTTGGAGTTTAGTTAGCTGGTTGGTTTCATCGGGTTTGATTGATAAATATAATTGGGTGTCGTCAGCATGTCAGAGTGATTCCTAATAATGTTCCCTAAAGGAAGCATATACAGTATAAAATAAATAGAAGTGGTCCAAGTATAGAACCTTGTGGGACTCCATGGCAAACTTTGGTATGCGTGGAGAATTTATCATTGACCTGAACGAATTGAGACCGATCTAAAAAATATGACTTAAACCAGTTTAGGGCTGTTCCTTTGATGCCAATTTGATGCTCCAGTCTCTGTAAAAGAATTTGATGGTCATTGGTGTCAAATGCGGCACTAAGATCTTAACAGGACAAGTACAGAGATAAATCCTCCATTACTGAACTACAACCATAGACCGACTACTACTCAAACTAACATGACTTCAGCATCATTGTTCTCACCCAAGCCATCTGTTCTCTGATTGGACAGCTAAATATTTGTCTGGAGAAAACCCATTAATATACCAGGAACCCAGATGGAGAAATGAAGGAAAATGAAAATTGAGTGATAGTACTTAGGGCAAAGCCATTCTAACAATATCTACCCTTTTGAACTGGAGGAAGGATTTTGAGGTACTTTCACACCAACAGCAGTTGGTGAGCACCAAATGGTCCAATTCAAACCAATTGCCTAAATTCAAACTGTTGCTTAATTTGGTTGGTTTTGGATGGTGTGAAAGCATCTGTCCCACTCGTGCACAAGAAAACCTCCCAAATGTCTGGATCTTAGCAGAGAACAAGCTCAGCTAAAGGTAGCAGCAACTACCATGAATCCACACTACTTTCTGAAATAATTCACTGTCTATTGTTATTGTTTTAATTAGTGGAACAATGGTGTCAGAAAATGGCAAATTGTACCTTTAAATGATTTTACAGCAATCTCTGTTTTTTGGTGAGACAGACATACTCAAAATCCAATAAATCTTCAGTCTTGCTTAAAATTTGGTCACAGAACTGGATGTATTCAAAATATACAGCATTTATTAATATAATCTATATATTTATGATATTATATTTACAGTAGAATGTGCTAAGCAGGAAATCCATCCTTCGGTTTGAAATGCATGTCAGTGCTGCAAGACAATCTTTATGTTTTGTTGAACCTGTCACAGTGTGGATCATAACTGAAAAAAAATACATACAGTATATCCACACAGTTTTCCCCTCAGGGATCAATAAAGTTAATATAATCTCTGCCTTCTCAGCGCTCAGTTTCACATCAACAGCTTCTTTCATCATCCTGGGTCACTGGAATATTTGTTACAAGATATACTGTCCTGACCCCTGATCTCTTTGCTTTTAGTATTTTGTAATGCTTGGATTCAGAAAATGTAGCTTAATTAAAAGTAAGCTACATTTTCTGAATCCAAGTAAGAAGTAAGAATCCTGTAAGACTGTAAAATAGCAATAAATAATATATCCGTGGATTAAATCAATGCAGTGCATTACTAAAATGTGCAGTAGTCCACCAGATGACCAGTCTTTAAAGAATTCCCCACAGAGGCCAAATAAACCCAATTTACCTTCTACTTGATGAATTCTCAGAGGTCCCTGCAGAGGGCTGGACAGACAGCATTTATCTCCCATTGGGGACCTCTGTGAAAGCCCAATAAATTACCTCCTCCTGCATGAATTAGTTAACACTGTAATCTATACAGAGGGCATTAACATACTGAGCCCCCGAGTCCTCCTCACCGAGCTAAATCTCCAGGCAGCATAAGTCAGCACCAGGCGGTTCATTTATTCATGAAGGGGCCTGTGGTCTAATGTGGATGACTGAAGGTTCATCAGCAGAAGCTTTCTGCTGGTTGTGTACAGCGTGGTTAGGCCAGAGGCTGTGGAGTCTGTCAGAGGATCGTAGAAGCAAACACACAGAAATACATTTATACATCAGTCAATCTGTCTATAACTGAGATCTGAATCCAGACTATATAATGTTGACTGTTTAATGTGTTTCATACAGGTAGGAAGTGTCATTACTGGTTAATCTGTATCAACCTCTTAAAAGCTGCAATGTGTACGATTTAGAGGCTTTTAGCAGCATCTAGCTGCAGAGACTTTGCAGAAATTGGATATGATATACATAATTATATTTATATTAATGCGTTTGCTTAGATTATGTCTTATGTACAAGGGTAGGGGACTCCCTCTGTGAATTGCACCATGTCTCTACAGTAGCTCAGAAGAGACAAAACTAATGGCTGTACCGTAGAGTCTACACTCTACACTCAGTTGGTTTCAATCTGCATATTCATCACTAGATGCACCAGAAGCTATACACTGTACTAAGGATGCAAGCAATTAATATGTTCATAGTTGATTAATCAAGCAATTATTGAAATAATTTGTTTGGTACATAAAATTATGTGAAATGTCGATCACTGTACAAAGCTGGAGATTCAATCAAGAAATTATGTTTTTGTCTAGCCCAGTAGACCACAATCCAAAAATCATCAATTTACAATTAACTAAAGACTACAACTCAAGAAACCAGGAAATAATCAAATGAGAGAAGATAGAATAGTATATCTTGGAATTTTGACATTCTCTTCTTTAAAATGACTCAAATTGATTAATCATTTGACAAAATATTTGGAAATAAATGTAATAGTTGACAGCTAATCAATTAAACAATTAACTGCAGCTCTACACTACCTTAAATAATTTCCTAAAGACGAATCTGAGGAATTCAAGTTTGACTTTTTTTTTTTCCTTTAAATGTGTTATGACCGGAAATGACGTAGCCAGAACCCAAATGCAGAGTCATGAACAAAGTTAGTTTATTTAGATATTGTCCAGAACAGAAAATCACCTCGTAGCAGGGAAAAAACGATCGACAAAAACAAACTCTATAAGCAACCAACAAAACCCACAACGGGAAACTAAAAAGTACAAACAAAACCAAAGTCGCTCCGCAGGGGAGGAAAAAAGCACACAGGGAAAAACAAAAAACTCACGACTATCGTGGCAAAGGGAAAATACTCGGGGGAACTTGCGGGGAGGATCATGGGGGGAGCAGGGAGCTGCGGCCTTGGGAAAATCCACGAGAGCATGAACTGCTGGACGGGAGAAATTGGTCTGGCACTGAGGAGCAGTTGGGCTGAGCTTAAGTAGTTCTGCTGGGGAGTCAATTGGGATCAGGTGTGTCTAGTTACTGTGGCCGCAGCTCCGCCCCCCTGCACGGCCTCTAGGAAACAGAGAGGAAAGTTAGGGAGGAAAACACCAAAAAACAGAACAGAACAGGATCATGACAAAATGAACATTATGTGGAACACAAAGCTCCAGCTCTAACATTCAATGTCCTGGCTGTTACTGATGTTACAAGCTCTAGGTAGTAAGAAGTTGCCAAACCTCTCAGGGCATCTGTGAGGAGCTTTGGCAAGTGGAGGCTGGGAAAGTAACCACTGCTCCTTCATGTTAAGAGAGTAGGATGGTTTATGCCTCCTGGACTCTCCTGCAAAGAGATTCTGGAAGTGTTAGAATAGTGTGAATAACTCAGTCCCTTCCAACGAGAGGTGGAGGTTGTGGCTGGAGCAGTTGCCAACATACCCTGGAGCCTGAATAGCAGCTGATACTCCCAAGATGGATGGAAACAGGTGACAACTCTGCAGGAAAGACTCCGTTTCGTAATTGTGTGTTGGATAGATGTTAAAATAGATTTTCTCTTACCTTCTTCAAAAACTGCTGTTTTCTTAATGATGTCATGTACCACAGTTCAATAGTACAAAGTGAAATTCATAGGCTTGGGCAGTAAAATAATATCAATATATAGTGTCAATATCCACATATGTCCCTTGATAATGGACCAACTAGAAAAGCACAGACCTTCGCCAAACATACAGTCAAGGTACTAGCAATATGCTAGTTGTAGCATATATATATATATATATATATATATATATATATATATATATATATATATATATATATATAATACCCCAAAACAACAACAACAACACCCTGGTAGTTTCACCCAGAGAAATATTTTTGCACTATTAGCAACAAAGGCAGACAGGTTCATTATACAAAATGAAATTAGGAGATGTGGTTCTGCTTAGAAATATAGAGGGGCATTTATTTTCACACATAGTAAAAATACTGTTCTTTTTAAAACTTTAACAGTGCAATAAATGAAGTTACCTGATCACACACACACACACTCATTACAAACATGCACACAGGTGCAAAAATCCAGATGAACCACACTACACACAGGAAGGAGATATCGCCACCTGGAGACACCAGTTCGAACTAAACCAATTACACAAAAATACACTGTTAAATAATCACTCAAAAAGATCCAAAACAAATCCAAAGAAACAAAACAATCCAAAAAATAAACAAATGTAAAATAATAAACTGCTCCTAATAGTCCAAATTAAAAGATAGGTACCTGAAAGTAGCTTGCTCAACTTAAATCAAAGAGGAACCAGAGGGTACAGAAAAAGCAAAAGGAAATATATCAATTACAAAAGAACAAAATAGGAGGATATAACAAAACACTGAATTATAATTACTAATTTGATTACAAAACGTAACATATAACAATAAAGGATCAATTACTAATAAACGAATAAACAACCGAAACCCGATTAATGTTAAACACAACTTTTAACTCCTCAGATCCTAGTCTCTATTTGCAAACCCATCCACGTACGATGGGGATAGGGAAGCTGACACTTCACTTCTGACTGGAAGCTGTAGGCTCCAAAGATGTAGGACAGTTTAGTCAATAGCAACAATAAAATCAATTTGAGACAGTAGCAACAGCGCATAAAAACAGTTGGCTTGTAGGCACTGCAGCCCACAGGCAAACCAGCAGCCGATAAAAAAAACAGCAGCCTATAGACAAATCAGCAGCCTATGATCAAACCAGCCGTTTATAGATATACCAGCAGCCTATAGACAAACCAGTGGTCTATAGACAAAAGGCTCATCTTAGTAAAATTACTATGATATTCTGTCATGTGTTCTTGTGTTCTTGATGTCCACTTTCTGTTTTATTTTGAAATAATATTTCCTTTTATCCTGTCACTTATAGTTTCTATGTTTTCCTGCCTTTGTTGATTGTTTCATGTGTTTGTCCAGTGTCTAGTTTAGGGGTGTTTACACCGGACAAAAATGCGATTACATGTCAATGGGAAGACACAAATTTTCGCGGCGCGACGTAATGAATGCGATTTCGTGACGCGATGGATGCGAAGTGGAGAAAAATTGCGCTCCACGACGCGAAATTCGCCTGTCGCATCGAGTTGAAAATATTGAACTTTTCAGGCGAATGCATAGGATGACGTCCCACGACAACCAATCAGCGTTGCGATTCGCTCCACGTCCCCCTGACAACGGGGAATTCACTTATCGCCAGTCTTGTACTTTTCAACGGACTTGGAAGCCGCGTCGTCCAGGCGGAGCTCCGGTAGGACGCGTTGAAACCAGCCGAGCTCTGTGCACCTCCAGAGGGTATCATGTACACAGAAATGACGGCGGAGCGTGGGTCTTTGAGAGCTGTACAACGCAGTGACAGTGGTGATCTCACACATGGATGATGAGAGAAAAAGCAAAACAGGAGGGGACGCGATGACGCAATCTGGCGAATTTTCGCAAAACGGTCAGGCGATGAAAAATTAATTTCGCGCGATGGGCGTGACAAAATCACGCCCATCGCGCGAAAAAATCGCCTCAGATGAGTCCAGTGTGAACACCCCTTTTCACTCACCTGTGTGTAGCTATTAATCAGTGGCTGTGTGTTCCCGCTATTCTACTCTTATCCACTGTTTTTGGTGTCTTGTGTTCTCTGCGTTTGGAAAGAAGAGAAAGAAACCATGATCATTATGAATCAGCCATATATTCAGTAAAAAGCCCATCAAAAGGTCATTAATTTTTCAATCAAGAAACAGGACACACACAACCGATGCAGTAATCCATAAACCACTGCAGCCAGGACACCAATGGTTGTAGCCACTGTAGCAGGAAAAGATGAAACCACTACATACTAGATATGTTATTCAGACTCGTGGTTGAGTTATATAAAATCAGAGTTGTGGTCTCAATCCTCACTTGCCAGAGCTGAAAGAAAATGTTCTTTTTTTTTTTTTTTACAAAAAAAAAACAATTGAAGCTGATATATGGAAGTGGGAAAGATAAATACAAATAAATGTTATATTCTGCCTGAAATCGTCTGTTTTGAACTTTGAATGACATGTCCTATGACAATTACCAATGTTCAACTGTTTGTATAAATAAAATATTGAATGTATTTTTTTAAGATTGTCTACATATTTATAGAACTGAATATTCTGATGTTGAAATGATGTGAAACTTGGCCAAAAATGCTGGAGCTCACTGGCAACGTTTATTTGTCTCTATTACTCTGGCAAAGAAAGAGTTATACTCATAATGAAAGTGAAAAATAAATGTCAGATCTCATCAATATGCTTTAGTTTGACCCATGTTTAAACATCAGTGTTTGATGTTAAACAAAGCTGACACGAAACAGGATCAATCTTACGCCTTTTCTAGGATCTAAAAAAAAAATTTCCATGAAAAGAAGGACTGTCTGAGAGAGAAGAGGGAAGAAAGGAAATAAGATCTGAGGAGAGGAAAAAAAAGAATGATTTTTCTTCTGAGACAGGATGTTATTAGAGTTAGAAGAGATATGAGAGTAGTGAGAAGAAATATTTCATGAACAGACAATGTTTCAGTTTGTGATGGAAGATTCCGGAGTGAATCCAGACTGTACAGGAAATGTGATTCTGCCGATGCTTTTGGGCGACGGGACGCGGTGTCTGGGTGAGTTTTGCAAACCGGCCGCGTCATTCATATTCATATCAGCAGACACATCCACATGGAGATGAGCCAGCGGCTGCTGAGTCCTGTAATGGCTGCTGTCATTAACCACACCATCAGCGCGATGGCTTCTCCATCAACATTAGCACCTGTCCTCGGGCTGCGTCATCTTGTTTCCCTCCAGATTTATTGCTGTTCTTATTCTTCACATCTTGTGCTCCGACAAGGTGCAGTCAGCCACGTTTGGCATTATGGACACGTAGCTCGAAACAGGGAGCATAAACATCAGCAGACACATCAGCCATATGATTGATGAGCAGCATCCAGCGGCTGTTGCTATGTCACCTTGCAGCATCACATCAGAGGGAGGGGAAAGCATCTGAGGTGACCAATGAGATCGCTCGGCCTAATCTAAAGGGGAAAAAAAGCTGCAACACATAAAACTGTGAATGTACTCATAAAAGAAAGTCCCAGGACATCACTTCTATGGAGGGCGGGAGGACAATGCTCTCATAAAAGACAAAACAGTACAAAAATAAAAATCAAGTTCTGGAAGTGAAATGGCTCGACTGAGCAGGAGCAGAAGGAGCAGGAGGAGGAAGAGGAGGAGTGGGGTGTGGAGGTATTTAGCTGTTTACCCTCTGCAGTAATGAGATGAGGCTGAAGTGAATCACTCCATTAGGATGCTGGTTTTACCAAGTAGTGCGACAGCGGCGGCACTGCTTTAAATATACAAACAGTGACGTTAATTAGATCAGAGGGATTCACAGACCTGTAAATGACAGGATTAATAATCTGTTTGTGAAGCTGAGGACACAAATACAACTCCCCCCGCTGTGTATCTGTCACAGTGTTAGAGGGCATCGAGTGTTTCTCTGCAGCATAGCAGGAACAGGGAGGACACAAGTCTTGCTGCTATTCATGCTATCGTATACATATGCAGGGTGAGGTTCACTATTTAAAAAAATAAAAGTATCTCTTTAAAAAGGGCTTCATTAAATAATTAATAAATAGGATTAATTTAAAGACAGAGATCCTATTGGCAAAAAGGTTTGTCTTTTACATTTCTATCCTATTGGAACATTAGGTGTTTAAAACACAATTAGTGTAATGTTATGTGTACTTTTAAAAACAAAACTTAGGCTTATTAAAATGTGTGTATATATATATATATATATATATATATATATATATATATATATATATATATATATATATATATATATATATATATATATATATATATATATATATATATATATATGGTTATGAGAGTTGAGTTATGAGAACAATCTCTACATGCAAGTTTGATGTGCTAGAATCTTACGAAAATAACATGTGAGGAAAAGAAGTCATGTGGCAACTCACAGCTCCACCCTTTCACCTACTTACTATGTCTTACTATGTCTTATTTTTCAGTTTCTGGTATTTTTATCAGCGTTTTATTCTAAAGGAATCCTACCGGTGCTTGAAGGGAAAACAAAACTACATAATAATTATCACTGCTCTCTATCATCCTCACCTCAACAACATTTCAGTGTTAACATGATAAACATTTTACATGTTTTGACATCTGACATATAGGTTCCTGTTTTTAACCTGCAGCCATATGGTGTGTGTGTGTGTGTGTGTGTGTGTGTGTGTGTGTGAGAGAGAGAGAGAGAGAAAGAGAGAGAGAGAGTAAAAAGATAGTTTGTCTACAAATATTTGCCTGAATGACTTTGTGCTCTGAGGGCATTTGGAAAGAGCTCACATGTTTGGAAACTAATGCCAGTGGAGCTAATGGGCGTATTGATTGCTTTTCAATTGGGTAGCCAGCAGCCTTACAAATTAGATGTTTTCAGCAGCTCTATTTATCATCCAAGAGGCGTGCATTGTCAGGCTGTAGAAGTTTGAACAACACATCACACAAGCTTGATTCAATTTGAGTCAATTGCAGATGCAGCGCAGGCATAGTAGTAAACTCTGAGGGGGTTTGTGGTTTTGATGCTTTACTGACCATCTGGCACACATGTGACATACGTGCACATAGGTAGTATGTAGTACACTACATAGTATTAAAAGAAACAACATGAAGCTGCACAGAAATGTGAGTCTATGTTATATCAGGAGTCACAGTATAATCAGACCTACAATAATTAAAACAACCTAAAAAAGAGTGCATTTACCTCAAAAAGACTCAATGCCACTGCAGTGCATGTGCACTTGTAGACATTTTCATATCATCAAAAATGATATTACTGGTATGAATCTTCATTTTTGTTATTTTAAGAGACTCACAGTCTGGATTTCACTCACTTAGTCATTTTATAATACAGTTGAGAAAAATATAAACCGAACATTTCAATTTGTGGATTAAAAGATTCAAGACTTACATAGACAGATACATGTAAATGTAGTAGTAATAAAATGATTAAATTCAAACATAATGAGGTTACATGAACTTAAATTTATGAAGTACAAAAATACAACAATACCAACAACTGTTACTAAACCTAAACCTTTGGCCATTATAGTGGCAATTATTGAAAAACGGTTCATATTTCATAAATAATATAAATAAAACATTAAATACATTGAAATAAATTATTTAAAAATTGTATTTTTAATAAAAAAAAGATAAATAATAATAAAAGATAAATATCTACAATTAAGTAATGTCCATACTTTGAGTGTAAGAATTTATTTTTGTCCAAATAAATTTGATAAAGACATTCAATGAACGATCAAACATTTTGAAAATGTGTAAATTGTCAAATACAATGAGCAATTTTAAGTCAATATCAGGGGAAATCCTTAACGTATATATATATAACATCTTAATGATATGACAAACTTTTTAGACTTTCTTTCCTTTGATAGAGTTGAGCTCAAAACACTTTTCTGAAAGAGGTTTGCAATAAAGAATAAGAAAAGCTCTCTTCTGAATGAAGCCTGACTGAATTCCTGGTCCAAATAATCCAAACTCAATAATCACAGTGATCCATAGATGGTGCTGCGTCACTGATAGACTGCTGCAGGTAAGATTAATGTTTTAATTATATTTTGATTAATTTTTACATGGAACTTTGTAATTAGAGCTTGATGAATCAAGCATGAATGAATAAAGCACAGGGGCCGTTTCTCTTACCAGGCATGTTTTTTATGATTAATCTGAAAATTAGCCATTGTTACACAGCCCCTGCAGTCAATCATTATGTAATTTAGGGAGCAAGTAGATGTAGGTTAATTAACTCTTCCTGAGCCAGGCAGAGGATATAAAAGCAACCACAGTTATGGAATGGAATGTTAATGTTTCAGTAATCATATAGCAATTAATTTTTATTGCTTTTTATGCTGACAAAAATGAGGACAATCAATGAATTAGTCAATAAATGATTATGGTTAAAAATAAATGCTCAAATATAAATTAATAAGACCACACAGACTTTGTAGAGTCAAATCTTCAGATGTTGAAAACCAATATATTTTCAAAAGTGGAAAAATGGACTGTTTTTTTTTGTTTTTTTTTTTAAAATTAGAATCAGCTTATTACAGACAGGATTGACATTACTGACAGGATGTGTTGATTCTGCTGAAAAAAACTCAGCTTCTTCACAAACTTTGTGGATTACATGTTCAGTGTTTCTCACCTTAGCAGCTGCTGTATTTGGGCCAAACTGTAACAGAACAAACAGCCTGAGCTTCTAACTTCACAGTTCTGTGAAGTAAGAAATGTAATAAAAAAAAAGAACACGATCCTAAACATGACAGCTAACCGAGATTTATGTTGGAAGTCTGGGGAGTCTGGATTAAAAAAAAGAAACCTGCCGAGGGTAGAAACAATTTCCTTGACTGATTAGTGTGTCGTGAGGAACATCTGCGTCTGATTCCTCAGCACCGAGGAAGTACATGAAAGTGGGAATTATAGGATGAGAAGTGTCTGTTTTTTGACACGAGAAGCAGGAGTCTGACGAGCTGTCGCTCCCTCGGGGAGACGCTTCCTTCAGCTCAGCTGCAGTGTCTCCATGACTCAGACACTGAACAAACCCAACAGCAAAACCAGAAAAGGCACAAAACCACAAATGCATCTGCTTTTCCCCTGAGATTAGTTTTGTTTTTGAGGGCAGCAGATCAGTCAGAGCCCAGAGTTCATAACCCAGGATTTTATTTTAGAGATTCCTGCATTTTAGACGACTTTATTCACTTTAGACTCATTAGTGTGGTTACTGTTACTGTGCAGATTTAACCCATAAACCCACTGGCAACTATAGTTCATGTTCTACTTAAAATGAAACTCTAAATGTTTCTCATACATTGTTTTTTAATGACATGATAGTATACGACCTGGACAAGGTTTTAAGCAAAAGATTCTGATGTTTTTGCTGAGTAAAACCTGAAAAAGATCTTTTTGTGCCAGATTTCACTCAGATTTGTAGATAACTCAGTAAACCTGCTGGTGAAACCAGATCCTCTGAGACCACATAAGGAACTTAACAACAAAACTTGTTGTGAAATGTACTTCTATTCGTCTAGATCTGCTTGAGGTCGCCAGTGCTTGGTGCCTTTTACTCCATATATCTGAGGTTGATCTAAGGTGTATAGACACCTTAGATCAACCAAATACTGTTGTTCAATATAAGTACATTTATTAAAATAATTAAATAGTTGATGTACATCATCTTCACACAACCATTTTTCCCATTTCTACCATTTCATCTCATATGACATGACATACAGTTGCCCCACCTGGCAGCTTGTGTGAAATGAGCAATAAAATAAAATACAGTAAAATACAAGATACAAAAAAAATTGCCTGTAGGTGTGAGTGAATGGTGTGTGTGCCCCATTATAGCCTGGTAACTGTCTGAGGTGTATTCCTGCCTCTTGCCTGAAGTACGCTGGGATTGGCTCCAGCAGACCCCTGTGACCAGGGCCGCTGCTAAGGTTTTGGAGGCCCTAAGCTCAGCTTGTATGGAGCCCCCCCCCCGGACCACCCGTCCACCGAACTCCTGGAAGCTCATGAAATTTACAGTTGAAAATAAGTCTTATATAGGGCATGTAGATATCAAACAATTAACTTTTATTATACAATAATATACTGTATGTTAAATAATAAATCAGAGAGAGCAACAACACAATAACAAATAAATAAAACAACTGCATCCAAGGGAAGGCTTTCAGTTGTGGGTGTGGATGTCTCTTCTAAGGTGACTGTTGTTGTTTGTGGCTGTTTACTTGAACCTTTAGACACGTTGGATGGTTGTTGGCTGCTTATTGCACTGCTTGTCGATGGTTCATCATCTGGTTCATCTTCTTGCTGATGTGGTGGTCCGTCTATGTATTTGAGCATTGACCCTATGAATATGATTTAAATGAAAAAATATCTCATTAGTAAAAGTTGAATAAAAATACCCAAACCAAAAATATCACTTCATTATATTATGCTATCTAGTAGCCTTTGTATTTCACAATGATAGGAGATAGAACCCTTAAATGACATTAATATGGTAGGACATTTAACATATACTAATCCTACACATTAAACAAAACAATAGTGGCATTTTGTGAATGGTAAAGGTGGCCAAACAGTTTGTTTTTGCACTACACACGACTTTAACACACCTTCTACAACACTGTGGCCAGATGTAAAATCATCCCCCAACCAACAGACTGGGAGTTATCCCCAACGACGGAGCAGAGAAAAGATGCTAGAGCTGAGTTTTATTCTCTGTCCAATCCTGTTTACAGTTGGGATAACCTAGCCTAGCTTGTTTATCACGTAACGCTGTGTTAGCAAAACAAACAAACACGGTATAACACAGACTTACCAGAAAGGAATGCAAGTTCATCATCTTTCTCTTTTTTCCTCTTTCGCTTTTCAGCTCCAGATTCATGGTGTCTCTTGGATGATATTCTCTCATTTCAATTGTCGACGTTTTTAACTGAAGAAAACTGCTCATTAAAGCCGTTTCAGAGCGTAGTAAGAAAAGTGGCTCCGAAGCTTTGTGCCGTCGTGAACGATCCGACTCGACTCTTTGAAGTGACAGATAGGAGTCGGCTCCTCATTGGGAGCAACGGAGGAGCCGAACGAGCCGACTCGTATTAGCGAGCTGAGCCAAAAGATCCGACTCTCCAAATAGAGACGGAATTCCCATCACTCGCTGTACCATTTCCAAAGGACTTGCGGGGGTCTGAGTCTTTTTATTACGCAATAAATAACATTTAATTTTACAGATTACAGTGATGATATACAAAACTCCCGTAGAACTAATTAATATTTTAGCTATTTATTAGTGTAATAATTATTTCCTTTTTTTCCCAGTCTTAATTTTGGAGGCCCCCCTCCACTAGTTGGGGCCCTACGCTGGTTGCGTAGTCTGCGTGTACGGAGCTGCGGGCCTGCCTGTGACCCTAGTGAGGGTCACAGGGTAATAAGCATGTGTAGAAAAAGGTAGAGAAAATGACTGACTCTCTGAATGAGAGCATGCAACCAATCTGTGCTCAAAGTCATTTGTGATTATTTTAACTAACACACGGTTTTTATTCACCTTCATTTGATTCTTGTAGCAGCAACTTCAACATTTTAGAAGTCAAACACTTTATTACTTAATCTTCATATCTGGAAATATTACATTCACCCATTAGGACTGTAAAATAACTAAATAAATAAGAAGTCAGTCAGTCAGTCATTTCTATACCTGCTTATTCCTCATTAGGGTCGCAGGGGTCTGCTGGAGCCTATCCCAGCGCGTTACAGCGAGAGGCAGGGATAAACCCCAGATGGTCGCCAGCCAATCGTGGGGCACACACACCATTCACTCACACACTCACACCTACGGGCAATTTAAAGTCTCCAATTAACCTGAGCATGTTTTTGGACTGTGGGAGGAAGCCGGAGTACCCGGTGAAAACCCACGCAGACATGGGGAGAACATGCAAACTCCACACAGAAAGGTCCCAGACCCAGGACCAAGGAGGTCTTGAACCTGCAACCTTCTTGCTGTGAGGCAACAGCGCTAACCCCTGCGCCACCGTAGTATAATAAAAAAATAAAAAGGAAAGATAAAAGTAAAGTAAAGTTAGAGAAAAAAAATGTTTAAATACAGTTTTAAGAAGTATTCATCAGGTCTCTCAAAATGTACATTGTGTGTTCATGTTGGTTTATTGTTATTTAAAAGTCTATTTTTATAACCGAAAAAGAATGATACATTTTAAATATATAATTGACCTAGGAAATAAAACTTGTTGATAGCATGTGTTTTTAATTTTTAAAACCTTTTTAAGAAAGTTAAACTATCTGGTAGCAAGTTTTAGGGTTACACCATATCACATTTTTGGCAATGACCCATTTGCAAAGACATGAGACTACAGTAGCACTAGTAGTAGGCAGGTTTAAACAGCCAATTCATCTCTCATATAATCAGGTAGGAACAGTATATTAGACTCTCTGAGAAATCCATATGCTCTGGTTTGAGCTAAAGAATGTATTATATAGTCCAGGCATGAACTGCAAATAATAGCGAACTGTGTGTCATGCCGAGAGGGGGAAAAGGTTAACGATGCAGAAAATGAACGATGAGTGAAATCTAAAGAACAAACATCACAGGTATTGAAATAGGTGAGATGATACAGAGACTGAAGTCTGGACTGTTTTAATTAAACCAGAAGCATGTTTTTATTTATTCACAATAAATATCTTCTGCACCTCTATATTAAATTCTTCACGCTGCACTTCCCTTTACACGTTTCTCTATATTTACTGCAAAAATTTTGCCTGATCCTCTGAGATCATTTCACGGTAATAGAAAGTCTTGTCTTAGAAAGTCAAACTTCTAATAAAGCAGCTTCCTGCCTGAAACAGGTTTATTTATGATTTTAGAGCAGCAGAACCTCGTCTTGTCCGCAGCCTCACAACATGCATCTGGCGAGAGCTCCAAGGTTTTTCCCACATACAGAACACAGCTGTGTAAGTATCCTCAGGTTAAATGCATTTCACAGGTAGCTGATGCAGCCTCTGGGAATGTAAGGTTAAGTACTGACAGAGAGAAATGCAAATGTCCTATCTATCACTGACATATGGTCGTGGTTTCCAACAGGCTGGGTGGTTTGTCTTTCCTAAACTGGGAATTAGTTTACTGTCTGTTCTGGGCAGCGTCTTTAATCATCAATAAACTGTTGTTTCAATAGTGCCACAATCATTCAATAACCGCAATTAAATCATGATCAGTAGCCTCTGAGGATCACCTATTCCTGACCCCTTTTCCTAAAAAAGAAAAAAAAGAAGGACCTCAGGTGGTGCTCAGGTGAAATTTCTGCTTTACTATTTTGTGTTTAATTTACCCTAAAATACCAACAAATATTTGAAGAAAAAGACTGGTTAACCCTCTATTGGATGAAATATTACTTAGACATGGTAAAAAAAATGTTTTTATTTATTTATATCCTTTTATTACTTAAAATGGCCCCAATAATAGATATATTTAAGACATTTTCCATATTTGCATATTGTTAAATCTATTTAAGCATATTATAAAAAAAATATATAACATCAAAATTGAATGGAATGTAAAAAAGAAATACAGTTTACTTACCCCGGATGGTGAGTTTTTTATGTGCAGATTTTTTTTTTCTAAATTCTGAATAAAAGACAACCTTCAGTCATTGACTGAAGGTACCTTCAGTACCTTCAGTCAATGACTGGCAAATAGGATATTCTGGTCATGTGACCTCGTAAATTGCACGTCCTTCAAAAATAAAAGCCCCCCTTTTCAAACCTAACTGTAAAAACATACATTTTATATCACAGCTTTGTTGAAAAAAATAATAATAAAGTAATCGTTGCCATATGGCAACACTAAGCAATAGAGGGTTGAATTTGAGTGGAAAGAAAGCTGCTTGTGGGTTATGTGCACATGAAGAATGTGTGTTATCAATAATAATAAATTAGTAGAACAAAACAGCATACAAAATAAAACACTAAACATATACATATAGTCAGAATATAGTTTGGGGGATTTACACCAAAATATCAGAATTTTTTAATGAAAAAGAAATGGTTTAAACTAATTTTGTTACATTTAATAAAAGTAAAATGTACAAAAGGTCCTGCATATTAATGCAATGGACCAGGCGATAACAATGGTGTTAAACAGATTCAGATTCATTTTTTTTTTTTTTTTTATCCGCTACAGCAGTTATGTTCTACAATAAAGATGATACATCGACATCTCAACATGACTCCACACAAAACTGCAGGAAGGTGTCGCTGTGGTGTAACTGCTCCCTCTGCTGCTTTTTGCTGTGCAAGGAAAAGGTTTTACACACTCTGCATACACACACACACATTGATGTTCAAAAATGTCATTAAATGTTCCTGTCCACTGCAACAATGAGAAAAGAAGAAAATCCAGGCAGCAGCATCTCTCCACATGAACAAACTTTCCTAGTGAATCATAGGCGATGGGTTATTGCTCTGTGAATTTATGTTGTGTTTTAAGGAAAATCTGATATATTCTGTTTTAACCTATTTAACTATAGTTGCCAAAGTCTATCACATATATATAAATGTTACTCATTTAGTTGTTTTTTTTTCATTGACATGATACTATCATTCAAGTCTCCAGAGCAACCCCCCAAAAAAACAATTTGGTACAAGGGATACATATTTTTCACAGTAGGCTTTTACTTTGAAAGTATGCATTTCCCTCTTCCTCTGCAGGCTGCAGTGTGGCCACTGATGTGAGTGGACATGACTTTGTGATTAATGGTAGAGGTAATGGTTTAGTTAGTGCAGCATATGAGTCCAGCTAACAGCCCGGTGCTGTGTGGTGATTGAAGGTGACAGTAGTCACCTCCACGACCTCTGACACTGTGTTCCTCTACCCCCCAAAGCCCCCCCCCCCCCCCCCCCCCCCCCCCCACACACACACACACACACACACACACACACACACACACACACACTCAGTATTCTGGTGGAGTTCACCATTTGCTGCCAGGGTCAGCTTTCTTTCTTATTTCTTGTCTTTTTTGGAATGAGCACAGTGTCTTACAGGCAAATAAGGTGATGTTTGCAGAGAAAGTGGAAGGAACAAGTCTTGCATGCAGAAACAAAGTGTTGAAATAGACACAAATAGAAACAGGAGACAGTTTGACATTGAAACAGGAGAGTAAAAACTTGAGAACAGCTAACAGAGTGGACACAGCTACTAAGGTCTGACAATTCTTCAACAATTCTGAATCAACAATAGAAAACATCTTGGAATGTTTATTCTGGATCAGATCAGATTGGGTATAAAGACATGATGTCACCCAAGACATGATGTTTGAGTTGAGCTGTTCCAACCAGAGCCAGGATTTTCCACATAACTAAAAATTGAGATCCCATGATAATCTATGTGACAACCAGAGATCTATAAAGAGAACAACAAACACAAAAGGTCACTTTACCTGTCCGATGTATAACTGCTGTTAATTTAATCAAATGTCTTTTTTCTACCATTGTTAACGGAATCAAGCCTTTAACCATGACCACATACCTTTCTTCATTTGTCTGATCTCCTTTCTCCTTTCTAAATGGATTATGTGATACCCTACAGTTTGAATTAATTGTATTTAGTTTTCTTTCTTTTCAAGAATGCAGATTTCTCCATTGCCTTTAGCTGTTTTTTATGTATTTGCTTTATTTCCCCCCTCTATCAAGCTTTGTTTTTTTTTTTTTTTTTGTATTTTAATTGTATACAGTCTTTTCACCCCCAGATCTCCATTATGGCTCCAGCTGTTGGTTGCTGGGAAATTCATAGAGCAGTTGCCGCTCCCCAGCTTCACCCTCCCCAAACCTCAATTGTCATTATATTTGCAAGAGCAATATTTTATAGAGGAGCTGATTGGTTTATGCACTCGACTGAAATGACCTGTGAAATGGAAAACGTTTGGCCGAGCTGCTGTTTAAATGTTTGAGCTGCAGAATAAAGTGGAGGGCAGCTTTACAGTTCAGCTTACCCTGCAGCTCTGAATGTGTGTGTTCCTGTCTGAGTGTGTCCCCTACCATTATAAGCATCAAATACAGTGAATGTGTGTGCTTTTGAGTGTTTGTTAATGTGTTTGTGTTTATATTTCACAGTGAATTGCTGGATGCAGGTTAGAGGTCCGTGACCCGTGGATATCGAGATGCCCCCGTTTATTGTTTGTGGTCCAGGCAAAGCAACATTAAACATTACTTTACAGCGGCTCCTGCAACTACTTGACGTCTGTTAAAATGATATATTAGGACAACTCCAATAAAGGTCCAGTACATCAGTTTACTGAATTAGTACCAGTGTTTTGTTTTGCAGTGTATTCCACCTTAACTGAAATATTGTTCATCAAATTGATGAACATGAAACTAACACAACATGAGGATTAAGAGGCATGCCGGCCATTAAGCGTGAGAAACACTGTTCAGGGAGGTTGGGTGGCTCGTTTCATACACACTGTGTCAGGCCGGGACTCAAATCAGGACTCAGATGCAGAGATTATAGTCGATTTTTTATTCGGCAGCGCAGGAAACCTCAAATCAGAGTGATAACCAAGTTGCCTATGAAAAATTACCAAGGGTACCCTGACGCTAGACTAGGGGTAGAAAAAAGGGACAAACGAAAAATCACTCTGATCGGAGGAAACATGGGACGCTATAAAACTTTATCTCTAACTCAAATGTCTCACAAATGAGGAAACGAAGACTAGGTTTATAATTGAAAATTTACACTAACAAAAAAAAAAAGGGGGGGTTCTATAAAATGTTATCTTTAAAATCAAATCTCTCAAAAAGAAACAGGTTTTATGAAATAACACACTCAAGCAAACAAAAACTCGGTCCACAGGAGAAAAACAAAAAGACAAAAGGGCTAAGGCTAGAACTAAGTTACAAAAGTTACAAACTAAAATTCACTCTGTAGAGGATCAAAGCTTATGAACAAACAAAAGGCGCTGGTGAATCGGTCATGGAGATGACAACACTCCGGCACAAGACAAGGGGAACACAGACTATTTGAGCACATGAGGGAGGAGAACAGGTGGACACAATCAGGTAATCAGGAAGACAATCAGACAGGTGACACGTGAGGAAGGGCAAGTGACCTGAAATGACAGGAGAGTTAGGATTTCAAAATATAACAGGAAGTGACAAGACAAAACCCCAAGACATGACAAACCTCACCACAGTGTGACTCACTGCTACCTCATTTAATGTCAAAGCCATAGTTAGTGATTTGCATATCCAGATGTTTGATATTACAGCCTCCTCTCAGCCGGAATAAGATGCTCATGATGAACGATCATCCCCTCAAAGGAATAACTCAAGTTGGTGGTGCAACTTCACAGGCAGCTTTGGAAATTAAATGCTTTGGAGTCTTGCCTGGGTTTTGAAATAGACATCAAGGTTTTACATGAAAAAAACTTGGACATGAACAAAAAAAGGTTTGTAAGAATAGTTTGGGTATTGCAGGGACCATATGCCCTTGTTTATAAGTAGATGAATTGAATTGCTGTTCAGTTTAGCATGTCAAGATTTATTAAGAAAGTAATTTTTACTAATTTTATGACCTTTGAGAAGTGTAAAAACAGCAAAGCAAAGAAAGACAAAACCAATTATTTCAAAGCAGTTGCACATTTATATATATTATGTCCTTTCCCACACTCCCCATCATATTAGTCACGTTCCTCTAGCCACCGACCACGAAGGAGAAGTTGCAGCCATTTTTAACTCAAGCGGATTAATCCACCTAAGAAACTTAATCAGACATCCATCAAAAACCTTGTTTTTAGGCTTTCACACCCATGTGAAAAACATTACAGCCAGTCCTATTTGTTACAGTGTGCTACCCTCCTGAGATAAATTATAGTCTGCAATTTTAATATTCATGTGGATGTTGATAATGTTCCTTAGGTATGCATTTATCTCATTACTAGACTCATTTGGCTTCTCTCAGAGTTTCCAAGGCAGTGCAATATAGTCTTAAAACATGTGAGAAGGTCTCTGTAATGACAGATATTACTCTTCATTAATAGAGGAAAATGAAAACAAGCCTAGGTTCCTTTTCGACATTTTGGCCACACTGACTCATAACTTTGTTGATAAATGTATTCCTATGGCTCCCAGTAACAATGATGTTACTTATGAGCTTCTTTAATGAAAAAAATCTAACTATTAGAAAAAAAACATCACTTCCTGCCCTCAACCAGAACCAATTTATCCTGAAGCACAGACACAGTTGTAAAACCTAATATTTATTTAGACTATTCTTCTCCAATCGACCTTCCTGAAGTAACTTTAAAGATTTCTTCATCCATACCATCAACCTGTCTCTTACATCTTGACTTCTTGCTTGAACAAGTTTTTCCTTTGCTTGGCACTACCTTACTAGATATGATCAAGTTATATATTCTATATTTATATAAATCTTTATTTACAGGATATGTACAGTCTTTTAAAGTAGTCAACCTCTTGAAGAAACCTGCTCATGGTTCAGGCATTTTTTGCCAATTATAGTGTTTAATCAAACCTTCTCTATTTCTATAAGAATCTTGCAAAAGCAGTTATCCAACTTTCTACATAATAGATGTTTTTCAGTCAGGATGTAGAGTGCATCATCACAGCACTGGTGAAAGTTTTCAGTTTACCTAATCGTAATAGGAGTGACACAGTGGTGCAGTTGACAGTGCTGTTGCCTCAGAGCAAAGGGTTACAGGTTCAAGGCCTTGAGCTGGGACTTCTCTGTGTAGTTTGCATGTTCTCCTTGTGTCTGCTTGGGTTTTCCTCAGCTTCCTCCCACAGTCCAATGACATGCTGAGGTTAAATGAAGACTCTAAATTGCCCACATCGATCAGCTGATCCTGATCCTAGAACAATTAGATCAGCATTAGAAGCAACCATGTTAATCTGGTTTCCTTTTCGTCTATTTCTTTTTTTGTCAATTTTAATTTGTACACAATGAATCCTCCATGAATGTAAAACTTGGACATATAGTTCCACAAGTTTCTGTATCTCATGTCATCTTCTCCCGCTGTATCTGTTTTTGGGTCGCAGGGGCAGCAGCTTCAGTTTCTGTGTTTGGACCGATAATATTCACCTTATATATGTGTAGCAGGATGAGAGCTTTAGATAGTTTGCCACTTTGCTCACATTAGTTACTGTGCTTTTGGTGACTCATTTCCGTCCATTATGACATGAGCGGGTACAAAAGCGGTCGTTTGCCCGCCAGCCCTCCCTTGAGAAAGATGAGTCTGTGTTTACTAATGTAATTCTGTTTTGTTGATTTTTTTTTTATGTTTTGTCCTGTTTCCTTGTGGCCATGTGCCAAGTGCTTACTAAAGGGGGGATGTTGAATCTACGTAAATAAATAGATCTAGACTTGCTCTATATGAAAGTGGTCAGGTGCACTGCAAAAAATGAAATCCTAGCAACTGAACTCCTTTTTTTGGTACAACTAGTCCAATATTGAGTAGAATTATCTTTAAAATACCAAATTGTACGAAAAACAAGATATTTTTACCTGATAGGTTTTATTTCTTTTGCAGTGTGATATTGTTTGTTGTGATTTGCACTAAAGAATTGACTTTGTTTTTTTTGGTTTTCCTTTTTATTTCTTCTGGCGAAGTACTTTGAATTGCCTTTGTCTATGAAATATGAGATTCAAATCCACTGTGCTTGCCTTGTTATTGCCTGTGAGTCAAAAATATAGATTAAAAAATAAAAATAAATAAAAGTTGCAGGCTTTGAACAGATCAAACAATAAAAACCCAGGTAGTTGTTGAGTTTCGACAGCTGTGAGGTTG
Source organism: Lepturacanthus savala (assembly GCA_030544235.1). NCBI lineage: Eukaryota > Metazoa > Chordata > Actinopteri > Scombriformes > Trichiuridae > Lepturacanthus > Lepturacanthus savala. Next base: position 31,363,009 of record CM060464.1, read on the forward strand.
TGTCTTTCTGCAGCAGAACAACATTCACTTGTTGGCTCTGAAGACAGAAGCAAACAGACAGCTGAGAAATACTAACGCAGACTCCGTTAATGGTCTGAGAAATGTCAAACTGTGTGGTAAGTTGGGGAAAGTTTCAAAAGCCTATTAAACATACCTGTGTCCAGCCAGCTGTCTCACAGCTGTCACACAGAAACAGAAACTTTACAAAATTGAAATGACTGTCTTGTTCCAGCAAGTTCAAAATGTATAAAAATGTATGTATGAAAAAAGACTGGAAAAACAAGGTTAAAGGAACCAAAAAACAAATCTACATTTGTGGTAACCATCAGATTCCACGAGTATGAAGTACCCTGTTATAAAGTTTGGAGAAGTGGCCACACAGCTGTGGGTGGATGTGTTTGCTTTTACAAAAGATAAAGCATCATGAGAAACTGATGTTATATCAGCTCTTTAAGAACATAACAAAGGAGGGAAGGAGGTCCAAACAGAAACAATCTTTATAAGTCATAATTTATTAAAGATACTTTCACAACAGTCAGTGATGAAGTGTGATTATTGGGCATAATGGAAAAATGAAGAAATCAAACAAATCACAAAACTAAAATGATCTCCTATGCCTTAAAATGGAGAGCAAAACCAGAGATGTGTCTCTAATGTTATGGAGTGGCCAGTCCAATCCCTGGATTTTAATATAATCAAGAACCTGTGGAGTAACATCAAAATTGTTGTTTCTGAAGCCAAACCAAGAACTGCAAATGGATTGTAAAATGTTGTATAAGAATCTTGGAGTGGAATAACGACTAAAAGGTGCCACAAGTTGGTTGACTCTATGCCACACAGATGTGAAGCAGTTAAAAACTATTGTCATACTAAATATTAGTTCAATTATTCACAGGATTGCTAAATCCTAGAAAAGTTTTGAGTTTGTAAAGTCAACAGCAGACACTGCTATATTTTTGAACACACCCCTTTCAACTAATTGCCCAATGTCATAGCCTAAAGAGCATGATATCATGAATGCTGGGTCTTGTTGGTTTTCTGAGAATCTACTGCATCTACTGGTAAATTGTTTGAGATCTAGCAATTAAAAATATAATAAATATCTGGTTGGTCATCTTGGACTGCTATTATTTTGAACACTACGGTAGTTTTATGAGGTGTCTTCCTCTCCAAACAATAGCAGCGTCCAACAAAGCAAGGTCTTATTATGCCCTTGATGACTATAATAATCATCTTTAGATTTAGTTTGTGATTTTAGAGTCATGGTCTACACTAGAGGGGGTTCAAACATTCTGACGAATAGACACAGAGCAACCCAAAGACATTAAACTGTTGATAGAAATCTGCCAAGGCACCAACACAAGGATCCTGTAAGTGATGTTCTGTAAACAATTAAAAATGAATTGAAGCAAACAAGCCACAATTAGACATATGCATCAAATGCTTATTTAAAAACAAGGTAATGTGATTCATTTCAAAATATTTTTTAAATGGATAAAAAATAAGGAGTGAGCAATCATCTGTTCTTTAACATATATTTAGCACTGGAGAACCACAGTTAATCTATATTTGTAACAAGATAAAAGCAGCTTTAGGTGGATTAACTTGATGCTTGATTCTGTGCTGTAAAATTAGTCAGTTAATCCTTGATCTCTTTTGGAATTGCAACAGTCGCACTTACTGTGTTTAAAGATGCAGCATAAGGACTTTGCTGGTTGACTGGAGGTAAAAGCAAAGGCCAGAGCTTCAACCAATCAGAAGACAAAAGGTGTAAAATAGCTCTCTCACTAAATCTGGGGCAGAAATGTTCATTAATGTCCATTGTCATGGATAGATAGATAGATAGATAGATAGATAGATAGATAGATAGATAGATAGATAGATAGATAGATAGATAGATAGATAGATAGATAGACAGACAGGCAGACAGACAGACAGACAGACAGACATGCTCATTTCGACAATTGGACAAACTATAGAAACATATCCCAGAAATTATGCATTTGCTGTTCCCCCTGATATAATTAGCTTTGGGAACATGATGCTCTCAGATCCGGTAAACAGCCCTTCAGGCTGCTGCTGCCCACACCTGTCACAGCCAGGCCACTTAATGACACACACACGCAGGTGTTTATGCTAGCTGTGTTCATGCTTGCTGTGCAGCTAGCTGGCTTCCCAGAACAAAAACCATCCCTGTATTCATTTCACACTCTGCATTCCATTAGATCACATAAATACTCATTAAATGCACTCAGCTGTAACCAGAGTCTCCTTGCTCTTTTAGATTAATTCTTTTTCCCTTCACTGCATAAAGATGTTTGCCCTTGACTCAGTCAGTTTGCACAGGCCATGAATGAGAATAGCTGCACATTGGTATGTATGAGAGCAAAAGGTGAGATACTGAGCCAGCAGCCAGCGACACAGAGACCATTATATTCAAACACCAAGGGGCTAAACTGTCAAATGCTATTGTCACTCTGATACTCCGTCTCCTGCACTCACTCACTCACACTAACACACTCCAACACACACACACACACACACACACACACACACACGCACACATGCACACACGCACAATTCTTTCCCCTCTCTAAAGTTGCGTAAGTTCCTGAGACAGTCGTCATTAAATTCAAATAAACACATAAACACACAAACCCACCACACAGAGCAGATACATAAGTTTGTGCAACTAATCATATCAAACTTCATTAAGGTATTTATGACATCACATCACTTCACATAGGGGCAACACCACAGCTGTCACAGAGACAGAAGTAGAAATGGAATTATAGCAACCAGGATCAGAGGTTAATTAAGAAATATGCAATATATGTGAGTGGAATAATTTAGAATAAATCTATGGTTCTTTTACAAGAGAGGATTTTGATATAGAAGAACATTGTTAATGGATTTATCATTAAATTCTGTGATTGTGGTGTGAATTCAGAAACAAATGTTCAATTGAAGAGACTTCTGGTTAACTATGTATAAAATAGCTTTGTGTTTTCTGTCTGTGCAAATGAATATATATATATATATATATATATATATATATATATATATATATATATATATATATATATATATATATATATATATATATATAGAGAGAGAGAGAGAGAGAGAGAGAGAGAGAGAGAGAGAGAGAGAACAATAGTAACCCTGAAGCTTATGGGCCTTAGAGTATGGAGCCTGGAACAGTTGTGTAATATCTGGGTTTTGTTGAGTCTCCTTCTCTGTGTTTATCTCCCTTCCTTTGTGTTATAGTGTTCACACCTGACCATCAATACCCATAATTCCTCCTCTATATAAACCTGGTCACCATTACATTTTGACAGCAGATAATTGTGTCTCGTTCTGTAAACTCTGTTGCACCAATTTACCCTCATCTTCTTTATATAAAAACAGCCAAACCGTTAATAACTTGACCAAATTACAAAAACAGAAAAAAAGATCCTTTCAATGAACCAACATGTTAATATTTCTAAGTGAAAACCTGCATTCACATTTTATTAGAAGTCAATGTCATTGTAGGTAGTTGCTAATGTGTTATCATGCTAAGCTGTGAGTGTTTAATACTCCAAATTAAATGTTTTTAAACAGACTTTCACTCCAGGGTCATAAAATTAATGGGAGCTCTGCTGACATGAATTGTTTGAATTTTGCGTTCAGTTCTTATAATGCAATAATGCTGCATGCAGGTAGATTCACATTTCCTGAGCTGCGAAATTGTTCTTCTAACATTATGTTATATATTTTTTATTGCTCAAAAATACAATAAAAACAGTTTTCAGCATTTGCAAAATAACAAAGAGCAAAGGAAACTAATAAAACAAATAAAAACAAAAATATTCATACTATCAATCTAAATCTTCTGCTTATACAGTAGTATTCAAAATAATCTTTTGTTGTTTCTCGGATATAGCAATCCTGTAAACCACTAAACTAATATTTATGACCACAGTTTCACATCTGTGTGTCATGGAGTCAACCGACTTGTGGCACCTTTCAGATGCTATTCTACTCCAAGATTCTTAAACAAAATTCCACAATCCATTTGCAGTTCTTGGTTTGGCTTCAGAAACAACAATTTTGATGTTACTCCACAACTTCTTGATTATATTAAAGTCCAGTGATTGGACTGGACACTCCATAACATGAATTTTATTGGTCTGGAACTAAGATGCTGCTGATTTACTGGTGTGTTTGGGGTCATTGCCTTGTTGAAACTCACATTTCAAGGGCATTTCCTCTTCAGCATAAGGCAACATGACCTCTTGAAGTATTTTGACACATACAGACTGATCCATGATCCCTGGTCTGGATAAATAGGCCTGACACGATAGTAGGAGAAACATGCCCATATCATGATGCTGCAGCACCATGCTTCACTGTCTTCAGAGTGAAATGTGGCTTAAATTCAGAGTTTGGGGGTTTTCTCACAAACTATCTATGGGCCTTGGACCCAAAAAGAACAATTTTACTCATCAGTCCACAAAATGTTGCTCCATATCTATTTAGGCCACTTGATGTGTTCTTTGGCAAACTGTAACGTCTTCTGCACATGCCTTTTTTTAACAGGGGGACTTTGCAGGTGATTCTTGTAAATACAGTAGATTATCTTCACACAGATGCCTTCTATCTGTCACAGCACTTACAGGTAACTCCAACTGTCTCTGATCATCCTGGAGCTGATCATTGGCTGAACCTTTGCCATTCTGATTATTGTTCTCTCCATTCTGATGGTTGTCTTCCATTTTCTGTCACATGTCTGTTTTTTTTTCTCCATTTTAAGACATAGGAGATCATTTAGCTGAAGGGCCTATAATTTTTGCAACTATTTACTAGTTTCCCCCTTCCCATAATTTTTTTAATCAAAGTATGCTGTTCTTCTAAACAATGTCTTGAATGACCCATTTTCCTCAGGCTACTGATGATGTCAACGTCCACTAGTCATAGACCAACATGTTTGCAGACTTCTAGTTTTTTTTCTGACTTGAGGAGCATTCACCTTTATTCTTCCAGACAGGATCAAATTTTTCTCACATATACACATTGACAAGCCCTTGAGATTCATGTTCTTAGAAAAAAACAATTGTCAATTTCATGGTTTTTCATTAAACTGGTGTGTAACAGTGGCTCTTACAGCACCAGCTGCTCTAATGAGAATTATAAGGTGTTAGCCTCTCCAGCATATAGATGTGCAATGTTGTGCAACTTGTTGATGACTGTATAGATTTAATTTATTATAAACGGTGCTGTCTCCGCTGATAAAAACTGCTCACTGAGCTCCTTCCATCCAGCTGATTGAGTTCTGGGAAACCCCGTGGTTGTGCCCAAGCCAAGGCAGGCAATATTTTCCCATTTCTAATGCTTGAGAAGCCATTTTGATTTGATATAGTATGTTATATAGCATAGTGTGTTGGGGGAAGGATGGCACCATGATAAATGATGATAGATGCTATTTGCCTGCTGTTTGATTTTGCATGATTTTTCTTTTGTTATACTTCAGAAAGATGGGGTTTTGCTGAAAGAATAATTTATTCTCTTGCTGTCACTTTTATGAAATCAGGACGCTGTTCAGTCACTGCTGTTTCGGTCCATTTCTTAAAAGTGCGTTGGCAGTTCACAGCTTCATGTGCAGACAGATGGAAAGAGCCTCGCTTTTCTTTGTTCCTCATCAATACAACCTGTACTCAAACAAATCCCACTATGAGTTTTCACATTCATACTAAGCAGTGTTGTCTTAAACTGCTCCCACAGAGACAGTGTTAGCCAGGTTATACGTATATGTCTTCTTTATATTCTGCACTGAAGTGATGACACAAATGAACATTTATGGACAATTCTACAGGAAAAAAATAAACAGGAGAAATATAAATACCAACACACACACACACACACACACACACACACACACACACACACACACACACATATATATATATATATATATATATATATTCATGAGTAAAAAATATATATATTCTATATATATCTATATATAATCTATATTCATAGATGAATGGATGGCTGGATGAATGTTATTATCTCTCTGGATGTGTCCAAATCATTGCGAGTGAGAGTGTGATTGAGCAAAATAACAGAGGAAGAGCAGAATGTTTGGTCGAGACAAAGGATCGGACACGTTCTCTTATATGGGAACACTTTGGGTTCTAATAATCCGACAAGGATCAGAAGCAACATAACCTGCAAAATTTGAACAGTAAAATCCATGTGGCAATGCAACAAATCTGTTTAACCATCTCAAACAAAAGCAAAAGGTCACTTATGCTGAACAAAACGCATTATATAACTAAATCATAATAATCACGATTTCAATACTAACCAAAATAATCATGATAATGTTTTTTTTTCCATAATGGACCAGCCCTAACTCATCATCCTTCTATCAGTATATTCACTATCTCTCTGGACATGTCCAAACCATCTCAGTCTTGTCTCTCTGATGTTAACACTGAAGCCATCCACCCAGTTTAATGTTGAGTTTTGGTTACAACCCTTCAAGTGTGGGAAAAGCACAGCAAAAGAAGCAAAACACTTGACACTCACCCCCACCTTGAACTCCTCTTTCACACCATATCTCACCACTTACAGTCCTCATACATGTCCTGCACTGCTTTAACATACTTCTCTACCACTCCAGACTTCCTTATACATTACCATAGTTCCTCTCTGGGAACCCTGTCATAATCTTTCTCCAGGTCTACAAAGTCACAATGCCGCTCCCTCTGACCTTCTCTGTACTTCTCTCTCAACATTCAAAAAGCAAATTCTGCATCTGTAGTACTCTTTTTTTTTTGCATGAAACCATTCTACAGTTTACAAATGCTAACTCCTGTCCTGAGTCTAGCTTCAACTACTCTTTCCCATAACTTCATTGTATGGGTCATCAGCTTTATTCCTCTCTAGTTGCTACAAAGGTCCTGTTGAACAACACAGTATAAGGGGTGTTATTTGTTTTTTGTTGTTTCTTGTTATGATAAACTTAAAAGATATATATATATATATATATATATATATATATATATATATATATATATATATATATTCATGCTTGCTCACACACACAGTATATGTTTGTGCTACTGTGTGTGTGTGTGTGTGTGTGTGTGTGTGTGTGTGTGTGTGTGTGTGTGTAAGTACAGAGTGGTTTGAGTCGTCAGCTCAACCCACTGCACCTGGACTGCAAACATGACCCATTACTGACCACACATGTTTTGTTTGTTTATGGCTTTAATTGAACATTAGTTACATACAATTACAGTTAGTAACATAGTTATGGTTAAATAAATATTTGATTTTGGATCCATATGTGGATTCTGGATGAGTCCCAACATAGTCATATCCAGTGTTGGGGTAGTTACTAAAAAAAAGTAACTAGTTACACATTACTAGTTACTTGTGAAATTTGTAACTGTTACTAGTACTAGTTACTGCATTTGAAAAGTAACTTCACTACTAGTTACTTTACTTTCCAGTTTTTTTAAGTAAATGATACATGGACAAACATCACAGCCTTTTCATCAATTTATTTTCAAGTATCAGTAAAAGCTTAGCTTGTTTAGGTGAGGTCGGTTCATGAGTGTCTTCTTTAACAGACTGGCTAGTAGAATCTTTTCCCACAAGTTCTGTAGTGCGGTGCTGGGCAGTCAAATGTTTCATCAGGTTGCTCATTGAGTTGGCAGCAGTTGAAAGATACCGCTCACCTGGACATAGAGTGCATTTCACTTGAATGTTTTTGTCCTTTCTAGCAATAAAGTCAAAATAGTGCGAGTATTGCCACTGGCTGAATCCCCCTGCCTCCGTCTCTGTGTCCTCCATTCTCCCTCTCTTTCCTACACACCAGCAACTACGTCACTCAACACACTCAAATCCGGTTGCTGTGGCAACGGTGCCCAGACAAGCACACAGGCAGGTCCAACGACGGACAGGATGCATGCACCACTAACTGACTGACAAGAGTGGTTTAGGTAACGCAGGAAAGCACGTTCCTAAAGTTTAGTAAAGTAGTGTAGTTACTGATATTTTGAGTGTAACGCGTTACTGCACTTCGTTACCCGTGATGGTAATATCGTTACTGTAATCCGTTACTTTGTAACTCGTTACCCCCAACACTGGTCATATCCCAGGATGACAGTATGATAAACAATGTCTAAATTGACAATCTAGGATATTAGATAAAAACTCAAGGATAAGGTAAAGCAGCTGATATTGTCTGATAAGTTGGATTAACATCCTGAGATAACTGTTGTAGCATACCCTGACCTACAATCACTTACAGAAAGTAAATGTGGCTTTGTTATTAATATTATTATTGTTCAACTCAGAGTTTAGATATTGAATACACAGGAATGTCCAATCCATTGTACCTGATATTACAATTGTTACACTCGCTCCCAGCATGTATATGAAATGCATACATTTGTTAATGCTAGTAGTAACCTATATGTATATAATGTATATAATAATAATAATAATATATTTTCTCAGGTTTTTGCATAAATCATTTAATCCACTTCAATCCTGTTCATAACTGCAAAATATTCCTTTGATGTAATATTTCTTAACTCTTAAAATGCCAGTAATCGTGACTCCATGGCAATATTTGTTGAATAATTGCAAAAAAAATTAGATGCCATATCTGTCTGTCTGTTTAGCTATCTGTTGAATGTTGAGAATGGAACCATGAACAGATTAATAAATGTTGGTATTAATCGGGAAGAAATCCTGGGTTTCTAAATGTTAATGGATTTTCAAACAGGTGCCATCGTTTGGGGCCTCCTGGTGGTGATATCTTCCACCTGCATACAGCGCTGCCCCTCCCTACGCAAAAGATCATGTGCTGTGCGTCGGGCCCGACTATGGGAGGCCCCCATTTTCTGCAAGGGGACGCATTTTCTGCAAATGCACAAACGATGCACATGTAGAGGGAGTGAGTAAAAAAGAAACAGAAAACAAAACAAGAGGACGCTTGTGCTGCACTTAAAGGTGGGTATGTTGTTGGAAGAAAAAATAAAAACTTTTGTAGCATAAACAGCAGCTGCTGGCTGCTAATTATGAGACAGAAGAGAGGATAATTCTGTCTAGATGTGGACTGAAGATTCCATTTACCAGTGGCTCTGATTAGCATTTAATCAACCCCTTGTTACCTCCCAACCAGCATTTCCTCACGCTCTCAGACAACAAAAAAAGAGATAAGAATAGTTAATTGACCAGTTGGTGTCATGTATTGGTTCACGTTTAATCTATACCATCAATAGAGGTTGTTTTTTGCTATTTTATGGAGGTAAAATGTTGTTATTTCTTAATTAATTTAATTCACAAGATAAGATTAAATGAAATGAAATGATTTTAGATAATTCTTAATTTGACAGATAATGGAGAAACATAAATTATTGCAGCAGCAAAAAGCAATGTATGAATATAGAACCTAAGTGCAAAATGTAAAAAAAAAAAAAAATCTAAGTAGGATCTATAAAAGTAGCTCAATATAATATTCTGCCTGTATTTTTGCAATATGCCTAGCAGAGGCAATTTTTCTAGTTATTTTTGTTTCATATCCAATGTGTTTAATCTTTGCTAATCACAGAAAAATCCACCTCAATGCTTTATAACAGAGGGTGTATTACACCACTGGAATGCTCCCACATCCTAACTCACCTGCAGACACATTTTCAGGTACTATCTGAAGTGAACATTCTCAAAAGCGTGAGCATAATCAAAAGCTCCAGGCTTGTTTTCTGTGAATCTGCAACATCAATGACAAGAATTAGGCTTTCAGAGCAGCAGATATATACTACAGACTCCACTTATAATCTTGTTTCCAGGTCCACATTAGAGACTGAAGTGACCTGAGGTGACAATACAAAGAATGCCAAAAATTTGGACACATCTTCTCATCAATGTGTGTCCTCAGTGTGTTATTTTAAAGAAAAAACACATAAAAAAATATTATCTGAGATATTAGCTCCTGGTGTTTCCCTGTTGTTTCATGTGTTTCCTGTCTTATTTTGTCATTGTTTCCTGTTCCCCTGCTCTCCTGCACCCTGATTACCTGCTAATGTGTTTCACCTCTGTCTCATTATCTCCCACTCCTTTAGTATTTAGTCTCTGTGTTTCCCTCCTTCATTTCCAGTTAATCTTCTTCCCAAGAGAGAAGCTTCCCTGTGTTCCCTTATGGTTCTTTCATGTTAATGACTGTGTTAATTCTGTCTGTTTTTATCTTTACTGCCTTTTGTGTACTAACCTGCTTTCAATTTTTCTGTATTTTAACATCTTTATTATATAATAATTTTTAATGTTCTGATTATGTTCTAATTAAATATATTGAATAAATGAAACAAATAAAGCTCTGATAACAAAAAGCACTAGATCAAAAGTTTATAGCAGTGAGTAAGATTGCACCTCAGTTAATTGAATTATCAAGAACTTCAAAGTGAGAGGTTCAATTGTTGCCAAACAGACTCCAGGGTGCCCAAAAAAGTCCAATAAATGCCAGGACCATCTCCTGAAGGTGTTTCAGCTGGGGGATCGGGCCACCACCAGTGCAGAACTTGCTCAGAAATGGCAGCAGGCAGTTGTGAGGGCATCTGCACGCACAGTGAAGTGAAGACTTTTGGAGGAAGGCCTGGTGTCAAGGAGGGCAGCAAAGAAGCCACTTCCCTCCAGTAAAAACATCAGTGACAGACTGATATTCTGCACAAGGTACAGGGACTGGACTGCTGAGGACTGGGGTAAAGTTTTCATTTTCTCCGATGAATCCCCTTTCCGATTGTTTGGGGCATCTGGAAGAAGGCTTGTTTGAAGATGACATGAGCGCTACTATCAGTCCTGTCTCATGCCAACAGTGAAGCATCCTGAGACCATTCATGTGTGGGGTTGCTTTTCAGTCAAGGGACTGGGCTCTCTCGTAATCTTGCCTAAAAACACAGCCATGAATAAAAAATGGTACCATGTCCTCCGAGAGCAACATCTCACAACCATCCAAGGGCAGTTCGGTGAAGAAAAATGTCTTTTCCAGCATGATGGAGCACCTTGCCATGAAGCAAAAGTCATAACAAAATGGCTCAGGGGAAAAAAAAAACATTAAGATTTTGGGCCCTTGGCCACGAAAACTCCCCAGATCTTAATCCAATTGAGAACTCAATCCTCAAGCGGTGGGTGGACAATCAAAAACTCAATTCTGACAAACTTCAAGCATTGATTATGCAAGAATAGACTGCCATCAGTCAGGATATGGTCCAGGAGTTGATTGACAGCATGTCAGGGAGAGTTACAGAGGAGTTGAAAAAGAAACTTATTGCATGAATTCCATGTAATTCTCAGTAAAAGCTTTTGAAACTGATGAAATGCTTCTAATTTTAATTTCATTACAACATAGAAACATCTGACAAAAACATAAAAACTCTGAAGCAGCATACTTTGTGAAAATGTAATATTTGTGTCAATCTCCAAACTTTTAGCCATGACTGTACACTATGTAGTGTCATGACAGAGATTTATAGCGGGTTTCAGCTCAGTAGATGGTGGTTTATTCTGCGTTGACAAAATCAGTCATTTAAAAATAGAAGTATCTTTGTCAATATGTTTCATTTGAGAATGTTGTAACAATTCTTTCATGTCCGCTAGTTTTGATGATGTGTCAGAGATAAACATGATAAATAAATGATACAGTAAGTTGCTGCATGACAGCTGAATATGGAAAATAAGCAGCTGTAACTGATTGCTGCACTTTCAAATGTTATAAGTCTTGAGTTATAAGTACTGAGTCTGATCCTGTTTATTCCCTTCATGCTTCTGATTGTGCATCTTAATGAAAAGGACTGATGCCCCAGTTTGTTGTGAATTGCTGTTTGCTCACATCACAACGTGATCTCTCATGTCAATGTCACATGGAGCATTACCATGACATCCTGCAAGCAGTTCAAATAAACAATGAGCTATTAAGAGCTTCTGTTCATGTTGTGTACAAGTCATGATTTATTTTGCCACAAACTGTTTTTTTGCAGTGGATCCCAAAATCATTGGCGTAAATCGTGAGTACATTTCTCCATGGTACAGGTTAAGAAAAAAAAAAACATAGAGTAAGCTACACAGTTCCAAACTGTCTCCCAGGGAAAACATTTTGCAGCTATTGTAAACCACTGGCTTTTGTCCTCTTCTTGCCCTTGGACTAACACTGCGCCAAGACCAACACTGGATGCATCGGACTGGACAATGAAGTGCTGTTCGAAATCAGGACTCTGGAGCACTGGATCTCAGCAGAGTGCCCCCTTCAAATCCTGAAATGCTTACTCCTGCTCCTTCCCTGCTCCGGCTCTGCATGATGAGAAAAAGTCTGGCACAAACCAGCGGTACCAACCCACCACACCCAGGAATGACCAAATGTCCTTCTTGGCCTTAGGTCTGGGACAGTTCAGCACAGCCTGTACTGTGTCTTTCTGCGGCCAGATCACACCCCGGTGTCAAGAAAAGTTAAATTCCCAACTTGCTCTATGAGTCTTCAAGACAGGAGTTGAGAGTCTCACGCCCCTCATTATGGCTTTTGAGCAGCGACCTCTTTAGCCCTATGTCCACAAGATGTAGGGATTGCTGAAATATATTATGCTAAGATGTGCAATACTGAAACAATGAAGTGTGTTGTACTGAATTGTATGATACTGATATGTATATGTTTAGTGGGAGAAGGGAGAAACTGGTGGGAAAATGCAGAAAAGAGCTAAGCTAAAAGTATACTGGTTGAAATGCATATGTACATGTAATCTGGAAGGAATTATAGGGTAACTGTATCATTGTATGTGCAGGAGAGTGAAGATTAAACAAATCAGTAGTATATAATGTAAGTATACCTACCCAAAGAATAGTAAACTGTTCTGTAGTCAGGGTTTTCGTGGTAACAGAAATATGAGCGGAACTAGCCCAGCTGTTGAGATGAGGTAATGTGTGTGAGTGAGTAAAAGTTGACGGGAAGGACAGAGCGTCAGCCACACCAGTAAATGACGAAGACATAAGCTATATAAGCGGCGGAGTGTCTGTGCGAGTTCTTAGGGATGCTCCACTGTAAGGAAAAGGAGCAGTGGACAATCCAACATTATAGGAGGACTTATGGACAATTCTCAGAGACATTCGGAGGACCGTATAAAAAGGATTTTGACATCATTACCAGTTTTCTGAAGATTACAGTTTGGAGTGTAAGTCTTTATTCACCCCAGGATCGGAACTGAAAGTGGTGGGCCTGCCACCTCCATAATGAGGGCATGACTCACTGACCTAGGACTTGAGCTGGGAAGAGTTCAGCTACCGGCCATAAGACTGACCACTCCTTATCCTTCCTAAATTTAGATCTATCATCACCACATTACCATTACAAGACAAGCTGAGATAGGGATTTATTGTTTAAGTTTTTGATTATTGGAAATTCTAATGTGATTAATAATGTGATGATTAATAATTCGCTTTGCCATTGCTAACCACTTCAATAAAGAGCATTAACTAAAAAGTGTCACGCGGTGAGTTCATGTTGGGTTTTGTCTTGTCATTTTGTCTTGTCATTTCCTGTTTTATTTTGAAAGATAACTCTCCTCTCGTTTCAGGTCACTTGCCCTTCCTCATGTGTCATCGGTCTGATTGTCGGCCTCGCCCTGATTGTTTCTACCTGTTCCCCATTACCCGGTGTATATCTTGTCTGCATCTCCCCTTGTCTTGTGCCGAAGTGTTTCGTTCTATCGTTCACCAAAGCCCTTTGTCCCAGTGTCCATGGCCATAGCCTTGTTGTGTGTGTGTTTCCTTGTTTTTCCTCGAAAGAGTGATTTTCTGTTGTAGCTTTTGTAGCATAGCCATTTGTTTTCTTGTGTTTAGTTTTAATGTTTTTTCAGCCTGTTGTTTTTCCTCGTTAAGAGCGATTTGGATTTGGATAATTTTTATAGTATAGATTAGGTCTCAAAGAATTCAGTTAATGTTTTTCAGCCTTTTGTTTTCCTCGTTAAGAGTGATTTTGATTTTGATAACCTTTATAGAGCAGATTTAAAATTAGGAAATATTCAGTTAATGTTTTTCAGCCTTTTGTTTTTCCTTGTTAAGAGTGATTTTGATTTTGATAACTTTGATAGAACAGATTAGCATTTTTACCTCTTTGGAGTGATTTTCATTTTCCCTAGTTTAGGCCTGAATTTCATAGCCTCACTCTGTCGAGGGTTTTTGTTTGCACAATAAAGAAGCTCATTGACACCTCTGCGCCTGAGTCCGTGTCTAAAACCGTTCTGACAAAAAGGAGAAGTATCAATTGTTAATGAGCATTATGTTATCTACTGAGGGTGTAATGTAAAGGCCAGTGTTACTACATCTTATGGCTAAGAAATGGTTTACCTAGTAAAGTAAAAAACTCTGTCCTGGAGGCTTTCAGTTCCTAGCCTCTAAATCAACCCTAGTGTAGCAGGATGATAATTGGGCAGCTCCACGGCTATGTCCCCTTTAATTATCCGGCCCCCAGTAGCCAATCGCTGTCCACCAGTCTGCCAGTCTGCCAGCATGTTTTTGGACTATCGGAGGAACCCATAGAAAACCCACGCAGACACAGGGAGAACATGCAAACTCCACACAGAAAGGTCCCAGACCAAGGTCTTAAACTGCTCCACTGTAACCCCAAGCACAGAGGTTTTCCTTTAAATTCTGTGAACAGATAGTCTTCTTCTCATTTCACCTGAAATATACAATTTTCCCAGTCAAGATTACTTTTTTCCCTTATTCATGTTTGACGTCTCTTCCTCACTGCTCGAGAAGATGGAAGCGTCTGTAATGAAGGCGCTAACTAGTGGCCAACTGTGTAACTACAACAGATTAAGTGTTGCGGATGACGCATTTTTTAAAATTTTATTTTAAAAAATTATCTGAGGGCCACTTCAAGTGAGGGTGCAGGCCATGTGCTGCCTCTGGGCCAACTGTTGCTCATCCCTGATGTATATATTTACTGTTTTTCATTAATTAAAGGTGAAATTGAGTTTACAGTTAGCTAGCAGGTAGTTTACATGTTGTCTCTGGGCAGGTAAACACACAACAAACTTAAAACAGCCAAGTCATCTAGTCAGTCATTTTCTATACCCACATAAGTATAATGAATATAATAAACACATACAAAGAAATCATTGGTTTATGTTGACTTCAGGCAAAGTTTGAGTCTGATCTTGATCACTGCCAAACATTCTCTAAGTCTCTAATTCTCTGGAATTTCACATTTACTTTTGGATAAGTATGTGTACATGTGTACAGATTTTTTTTGCGTATATATATATATATATATATATATATATATATATATATATATATATATATATATATATATATATATATATATATATATGTATATATATGTATATGTATGTATATATATATATATGTATGTGTGTGTGTGTGTGTGTTTTATAATAAATAAATAAATACAAAGCATAAACTGTAATAAATAGGAAAATGGGATAATACATACTGATAATTTTGATGAAACAATGATGGGTTGCTATTATTAAAAGCATGATTTAAATATGATTTAAATTAAATTTGATATAGCAGTACTTTTACTGTGAAGGTTACAATTGGATACTTTCATTTTGACATGCTGTTTGCAAGCATTTGGCTTCCTGTAGAGCCGTCAGTTAGACAATTTTGTGTAATGCTTTGTGAAATGGCAGAATTGTATTTTGTTTTGTTAACACTTGTTATGGGAAATGTGAAAGAATATATTTTGGTCGAAATGAATAAGCTTAAAGCTCAGAATGAGCTGAATGTATTATATATGCTGTGATCACCCACCCAACCCGTGCTAAGTGAGAGGGCTGAATTTGTCCTTGTGGTAACGACTGTATTCTGTAATCTTTCTGTTGTATGTAATTGCAAGATTACAGCGATTTCAGTATAAATGTCTATTTCATGGTATTTGTCCTGATTACTAAATTCTGGTTATTTAACTGAATGGTAAGCAATGCTTTTCGGTATGAAAGAAGTGTAGGCTATGCAACTTGCACATGTTTTATTTTGAAAAATTTAGTCAAATGTTGTACAACTACTTCTGAAATTTAAACTGTTTGATATATGATTGTAGATTGAATATTGGCCTGGTGCGTATATCATAGCTTAATGAAGGGTATGGTTACATAGGTCAAGTTTTTGGGCAACATTCTGAATCGTTTTAAACATCAGAGATGCTTCAGAGTGAAATAAAAAGTAATCAATATTAAGGAAACTGATTTTTTTCAGGAAATCTTTATTAGCAGTAGCCTGTGTACATACATATTGTACAATCTGATGAAGGCTGAGGCTGATGGAGGATCTGTGGGTGGGGAGAGGGGCTGCTGGACACATAGGTGGCTTGGCAGGAAAATTGGATGAAGAGTAGCTTCACCTCTTTCTAAGTGACTGGTGACCCAGGAGAAGCACCTGAAGGCAGTGTCTGTAGAAAACATTTTCTGAGTGATTTGTGTCTGTATGTGAACAGATGTGTTTTTTTACTCATGACCAAAACACAAGAAGTGTTGGAGCGTACGAATTTTCCAGGTATAATTGAGCCTTTTCTGGAGGGATTTGAGGTCAAAAGGCTAGTTGAAAAAATTTTTTTTGAAAAGTAAGCTGGTGATGGATGTGGCAGGGAGGATGGATTAGAGGTCGCACCAACACATTTCATTTCACACAGCATCTTAATCCCCACAACAACCTTGTATCTCAACAGTTGTGTAGCACTCTACACAGCTTAAGATATTGTAACATGGAACATTGAATAACCTAGTACACTCACATATTTTCCAAGTTTCTGATTACTGTTCACTGTCTGTCCCAATTTCTGGGATACTGATTACTGAGGGTTTTCACACATTTAGTGTATGTAGGTGACCTAATACACCATAGTAACTCCACTGAGTCATAACATGCAAAACACTCAGCATCTGCCAGGAGTTTTCATGTTGCTAAATGGTGCTGTTGAACAAATAAACTCAGCAATAGAGTCAGAAACATTCAGGCAGATGTTTTTGCAGATTACTGAAGATGAGAGAACAACATAGATTACTGTCGTTCAGAACATCAGTGGCAAAATGTGTTACTTTATTCTCAAATGTGTTATAGTATTTGAAAAAAAAAACAAAAGAAAAAGCAGCTGGATTGGAACTTTGGACCTAACTGACCCTCTCACATGAACGGTTTAAACTTAAGGTCAGAATGAACTTGGAAAGTCTGCATTTTCTTTTGAATGCAATTCAGTTGAAATCAATAATGTACTAATTTATGGACAATTATAAAACATGTTCACTGATTTAAACTGAGCTCTCTGTCTTTGTATTTCTTGCACATGTTTTTATATTATTTATGCAAATGCAAAGCTGCCATGGAACCTTAGTAACCCATTTCATTTTGCCTGAGTTTCTAAGTTTCAAGTTGAACTCTGATCACTCTGAAAAGGGACAGTTTGGCATCAACTTTAGATGGAATATAGTCATCAATATTTAATAGCTTTTAATTAAGAGATCTGCTAGAATTACAGATTTTACTTTAAAAGCACAGCACATGTGGAAAAAAGCTCCCAACCAGAATAATAAATGTAGATTCATTGTTTCTGAAATATTTATTCCTCACTTACATCCAGCTGAGTGTGTTTATTTCCCTTCATTTAAACCTCATACACATGAAGTTAAGTTGCCACAGAGTTAGTTTAGATTAAAAATAAAGTTTAATGGGGTATGTTACAACTTTATAGAAGAGAAAGATTTGGATAAATCAGATGGAACATTACTGTCAGTAATTGGCAGATTGTTTTCTTTATCTCTCTTCCCTCAGCTCTGAGCGTCTGTGGACCCACACTGAGAGAGAAAAGAAAAGGTTCAGGTTGTTTTGGACTCGACAAAGACTTGACAAATTTTACACTTGAGGAAGTTGATTAACACAACCTTTCATCAGAAAAAGCTTTCAGACAGCACAGCATCTCCCCGGTGTTTTTCCCCTTGGACTTTGCAGAATGTTGAAACTCCTCAGTTCTTCTGAAGCGTCTCTGCTGCTGCAAGATTATACAACAGAAACTGAACAATATAAAGATGTCCTGCAGTGTCCCAGCTGCGATTTAATAATACATTTAGACATTATTTTTGTCTAATAACGATATTCATTATTTAATCAACTGCACATTTGGGTTTAATCCATACACACATGCTGCTTTTCATTAATTCTCACACTTTAATTTCTACTCACACAGATTGTGTTTCCTGTTTCCTGTATCCTGATTCCTGTATTCCTGATTTTCTTTCCTGTATCTTTCTATTATTGCAGTTTTATATTTCACTGTCAGTGCTAAATTAATGTAAAGAATATGGTATGATACAGATGTTTTCTGAGATGTACAGTGGATTCAAATATAAAAGGATTGTAGTTATTGAACTGAACACATCTTTCTCTGCCCTTTGTTTAGATTATGTAAGAAGATTATATTACAAATGATATTGGTTGTATAACCAATGCATCAAAGTGCACCTTATATATTGTACATCAGCATTCTGCTCTGAGATTATTTTATTTTTTTAATAGAAATTACAGTCAGAATTGACTTTATTGTTGTTTATGGTTTGGGGCTATTTCTGTCAATTCAGAAAGTAATTTCAGTCTTATTACATGCAAACAAATTTTTATACAATCTACTGTGTCATGAACAGGATCCTACAGGTCGCCTATGGTCAACTAAAACCTGAAACCACCTAAACTCACTTCTAGCTATCCTCAAAAAATCTGTAAATTTTCTTTTTTTTAAAAGGCCATTTACATGATATATAGCCTCACAACAGTAGATGTGTTTAAATATCCTCTGTCCATGAACTCACACAACTTCTGAATAACATCTCTTTAAATTGTCAAACAGGACTTATGATGACAGCAATGTCTAGAACATATTTAGTTGTTGTGAAACATGTCTTTTTTATGATTCAACATATAACACGGGTGAGTGTAGCAGCACAAAATATTATACTAATTCTAAATCTGTATTCTCTGATATGATTTTAACATGCAGTGCAGAACTTTTATATATAAATGAACATCTGACCCTTTCAAGTCCAAACAAGTTCACACAATCCTGATTAAAGCTGTTACCATCGGGTACATTTTTATAAATCAACTTTGACCTCAAAAACGGTCAGGCTGGCAATTTATAGAAGGCTGCCTTCCTTGTGATCTGCAAGTTTTTAGTTAACAACACTGTAGCTAAAGCTAAAGCTCTAGCCACAAAGTGAAGTACTCACTACCAGCACTGACTTTAAATATCAATGATATGTAGCCCTGTCTAAAATCACAGTGCATCAAATAAATAACACAGCATATAGTTGTAAAACACAAAAAAGTTTGTCTGCAATAAACTTTTAAACTGTGTCCCGTGCTACACTGTTTTGTGTTGTGTCCTGCAGGAGTGCAGGGTTCTACCTTGGTACAAAAGATTTACATTCTTTTTCCTCTTTCTATGATCTGGTAACCTTACTTCTTTAGAACACCTGAAAACAACCTAAATATCTTTGCTGGGCTCTGAATATAGCGCTCTTATTGGCACAACAACAGAAAAGGAATTAATCTCAAGTTATTTATACTGGTGGTGATATTCATTCACATCACATCTTCTTTGTCATTTGATAATTGTTTATTTTTCTCTCAGGAAAGTTTATAAAAAGCCTCTTGAGCTTTCTCAGTCTCTCAGCATCACAGTTGTCTCATAATCTCTTTGTTTAGAGGTTGTTTTTAATCATCTGCTTAAACTAAACCTGAAATGATGAAGACACTTTCACCTGATTCATGACCTGAGAGAACAAATGAGATTTCTGTAGCTTTGTTGATATTCAGTTATGAAACTCAATTATATTTCTTCAGCCATCAATTATGTTTTGAAGTGGCTGCATAGAGTAGAAACAAAAAGTAGATATTGTAGACACACACACAATACATGCAGTATAGTGTACATATACATTGCATACATAACAGAAAAACACAAACACTTAAAGAATGCAAACAAAGAATTACTATAAAAACACACACACAAACACACAGTTGCATACTCATACTGACAAAGTGTATAACATACTGATAGGAACAAATACTCATCACAAAAAAATAAAGTAAAAAAAAAGAGAAAAGGTTTCATAATGTCCAGACAGTTGTGTGTGCGTATGTGTGTGTGTTCCTGTAGCTTCAGGCAACTGCTGACCACACTGAGCACATTCCATAATGTGTGTATTTATGTGTGTATCCACCTGTAATCACAGACTCCACCAGAATCTGGACAGACAGTTCAGCCTTGCAGCTGCAGCTTTGTTCTCACAAAACAATGAGAATAAGGAAAACCATTATGTTAAATGTGCACACACACTCACCCTCCAGTGGCTCTATTTTCACTTATTTTTAAGACAGAAGCCATCAGCCTCGAGGCATTCATGCACACCCACATTCTGACATATAATATATTAATGAAGCTTTTGAGTTATAGATTTAAAATGAAGAGCACCAGACACAGGTAGGATATTATTCAATTCAATTCAATTCACTTTATTTTTATAGCCCAATTTTACAACACAGTTGTCTCAAAGTGCTTTACAAAATCCAGTCCAAAGTGACCCAGACATCCCCCGTCCTTAGACCCTCCTTCTCGGCAAGGAAAAACTCAAAAACCCAGTGGGAAAAAGGAGAAACCTCGAGGAGGACCACAGTGAAGGAGAGATCCACTCCCATGGACGGACAGGCTATAGATGAATCAGGACTGACAGACATCTATCTGATGATGAAATAATAGTCTTTAAAGATGTTTCAGTCTGTAGAGATGCCGTAGGGTGGGGGCAGAAGGGTGGGTCCAACCAGGCAGGTGAAGGTTCATCAGGGGCCTCGATGAGTCGCATCAGGAGTCGTCATCGTTGGGCCTCGTGCGGATGAACTGAAACAGTAGCCACTCCCCCGAAGGGGAGTGGGGAGAAGGACTCTGGGTGAATAGTGACGTAAAGACCAAGTATAAAGTAGATCCTGTTTATTAATGACAGTGATACATGGTACCAGAAAGAGATGATAGAGCTCAGTGACTGTACTTCCCCCAGTATTCTCACTCCTAGGGCAGCTTAGACTGAACTGTGGTTTTAAGTCTACCTTTAACTACCCTGACCATAGGCCTTTTGAAACAGAAATGTTTTTAGTCTAGCCTTAAATGCACAGACTGTGTCGGCCTCTTTAATATTAATTGGGAGTTGGTTCCATAAGATAGGGGCTTGGTAGCTAAAGGCTCTAGCTCCTACTGTGCTTTTATGGACCTGTGGAACTACCAGTAGACCTGCATTCTGAGACCGCAGTGTTCTATTTAGATGGTACGGGACCAGAGCATCTTTAAGATAAGAGGGGCCCATCCCATTAATGGTTTTATAAGTGAGGAGTAGGATTTTAAATTTAATTCTGAACTCAACAGGAAGCCAATGAAGGGCTTGGAGTATGGGGGTGATGTGTTCTCTTCTATTAGTTCCTGTTAGTAAACGAGCCGCTGCGTTTTGAACCAGCTGAAAACTTTTTAGGGAACTTTTAGGACACGCTACTAATAGGGAGTTACAGTAATCTAGTCTAGATGTAACAAACGCATGGATTAGTTTTTCAGCATCATTTTTAGATAGTATATTTCTAATTTTGGCTATGTTACGCAGGTGAAAGAAGGCTGTTCTACAGGCTTGATTAATATGAGCTTTAAATGATAAGTCTGGCTCAAATAAAACTCCTAGGTTTTTAACTGTGGTGCTAGAGGCTATTTTCACATTATCTAGAGTTACTAGTTGCTCAGATAGGGACTCTCTAACACTTTTAGGGCCTAATATAATAACTTCAGTTTTATCAGGGTTAAGTAACAGATAGTTCACAGACATCCAGGTCTTTATGTCTCTAACACAGGCGTTAAGTTTATGTACTAGCCTGATCTGATCGGGTTTAATTGATAAGTATAGCTGTGTGTCATCTGCGTAGCAGTGGAAATTTATGCCGTGTTTTCTAATAATATTACCCAAGGGCAGCATATATAGAGTAAACAAAATGGGCCCTAGGACTGACCCTTGTGGGACACCATAGGTGACTCTTGAGTATGATGATGATTGCTGGTTAACGCTAACAAACTGGAACCTATTAGATAAATAGGATTTAAACCAGGAGAGAGCGGATCCTCTAATGCCTATGTCCTGTTCCAATCTCTGCAGTAAGATGCTATGGTCGATTGTGTCAAACGCAGCACTTAGGTCCAGCAGGACCAGAACCGAGCCCAGCCCATCATCAGCAGCCAGCAACAAGTCATTAGTGACCTTGACTAGTGCTGTTTCAGTGCTGTGATGGGCCCGAAAACCAGACTGAAAATCTTCAAATAAACTATTGTCCTGTAAGTGCTGACACAGCTGTTGAACTACCACTCTTTCAAGAATTTTTGAAAGAAAGGGTAGATTTGAGATTGGCCTGTAGTTTACTAAAATATCTGGCTCAAGAGTGTTTTTCTTTAAGAGTGGTTTAATGACTGCGTGTTTAAAAGCCTGCGGCACGTATCCAGTTATTAGGGACATGTTAATTATATCTAAGATATTATCAATAATTAAGGGCAGCGTCTCTTTAAGTAGTTTAATTGGAATTGGGTCTAGAATACACGTAGTTGATTTAGATGACATAATGATTTTAGTTAAATGGGCTGGGTCTGCAGGGGTGAATTTATCCAGTAATATTACTGGGTTTAAAGGGGCTTCTAAGCTTACAGCCTGAGCTTCCTCAGCACTGATGTTTGGAAGGATTTGATCTATTTTATCTCTAATACTTATGATTTTATTATTAAAGAAATTTAAGAAGTTATCACAGCTGAGACTAACTGGAATAGATGGATCTACTGAGCTGTGACTGTTGGTCAGCCTGGCTACAGTGCTGAACAGGAATCTGGGGTTATTCTTATTTTCTTCTATTAATGATGAATAATACCTAGTTTTTGCTTTACGCAGGGCCTGTTTATAAGCCAATAAACTGTTCTTCCAGGCCCTGAGGGAATGATCTGTGCGGGAGCAGCGCCACATCTTTTCTAATTTACGTGTAGCTTTTTTAAGGGAACGGGTTTCAGTATTATACCAGGGAGATAATGTCCTGGGTCTAACAGTTTTACATTTTAATGGGGCTACCAGGTCTAAAGCGCTATGGAGGGTGTGCATCGTATTTTCAACTAACTCATCACATGTAGCAGGACACAACATGTCTGAGCTGCTGTTCTCATAATTATATGTGGGGGTGAATATAGGCCGAATTATCTCTTTATATTTTAAAACGGAATAGTCACATAATGCTCTTTTCATTTCAGTTTTAACTACTGGTGAGGAATTATCATTCATTATAAACTGAAAGGTAATTAGGAAGTGATCTGAAAGAACTGGATTATGGGGGAGAACAACAAGGTCACCAATCTCAATCCCATAAGTTAAAACCAGATCCAGGGTGTGCTTGTGACTGTGGGTTGGTTTATTTACATTCTGAGTAAAGCCAATTCCATCTAGTATGCTGCCAAAAGCGTTACTTAGAGAGTCACTATTGTTATCAACATGTATGTTAAAGTCTCCTACAATTACAATTTTGTCATAGTTTAACACTATACTGGACAGAAAGGTAGAGAATTCTGCTAAAAATACAGAGTAAGGACTAGGAGGGCGATAAACAACTGCAAATAGGGCTGGCTTTTTGTTTGTCTGCCTGGAATCAGTCATTGATAAAAGCAAAGTTTCAAATGACTGATAGTTATGATTATTTTTGGGACTAACACCTAAACTAGAGTGAGAAATGCATATTATGCATCAAATCACCTTAAGTGTCACTGAAAAAGCAGCATTGGCCAAGCCAAGTGATTGTTTAACATGTTAAAATGTCTGGTATCTAAATAAAATTTACTTTTTAGTCTCTTTAGATCAGACATGTCAAACTCAGGCCCGCGGGCCCGCACTACAATTATATTTGGCCCGCAAGATGATTTCAAATATGTATTACATCTGGCCCGCCAGCCCGTTATACAGCACACGTACCGCTAAAGGTGCCTACACATTGAATGCGTCAAGCACTGGGTGGTGTCAGCGCAGTCATTCATTGTGTATGTGCGACGTCAGCGACAGAGCTCAAGTCCGCGCTGAGGCGCAGAGCGTCGCACAAGGGTGGCGTTTGACGCCTTGATGCCTAATTTAAAACATTTTTAATTCGAGCATCAAAACGCTGTGACGACTTCTACTAGTGGCCAATAGGAAAGCAGCCGGTGCTGCGGGCGGGAGTTCCCGATGTGGAGCAGGAAGCTAAGCTTAGCTGCTGCTAAGCGATAGGAGGGGCACTGCCGTCCACGACACTTTTCATTTGTGTTTTAAAAACACGAACGGAAGAGAAATGGAGCAGGCTCGATGTGTGGCAGCCTCCATGTGGGGCAATCGTCCCGCAATTGCGGCGGATTTTTCTACGAGTGCCGGAACTGTCTGTTTTGATTGCTGAAAATGCCGCGGCATTGGCGATACTCGGGGTTGAAGTGTCGGCATTTTATGTGGCCGTTTTTTAATTTTTTATTATTATGATTATTATTTCACCAGTATTATACCAGTCCTTCTTGTCAGTTTTAACAATTTACGCACTACATATCAAACTTTATTAAAGGGACACCACGGAGAAAACTCTCCTCTATCGCTTAGCTTAGCTTAGCAGCAGGCTTACTGCTCCATATCGGAAACTCCATCCGACCTAAAAAACAGCTTCTCTACTATTGGCCGTGCCGAGATGTCATCACGGCGTTGACGCCAGGTCTGCTCTGGCTTCAACGCCTGCTAGCCCCTGCTTGCACCTTCACGCGCGTCAGACAGCGTCAAAAACGCGTTTAATGTGTAGGCACCTTAATACTACAATTCCCACAATTCTGTCCTGGCGCGCCAGACTCCGGAGCACGAAAACACCCCCATCTCTTGTGTTGACGCTCATTAGCAAAGCTGCTACGAAGCACACGCTCAAATCCACCCTCCCGAAAAATGGCCAAACGAAAACGAACACATTATGAACACTGTAATGCAAGTTGTCAACTTCTTAAAAGCAAAAGGTTTGAATCACCGTCAGTTCAAGTCTTTCCTTGAGGAGTTGGGTGCAGACCATAGCAACATGCCACACAGAGGTGAGGTGGCTGAGCCGAGGAAAAGTTGCGAAGAGATGTTTTGAGCTGCGTGAGGAAATTTGTCTTTTCATGGAAAGCAAAGGGACAGACACAACAGAGTTCAGGGATGAAAACTTTCAATGTGAGCTTGCATTTCTCTGTGACATCATGAATCATCTCAACGCGCTCAATCTGAAGCTTCAGGGGCGCGCGCACGTCATCACAGACATGTACAACGCCGTGAGGGCTTTTAGAACCAAGTTGCGCTTGTGGGAGAGTCAGATGCAGCAGGGAAACCTAGCTCATTTTTTGTGCTGCCAATTCATGAAAGAGCAGACCGCTACCGCCGTGATGTCTTTTGCACAGTTCGCTGAAAAACTCATTCTACTTGGCGCTGAGTTTGCCCGACGATTTGCCGACTTTGAAGCCCAAAAATGTAGATTTGAACTTTTTAGCAACCCCTTTACGTTTGATGTGAATAACGCACCAAGCAATCTCCAAATGGAGCTTATTGAGCTGCAGTGTCATGACACGCTCAAGTCAAAGTATGACTCTGTCGGTGCTGCGCAATTTCCACCTTACCTTCCTGACACGCTGCCCGAACTCCGCGCCCAAGCTGCGCAAATGCTCTCTATGTTCGGGAGCACATATCTGTGCGAGCAACTGTTCTCGTTAATGAAGATGAACAAAACACCACATAGGAGTCGTCTTACCGATGAATACCTTCATTCGGTCCTGAGGATTTCCTCTGCACAGAGCCTGACTCCAGAAATTGATGCACTTGCATGTAAAAAGTGATGCCAAGTATCTGGCTTGGATCCATGTGCATCATCAGAGTAAATGAACAGTGAAAAAAACTAAAATGGATAAATATTATTTTATTTACTGATAGCACGGTCTGTTCAAAGTTGAAAGAGATATTTTTTTTTAGGTGTTGACCTTGATGGTCTGTGATGAAAAGATTTAGGTTACAATTAAAATGAATAAAGTTAAAGATATAGAAGCCTGATATTTTTTTCAGTTTTTGCTTTTATTATTTTCTTAAACCTGTTCTGGTTTCAGTATTTAAGCAAAAATTCAATTGTAATATATTCGGATGGTTAATACAGTAGTTTACTGTATCTTAAATATAATAAAAACATAAATAAATTAATAAAAAAAAATTGGTCTGGCCCTTGACAATGTTCTTTTTTTTAAATTTTGGCCCTCTGTGAATTTGAGTTTGACATCCCTGCTTTAGATGATTTCCATTTCATCAATACTATTTAATACTTTTTAATCTGAAACTGATCATCTGCCTTTGACCCGTACTGCACAGACATAGTTGGAGCAGTGAGCAGCCGCAGACCAACTCCAGTTCTGTCAGTTGCTGTGACAAAATGATGATAATGATAAATGATAAACCAATGATAAATCCAGCTATAGTCTGCACACAGGATGTGTTTAGGCACAGCAGTGAGTGTAGAACACCAGTATCTCTACAGTGTCCAAGGCCAAATCATCACTGTTGCTAAGTGTGACAAAAAAAAGTGTCACGCTTTAGGTAGTATTAGTGAAAATGGACAGTATTGATTACTGCTAGCAGTATTGATTAAAATAGAACCATATTTGTTCCATCAGACGCCTACTTTGTTGGCGAGCCTTGATCATAGACTGTATAAATACAGCTGAGGAGGAGCAGCAATAATCTTACATTGTTTTACTCTTTATATTTGTCATCTTTGTTTTTTGTTTCCATAAGATTTAGATGTTTTGCATCTGAGACTTATTACAACACAAGCAAAGAACTGAGTAACAGCACTAAAGATAAGTTTGATTCAATTAATGAATGTTTATTGTTATGGTACAAGTTATTAAACACAATTAAGTAAGTTCCTGGTTCAGACACAAAGCATATAAACATGTTCTTAAATAATTAAAAGCATATAATACACAAATAACACCACATAACAACAAGACCAGTTACAAAGTGTAAGGCAGTGTGAAGTGCATATGTTTCATGATAAATAAATACATGTTGATGGCTGTTGTTCAAATAAAATGTCCTGTGGGGAAGAAACTCTCTATGTGCAGATCCTGATTTGTCCAGGACCAACAGGTAGTTCACAAAAGAAACGTATAGAAAATATAGAAGCAATTAAATGAAGATAGATGGATGTTAAACCCCATTTTAAGGATTTTATCCATTGAATTAGTTCATCGGGAGTTCTAACAATAGACTCTGTTAACTGCTGTTTTATACAGTTCTCTATGGAAAAATAAAGAACAAAATCAAATTGACCAAGAGATACAAACAACCATCTATCTATCTATCTATCTATCTATCTATCTATCTATCTATCTATCTATCTATCTATCTATCTATCTATCTATCTATCTATCTATCTATCTATCTATCTATCTATCTATCTATCTATCTATCTATCTATAATACATGTGCTTTTTGAGGCCAGCAAAAATAAGACTAACTAATTGATTGACGTTGCTGTTGACAAATCACACAATATTTTGTTGGTCACATGGTATTAAAAGATCAACAAGACCAACCTCCTGTGCATGTGAACCAATGGTGTATGGGGCATAGTGTATTATATCCTGCATGCGTTTTGAAAATTACGACAAATCAGCAATGCTGTGCTACACAGCAGCCAGCAGGAGACTCATACTGCCCTATGCAGCATCTGGTATGAACGGGTTAACTGAGGCCTGCAGTTCTTTGGATGTTGTTGTGGGACATTTTGTGACTCTTGGATGTGTTGTCACTGCTCTTGGGGTATTTTTGGTTGGCTGGCCACTTCTGGGAAGGTTCGCCACTGTTACATGTTTTTGCCATTAATGGCTCTCACTGTGATTTGCTGGAGTCACAAAGCTTTAGAAATGGATTTATAACTTTTTTTTTCCAGACTAACAGACCCCAATTAATTTCTTTCTCATATTTGGTGAATTTCTTTATATCTTGCCATGATGTCTACCTTTTAAGGATCTTTTGTTCTACTTCACTTTGTCAAGCAGGTCCTATTTAAGTGATTTGTTGAGAACATTAAAAAAAATGCATCTGATGATCTGAAACATTTAAGTGTGACAAACAAGCAAAAAAATAAGAAATATAAGGAAAGGGGGGCAATACTGTTTTCACACCACTGTAAAATGACTGGTCTGTTGCACAGAATTACGTATATTGCTGCCTGTGACCTAACCCCAGAGACTGGGCAGCTCTGCTTCTCTCACACACACAGAGGAAGCAGCATCGATTCTGCAGAGAAAATTATTGCAACGTATGCAAAGCTTGCACATACATTCAGTGTCTGATGCAAATGTAAAAAGAAATATTAACGTGTATAGTGTACTTTAATATCTGTATGAGGTTATTGTCTGATTATATACATTGTTAACACTTAAAAGATAAGATATTTAGTTTATACAGAGGAGGTGTCACATCCCCGGCAATGACTCCCTCAGTTTCCTGTTCCTTACCTATGTCTGTCTCCTCCCACTGTGCTCCCTCTCGTGTGTGTGCGCTTTTTCCTCAGGCAGAGGTGGGGTGCAGCAGCAGTGCCTGGCACCCCTGCCTTCAATCAGCTCATCACCTGTAGTATATCACTCCAGCTCTCTGAACACTCATCGTCAGATTCTTGTTTGCCATCCTCTGAGTACACCATGACTCTAAGTTCTCAGTTCTATCCTCGATCTAGCTGCCTTGCTTCCCATATGTTCCTGTGCTCTTGAGTAACTCAGACTACTGTGTCTCCAGTTAGTTGCTGCCAGCTTCCTTCGTCCTGCCACTGCCTTCTCCCTACAGCTCACCTTGGAATGCCGCTTCAGGCCCAGCCTCGCTGATCTGCCCCCCGATGCACTCCGGTCCAGACTCAGCCTCATCAGTCCAATCTCACTGCCTACAGATCCCATGCTATTTGTTGCCTCACCACCCTGCTCCCTGCCTCTCTTTCACTACCATGAATAAACACAACTTCACTTTGAACTGATCTCATGTCTGTCTCTGTGTCTGCTCTTGGGTGTTTTGTAGCTAGCTGGTTTGTAATAGGAGACATTTTTTAAAAATATATATATTAAAATTATAAGGCATAAATGAGTAAACTTTGAGTATCAGTGTCCTCTTTTTTGGAAATCCTAAATCTCCAACATGTCATCTGAACAAAAACACACTCACTATAATCTCACCTTTATTCTTATTATATGTATATTGTTTGAGCCCAGTTGCCAAGTTGTATCTCCGCTTCCTCTCCCAACCTACATATTTAACTGGAATTTATTTCAAGATGGTCTCAAACATATTGGGCAGATAAGTGAAGAAAAGATGTGTGCTATCTCTTCTGTCTAGGCTGGAACAGAGGCAAACAGTTAACAAAACAAAGCAATTTCCCAGCACAAAGGCAGCGGGAGGGCAATCTATCATCGGCCTATAAGAGTCGGGCGGCAGGCAGAGAGCAGGCAGCAGCCGGGCTGGAAAATGGGCAGAAAGCCCTTGTTTGTTGCTGAAGCTCCAGCTTCAATCTGCTGCCGCAAGTAAAAAAAAAATGGAGGGCAGATTTAAACATTGACAGCCTCTGTGAAGACTTCGTGGCAGGTGGCAGCTTTTTGTGGTGAAGATGTAGACAGAGACAAGAAGAAAGAAGAAGAACTAAAGAAACAATCGTGTTTGTTCCAACACTGCTTGAAGAGGCTGATTGGGATCATTGGTGTTGACACCTCACCTCTAAATCGATGTGTCAAACACCTCTGAGAATATTTAAAGAGGCATTAGGTGATATATTGTGTGAAATGACCACGATATATCATTGCTTCTGGGGTTGCAGATCAATACTGATGACTCAGCAGTTACTTTGCCAGCTGCTGAGATTTCTGCCATTCAACATTCATTCCTCCTGTGATTTGAAGATATATATGTATATATATATTAGTAGAACACTGTTGGAAACACCCACATAAAGTACCACACAGGGCATTTACACAGCTCCTAAAAGGTCACAAATAATAATAATAATAATAACTGCATCACATATCTGGCATTTCAAGGCTGTTAATATAAACAGTTTAAAAACAACCCACAAGAGATATGTAAGTTTAAATGTTTAAGATTTAGCAACATCTAGTGGAACACAAAATTCAGTTAAAATAAATATTGTGGGGTAGTTTATTA
The DNA here is from genome assembly GCA_030544235.1 of Lepturacanthus savala. Classification (NCBI taxonomy): domain Eukaryota; kingdom Metazoa; phylum Chordata; class Actinopteri; order Scombriformes; family Trichiuridae; genus Lepturacanthus; species Lepturacanthus savala. The sequence goes on from CM060464.1 coordinate 31,393,347, forward strand.
CCTTAGATTTAGCCATTTGAATTTAAACAAGGAACAGATCTTTGTCTGTGAAGCTGACATGTTTCTACAGTAGCCCAAACTGGACAAACCATGGTTATCAGGAAGTTATATTCAGGGTAAGCCGGCTCTTGTGTGTGACTATCTGGTGAACAAGGGGGTGAGAAGATTTCAGGAATGTCAATGAAAACATGATCAGACAAACCAACAGGATAGTTATCAGAAAAATCTTCTTCCACAATAGATGATTGTGGGACATTTGACAGAACCCTCACATCCCTGTTCTGCAACTCTGGGAGGCTGAGGTGTGAATTTAACTGTCTGCGGATTGAGAACAGTCAGAGGCTGTCGGATTGCCTCGTCTTCTGCAAATGCAGAATGGGGGGTCGGGTTTCCACCACTACCACTCTCCCAAAGCCATATCCCTCCTCCCCATCACTTTTGTATTCATCATACTGATCACTGTGACTGACTGGCCGGTTTGAAGACCTTTGACCTCTCAAATATTTACTCCTTAATTATGGTGTTTTGGTCAGCTCCTCAGGTGCTACACTGATAGGGAGGAAACCACAAGGAAGATGAAGATCGTGATGTAACATGCAATGACAACCACTTCCTCTCTTGAGCTTAACAATGTAAACAGGCCCTCCATTGATTCTTTTTACCACAACATGGACCGTTCTTTCCCATCTGTCAGCTAATTTGTGTTTCCCACGGACATTAATGTTTCCCACCAAAATTCTGTCTCATGATTTTGTTTTGTTCCCCTCGCTTATGAGCTCTGTCCGCAGCTAAGGCGTAGCTTTCATGCAAACGCTGACGCAGCTGGTGAACATATTCTGAATGACTGTTTCGACAGCAGGCGGGGTACCAAGGACAAAATCAACTGGCAAAGCAGGTTGTCTTCTGAACATTTGAACAATTTGTATGGTGAATACCCGGCCGTGTCATTTCTCGTACAATTGTACACATGAACAAGTGGTTTCACATAGTCTCTCCAGTGGCATTTATCCTACTCCTCCAAGGTCCAGAGCATGCTCAAGAGTTTCCCTGAGAATGATAAGCAGTTGTGTGCACCTTTTCTGCCCCTATAAGGGAGCACAGTTCCTTGATGGTATGGGACTGAAAATCTCTACCTTGATCACTATGAAGGCAACTAGGAAAACCATAAGGAGCAATAAGGTTTTCCCAAAGAGCCTTGGCAGTCGTCTTGGCCTTCTGATCTTTGGTGGACACTGCCACAGCAAACTTTGTGAAGTGATCAGTTATGATTAAAACATTTCTGTTGTCCCGGTTATCAGGCTCTATTGACAAATAATCCATTCACAGTAATTACAGCGGAAAAGTGGTCTGAATGTTCTGCATAGGAGTAGCTTTCTTGGGTCTGGCCTTTCTTCTGAAACACTGTTCAAAAGTCTGACATTTTTCCTCGATGGCCTTTGCCATCCTAGGCCAATAAAATCAGGGATGCGCAAGGCTGAATGCATGCTCAGTACCCAAATGGCCAACATCATCATGGATACCCTTCAAACCATAGTCTCTGAATCTCTGGGGAAGAACAAGTTGATATACACTCACACTTTTTTACACACTTTATTAGGTACACCTGTCCAACTGCTCATTAACACTTAATTTCTAATCAGCCAATCACATGGCGGAAACTCAGTGCATTTAGGCATGTAGACGTGGTCAAGACAATCTCCTGCAGTTCAAACCGAGCATCAGTATGCGGAAGAAAGGTGATTTGAGTGACTTTGAACGTGGCATGGTTGTTGGTGCTAGAAGGGCTGGTCTGAGTATTTCAGAAACTGATGATCTCCTGGGATTTTCACGCACAACCATCTCTAGGGTTTACAGAGAATGGTCCGAAAAAGAAAAAATATCCAGTGAGCGGCAGTTCTGTGGGTGGAAATGCCTTGTTGATGCCAGAGGTCAGAGGAGAATGGCCAGACTGGTTCGAGCTGATAGAAAGGCAACAGTGACTCAAATAACCACCTGTTACAACCAAGGTAGGCAGAAGAGCAACGCACAGTACGTCGAACTTTGAGGCAGATGGGCTACAGCAACAGAAGACCAGGCCGGGTGCCACTCCTTTCAGCTAAGAACAGGAAACTGAGGCTACAATTTGCACAAGCTCATCGAAATTGGACAATAGAAGATTGGAAAAATGTTGCGTGGTCTGATGAGTCTCAGTTTCTGCTGCAACATTCGGATGGTAGGGTCAGAATTTGGCGTCACCAAAATGAAAGCATGGATCCATCCTGCCTTGTATCAATGGTTCAGGCTGGTGGTGTAATGGTGTGGGGAATATTTTCTTGGCACTCTTTGGGCCCCTTGGTACCAATTGAGCATCGTTGCAACGCCACAGCCTACCTGAGTATTGTTGATGACCATGTCCATCCCTTTATGACCACAATGTACCCATCTTCTGATGGCTACTTTCAGCAGGATAATGCGCCATGTCATAAAGCTGGAATAATCTCAAACTGGTTTCTTGAACATGACAATGAGTTCATTGTACTCAAATGGCCTCCACAGTCACCAGATCTCAATCCAATAGAGCATCTTTGGGATGTGGTGGAACGGGAGATTTGCATCATGGATGTGCAGCCGACAAATCTGCGCCAACTGTGTGATGCCATCATATCAATATGGACCAAATTCTCTGAGGAATGCTTCCAGCACCTTGTTGAATCTATGCCACGAAGAATTGAGGCAATTCTGAAGGCAAAAGGGGGTCCAACCCGTTACTAGCATGGTGTACCTAATAAAGTGGCCGGTGAGTGTACAGTGTTACCATGATCAACACATCTTCTGTACAAGACACCATCTTTGAATTCAAGCCTTTTCCACTCCTAAAGGAGTAGCTTGACCTCTGATGGCTCTCCTCTCAATTGTCTGGACAATAGCTTCTGGCCAGCTTCAACAAAAGAAATAACCTTTGCAAGGAAGGGATCTTCTCTCTGACATTTACGCCAGTCCTCTATTTTCATGCCAGGTAAGGTATCCTTACCTGGATCAACAAAGTGATCTGGAATGGCTGAAGCATTCAACCCCAAGGACTCAACCAGAATGGAGTGTGCAGGGTCATCTGAACATGAACTTTCAAAATGGCACTGACACACAGCTGAAATGGCTTCATGGGAGATGACCTCTGGCTCCCGATCCAACACTCATGTTTTGAAGTGTTCAGTTCTTTTTTCTTCCTCCAGGAAAGGAACATTCTCATGAAGTAGCCCATTTGGCTGCCTCCACAACCCGTCTGCATCCTTGTTTGAAAGACCTGCCCGATATTTTATGCTGAAATTGTAAGTACAGAGATAAGGACATATGTGAGCGGGTTGTTATCAGTGAGGACAACGAACTCTGACCCATACAGGTAGTCATTAAACTTTTCACACACTGCCCATTTTAGTGCCAAATACTCCATCTTATGGGTCGGATAGTTACTTTCACTCTTAGATAGCCCATGGCTAGCATAAGCTATGACCTGATAAATGCAAGATCGGCAAATGCAAGAATTGGAGCAGATGTAAGCTTTTCCACAAGAACTTTACAAGCAAGGTCACACTCTGTGGTCCACTTGTCACCAAAAGGAACACAGCAATTCACAGGGCCTTTGGGACAATGTCTTTTGTAAATCTTTCCCCTTTTATGAGGATGATTATACCCAGATTTGAGGGCATTCAAAGGCTTGGCTGTCTTTGAGTAGCCTTCAACGAAATCTGTAATAACTGGCAAAACCAAGGAACTTCTCAAGCTCTTCACGGTTGATGGGACGAGGCCAGTTCTTTAGAACTGATGTGTTGTCAGGATCTGTGTGGACTCCTTGGGCGTCAACAACATGACCAAGATACTTCACTGAGGACTAAAAGAAATGACACTATTCTGGGAACAGTTTCAGGCCATAGTCCTTGAAATGCTGCAATACTCTCATAAGTCTGGCCTCATGCTCCTCAAGGGTTTCTGAGAAAACAATGAGATTGTCCAAGTATACAAACACTTCATTGAGATGCAAATCCCCAACACATCTCTCCATTAACCATTGGAAAGTGGAGGGAGAATTTGTTATGCTTTGCGGCATTCTGTTAAATTACCAGAAGCCTAAGGGACATATGAAAGCAGTCTTATGCTTGTCTTCTTCTGCAGTTTCTACCTGGTGATAACCAGATTTCAAGTCTATCACAGAAAAACATTTTGCACTGCTAAGTGCTGAAAAGGTCTCTTCGAAGTTAGGAAGAGCATAAGCATCCTTTATGATGCGTATGTTGAGTTTCCTGTAGTCTACACACAATCCAATCTTTCCATTCTTTTTTCTAACCAATACCAGAGGTGATGCGAAAGGACTCTCAGACTCCCTGATTATCCCAGCATCGAATAGCTCCTGCAGGTGCTGCTTAACAGCTTCCCTGTCACTTGGGGGTATTGGTCTGAGTCTCTCCTTAAAAGGTGTGTAATTCTTCAAACAGATGTGGTGTTTGACAACTGTAGTATGGCCATTAGACATATCATCGATGGCGAAAACATTTCGAATGAAATTCAGTTTGAGATGTGTGCTTTCCACTCATCTCCAAGCAGTGGATTGTCAAGGTCAAAAGTGAGGTCATTATCATGGCTTCCATTTGAATAATTGGTGGAGAGTGAGGAAGACTGTTCAGAGCCCAAAGGCGTAACATTCATGGCTGCAGAAACTTCACCAATAATATGCTTTGGCTGCAAGATGACATTCTGGTCCGTCACATTCTGGACGAAATCTTGGGAATCTTGCTAGCAGCTCTACAAGAAATGTTCAAAAGCATTAGTCCCCCAGGCAATGGAGACAACTCGAAAGGTTCAAGGATGAAGGAGGTGTTGGTGCTTGCCTTGCCCACTCTGACATCCCCAAGAACTTCCTGAAGCAGCTCTGCAAAGTGGTCTGACCTCTTGTTCAACTGCATGTTGATAGAACCTGTTCAAGACACTGGTCTTATTAGTGTAACGCCAATAAAGGCGTTACACCACATATGCTTTTTCTCTCTCCCTTATCTGGCTGATTTCTGTGTGCCTCTCTGGGCTTGTCTTTACTTTTGCCTGTTGGTGAAGATCCTCAAATCCTAAATTATGGGATTGATTAACTGGTCCCTCAATGCAACTGACAATTGATTTTCTCACGAAGGAGTGCTGGTTTGGGAGAGCCTACAAGTCTGGACTTTTCCTCCTGGATACATGATGGACCAGTGGAATGACTCATCTGTCCTGATGCTCTGTGCCTTGAAGACATCAAGGATGTATATATATTTAGATATATAATAGCAGTCATCCTAATAATTGCCCTGGCTGGATCTATCAGCAAATTGGGAAGCTGGCAGCCAATAAAGAATCCCCCAAGCTGGCAGAAGTTGTCTCTCAACATTGTAAAGCTGTTGCTGACTGGGTGAATGGAGTACATCAGAAGGTGTTACAGATTGTGGAGAGGACTCAATCTGTGGACTTCTCCAGATACTTGGATGCCATCTTGAACATGCTAATGGAACTGAGTAGAACCATCGCAACCCAGACCACGATCATTGTTGTTTGCCTTCATGAAGTGACTAGGGTAACTCGGGCTGTGATCTGCAGAACCGGACATCCCAAGAACACACAGCTGTGTAATTAACAGCTCAAAGGACATCATATCACTTGGTTAGGACACACTGCCATATATTTTATAAACACTTTACCCCATAGTAATACTGCCTCAGTGTTCATGTTTCTCTGCATTTCCATTCTTGCCCCCACCAACCCCTCCCGCAATGTAACCAACAAAAAAGATACATTCCACTGTATGATGTTGTATGTGTTGTGCACTGTTCATTGCTTGAAAATGTATGTGCCTGTATCATTTTTCCTTCACTGGAGAAGATGTAGTGGCAGTGTGCTCCAAGGCACTGCAACCAAATGGCTCTTTACTGTTCAATTTTGTTGAATACTTGTTTACAATGACAATAAAGGCTTAATTCATTCATTCATTGCCTCAATACATGCATAACTGTTTGTTTTTTTGTGTTCATAGATAATTACTAACAATGCAAAAAAGAGTTGAGATACAGAGTTAAATCCAGAGAGATGACATTATGTTCAACTAGGCCTAAACAAGTATGAAATAGGGCAGTCTAACGAGCGAACCCAATAAAAATGCTATTCCAAAGGAAATAAGAAAAGTAGGGCAGTCTATTGGGAGTGGTCAAGAAGAATGCTACTTTTCATTGGTCCAGGAAATAGGGCAGAATTCAGCAAATTTCTTGATTGACATAACGCTATTTCAAAACAGGCCTGAAATAGTAAAGTAAAGACAAGTAGAGAAGTCTAACGGGAGCGACCAAGAATGTTACTTTTTGCTGGTCCAGGAGATAGGACAGAAACTAGCAAGTAAATTACTTGACTAAGGTTATTCCAAAAGTAAGTCCATAGTGTGTAGCAGTGTCATATTGATCTTGGCAGACAAGCAATGAGGAGACTTAGTAGAAACAGAAGTTCGAGTGAGTCCTTCATTAGAACAAAGTCTTCAATACATGTACTGTATATATGTATATCATAGAATTGTCTAGAAAGAAAATTATTTAAAAAGCTGCTTAAGGTACTATAAGAATTAACATTAATTTATTCTATTAAAAGTAGAATAAAAAGGATCCATAGATGTAGTAAGCATGTTTGTTGTCGTGATTTTTGTGCAGTTGTGTGCAGTTGTGCAGAATCTCCATCCAGATGGGAATGACTAAATGGCAGACATAGAAACACAAGATGTAACACAATTTGCTGGAAAGAACATACATTGATAGCAGTGGTGCTGAGCATTTCCAAGATCAAGAAGTAATCCATTTAAAATTATGGCATCTCACCGAGTGGGTGAACCTAACGTGGGTGCAGGCTGACAAATATCAGAGGGATATGTTGGAAAATAATAACAGTGGGAAAAATAATAATTCTAGTCAGAACAAAAGAAACAGATGGGGAAGAAGAGTACAGTAGATCAGAACCAACCTGTACAAGGCAGGGATACATGAAGGTCTGTCTGAGGAATGCAATTACAGATGAGAAGTGAGGGGACAATAACACCAGTCCAACTGATGATTAAAAACACCCAGATGAAAAAAAGTTGATCCTGGAATGCAGCCCAAAATGGAATAAAAGAACTTACCAACAATGGCCATTTTGACATTGCCTGTTTTGACGAGACAGAAGCAAACATTAAAAACACCACAAAGCAACAGCTCACAGTGATACAAGAGTAGGGACGAGACAAAAACGAAGATAAATCTTACATGAACAGCAAATAACACAATTCTGTAGAGAACTGCAGGGGCAGTTCAAGCTGAGACTAACAGAAGGACTAGACCTCGCAATGCATACACCACAGTCAGCAACAGCAATCCTGATGTCAGAACCCATCTAACCAACAACACTAATGAGTCCCACCATATTGTCAGTACATGTATGCACATTGCCCAGACTGACGCAGATGCATGCTTGGGCAGAAGCATCATGAGTCATAAGGGGAGATGGAGAACCACTTACCACAGCCTACACTGAACCACTAAGAGAGCTGCCTGAAAGAACACAGAGAATATAAAAAGAATGAAGACTGGTGTGAGAACCAGCAGAAACAGAGTCCACTGACAGTGAAGAACAAGAGGTGGTATGTATGGACAATGACACATATTTCTGAAGCCTGTAAATACATCAATACCACACTTTCAACAACAAAGCAAGAAGCAGGGTGTTTAAGACAGGAAAAAAAAAACACATACGTCTGATAAAGTTGACCACAACAGAGAGGACACAAAGAGTAATAATAGCAGTGACCTAACAATGTGGGAAGTAACACTTTTGAAACAAGAGCTGTGTATGGTCAATTAAATATAGGGTCTGAAAGAACTGCAGGGAAAAGAAGCAAATTGATGAAAGCACAGAAAAAAGAAGAGATGAAAAGAACCATGCTGCAATACAGAAAAAATCAGGGAAGATTCTGACTACTGAGCAAGAACATGAAGATGCACAGCTGAGAGTGGGAGCACTGCCTGGTTACAACACTGCTCTGAGGCCTGACCAAAGAAATCAAGGAAATCTTTAAAGGTAATAGGGAAGGAATACACTGCAAATGTTCACAGATTTAGAAACAATCTTCCACCTGTGGATGAGAGACAAGAGTCATGGAGTAGACAATCCTTGACACTGAGAAGCTGGGCACAGTGATCTGCTCAAGCAGCCAGCAACAGGACTGGAGATGCTCCAGCAAAGTCAAAAGTATCCACCAATGCCACATACAATGACACCATCATAATGGATAATGGATCATGGATATAGTAGGACTAACAGCCAGATTGTGGATATTAGCATCAGAATAAAGTACAGCTAGATATAATCTGGAACTGGGAGACATCAAAGCTCTGCCTATGCACGTGGCTGGTAAGCATGACACTGAAAACATTCTAGGAGCAACAAATATGGCTGGAGTATTTAGTGGACATTGTGCCAACTATTACTCAAGGTCCCATAAGAGGCATGGGAAGAGCCAGACAGCCTCCAGCTCCATATGACAGATCCCGACCATAGGCAATGGATCCAGAAAGATGCTACCATGATGCAATTAGCCCTGTAAAGCCTGAACCATGAAATAATTGACAGAAAATTCGAATTTTTTATTGGTCCTTCAGACATAAACAAAAAAAATATCAATTATCATTTTGGAAGTATGTTTTTCGATTTGTATTATATCTGATACATCAGGCCTTAGAGTCCTCACAACTTATTTTTTTAACAAACAAATACATGTAAAACACAAGATTGTTTAACACAATAACAATGAATAATCCACCAATGGAACTGGCAAGGTGGAAGAACAACCTTTCGGTTAGTTTGGCTCATTTTTTGGTTTGCAATCTCTTTATTTTGCATGGTGGTAGTCCTGAAAACAATTTCTCTCCTTGTTCAGGCAAAGATTGCATTTCTCACAGTAGACACAGGTGAGGCAGGGTTTGTCTCTGCAGTGTTTGCATCTCTCACCGAACAATACATGTATTTGATTGTATACGTCAGGTTTTTCAGGAAAAAAAATATAGTACGGATGATAGAAAGGCCTTAAAAGGTAACGTATTATATATGATACGTACAGTTTTATAGGGTTAGAGATACATTCTACGATGTAGTATGACAATGAACATTCAGATGACAATTATAGGGAGTGTTGGGATAATGAACAGAAAGCAAGTTCTCAGCACCAGCCAGTGGTGGAGCTGCGTTAACACTTCCACCACACTTGGAACAATGGTTCCAAGTACCAAACTTACAGAATTACAGAATGGCTTCTAACATAAAACCCACTCTTTCACATTTTAAAAGATGAACAACCAAGATCTCAAACAAACATGGTGATCAGGGAATAACAAAGAGGGTATTGCTACTGTAGAGGACAGATCAAGGGCTCCAGGAATAACAGCATGGATTGCAGAACATCAAGAACTTCTGAAACAAGTAGTTAACAAGGAGTTATGATCAAAACAAGACAGGTGTGGGATTGGTCAAATCAGCTAACCCTGTAAAGATCAAATCAAGACCAAATGATAAGGGGTGTTCACACCGGACAAAAATTTGCATGACAGTGCAACGTGATTACATGTTAAGTCAATGGGAAGACGCAATTTCACAACGTGATGATGCAAAGTGGCGAAAAATCGTGCTTCACAACACAAAATTCGCCTGTCGCGTCGAGTTGAAAATATTGAACTTTTCAGGCGAATTCGCAGGATGATGTACAGCGACAACCAATCATTGTTGAGATTCACTCCACGTCCCCATGACAACGAGAAATTCACTTATCGCCAGTCTTTTACTTTTCAACGGACTTGGAAGCCGCGTCGTCCAGGCGGAGCTCCGGTATGAAGCGTTGAAACCAGCCGAACTCTGTGCATCTCCAGAGGTTATCATGTACCCAGAAATGACGGCGGAGCTTCGGACTTTCAGAGCTGTACAACGCAGTGACAGTGGTGATCTCACACATGGTGGATGAGAGAAAATGCAAAACAGGTTGGGACGTAATGACACAATCTGGCGATGAACACAAAAACGCGTTCATCGCACGAAAAAATCGCATCAGTTGAGAACAGAGACAGCATCCCCTCACAACACCGGCACTGGCAGGGATAAGACCTGCCATAGATGGCACAGATTTTTCCAATCAACATGTGTCTATCACCCCCAATCTCAGGGAATGGTATAGAGAGTAAAGGAAACAAATAAAAACAAGATAGCCAAGATTTGCGCAAACATTGGAGGGAAAGTGAGGTGGCCAGATGCTTTTCCAATTGCAGTGATAAAAATTAGATGTCAAATTAACTGCACCACACATCTAACCACACACGATGCTAACTAGCAGGCCTATGCCAGTGGCCTTAATTAATAAATGAGGCAAGATGCACAAGACCACACAAGGTGTTCTTGTCACTCCCCAGAGTGAACCAGATCCTCCAGAAGTGAGGCAATCCTAGTAGATTGCACAGACAGCAAGAGAAGAACCAGGAGGCACTCAGGAGGGCCCATCCAGACCTTACCACAAGCCCAAAGACAAAACAAAGCATTAGATGCATATTAAAAGTCCAAATAGGATAACCATGTCAATATTTAAATGTCTGCTGCATGTACTGATAGGAACAACAAAAATAATGAAAAAATTTGCACCCATTTGGTAGGCCAAGACAACCAAAGCAAGATTATTTTATGCTTGGTAAAAATATTTAGTGGTAGCCACAGATAATTGCATCACATACTACAAAGACATTGGAGGTGTGGCCATTGCCATTTACCCTAGACCATTGTAACCATAACCAAAATTCCAAAGGACACAAATGTCATTTGGCTTACATCTTGTGATATATGGCCCCCTCATGCAATAATCCCCTCAGTAATAATTGCCAACACACAACAGTGGCAGAGACTAAAAAGAGGCAAATATTTAAGAGGTGTACCAAATTTCTTATGGCAGTTGGAGATGAGAACTCTTTGATACCCCCTGTAGTCATCGTGCCACCAAATATTTATTTAATTTATTTTTAAATTTTTAATAAATTTAATATTCCCAATAGAGGGTTTAATAGCACTACATGGTGCAGGGGTTTTCCTCTGCCCAATTATGAAGCAGACATTTTGACCATAGCAAATATTTTCTGGTATTGTGGGGATCATTATCCATGATAATCTTTCAACAAAATGGAAGGGAGTATGTGCCCCTGTAGTTTTGACAATGAAACTCTCAATAGTACCTCTTAAAGAAATTTCATTTGCAGAATCAAAATTCCCAGACGCATGATGGGCAGTGGTATGTCAACTGTGTCATATTATGACAGCACTAGTTATGATGGTGTTACATCTACCATGTCATATTATGACAGCACTGGTGATAATATATCAGAAGGCAGTGCGAGCACCGAGGCATATTTAGAGAAGATGAAGATGTCAGATGACAGTGTGAGCACCAAGGCACCAGTTCCTAACTGGTCGTCATGGCTAAATAATAGGTCATGAATGAACAACAGAGCAAAGAGAGGTACTGAGAGCACAGGGAAAAGTGTTTATACATCAGGGGTTGAGGAACCACATGGTGGTCCTGCAGTGTTTAAAGTAATGTCAGAGGCTAGGATAATATCAAGCCAGGTGTTCGGAACTATACCAGCATTTGGGGGTGTACTCACACCCAGATTACAGCATGTAATTCTAGGTGGGTGAATGTGTTCTGGTATAAGGAAAGCTTTATGAATTGGACTATGGTTGGCATTGCAGGTATAAAAGCCCAATTGCATGCCACCTCAATCAAAAAAGGTTCATCCTAGACACCATGTTAGCTGAAGATAGAGGTTTGTGTGAGTGAATATGAGAGGAATGCTGCTGCTGCATACAGGAGATAGAGAAAATGTCTCTTTGGCATTAGAGCAGTTAGGAAAGTTAAGAATTATGCATCTAAAAATCACTAAAGAGTCCACTAGTTAGGATTGGCTGTCTATGGCATCATTAAGGGATGAGTAAGCATACTCATAGGCTGTGTAATACTACTCCTTGCATATATATATATATATATATATATATATATATATATATATATATATATATATATATATATATATATATATATATATATATATATATATATATATATATCAGTTTCATCTTTGTTTGAATGGAGAATATTCTGGCACATCCAATGTATAATACACAGTATATGCTTATAATCTCGTGGTGATATGCTGATGTAAATTTGTGCATCATCTGCATAGTTATGGTAATTTATTTCGTTTTCTTCCATAATCTTAGCTAATGGAAGCATGTAAATGTTGAAAAGTAGAGGCCCCAGAATTGAACATGGATGGACCCCACAGTTTAAGTCTGTGTGTTCAGATGTGTAGTTACCCACGAACACAAATAGTCTCTGTCCTTTAAGTAGGATTCAACCCACTTTAGTGCTGTACCAGTAAGTCCCACCCACTTCTCCAATCAGTTTAAGAATATGTTGTGGACAACTGTGTCAAATGCAGCAATGACATCCACAAATACTAAGGGTTAATCCCAATTCTCATCTCAACCATCACCCTAAAACCTCAAACTCAACCCTTAATTTAAATTTAACCATGTGTTATAGGCCATTTGGTGGCTTGGAAATGGGACACCTCTTAAATGTAGATACATCTTGAGACTGTGGGGGCAGCTTCATGCAAAAGCTGCATTCAGTCTGTTAATTCATAAAAGAAGAAGAAGGAATATGTGGTCGCCTGTTGCCTTTGACGAATTTGTAGCATTAGCATTGCTCTTGCTATGTGAGAAAATCTAGAACAATTACATAAGAGCACTTATGCCCACCATAGATAAGGATCAAACTTGATTAAAAATGCACTATTTTCATAACAATGTAAATAACAATCAAAATAGTTCACTTTAAAGGGAGTAAAATGTGCAAGAAGTGCAGTCAACAAAAAAGTCACATCTGAGAACACAGCACATGGTTAATAAAATGTGATTGCAAGGTAAATAAATTAAAATGCAATTACCAATTATCAACCATGCACTCAAACAGTTGCTCAAAAATGCTCTGTTTTGGCCTCATTGTCCTTGTGGTGGGTCTGCTCTCTCTCACACTCTCTGTGTTCAAATTGACTATAAGCTGATTAGATTTTTGCTAATCAGCCATTAACTTCATTAAGTTATCATTTTTGTAACCCGACTATTTAGTTGAGTTGGTTATAAGCTGGTATTCACCTCCAAACAAACTGAATATCTGCATCAAACTGCAGTTACATCTGTAACTTTTGGTAGATAACTCTACTCAACAGCTACAGGAAATAACATTAACCCGGAGGGTTTGTTAGCCTATCAACAGTGGCAAACAGGGCACCTGCATTATTATTGTTTTTGGAGATGATGTCAGAGAAAAAGGACTGCCTTACCTTTCTCAATTCCAGATTATAAATGTGAAGTTTCTCTTTATAGATGTCATAATGAACCTGGAGATTAGTCTCTCACCACCTGTGTTCAGCTTTCTAGCACTCTTTTACCAATTTGCATCATTTCTCCATGGAGCTCTTCTTGCCAGAGATCACATTTACTTTGCCTGTGCAATAGCATCAACAGGATTTTTAAATTTAGTGTTGAAGTTGTCCACAAGTTAATATACTGTAATACAGGGGAGGGCAGGTATAGGACAGAAAGCCTGGATAAACATTTCTGATAACCTCTGTTTGATCACTGCTATGTGTGAAGAAGGTGCTCTTAAAGGACACACAGGAATGGTCAGACAGACCAACACCACTCACCTCAACCTTAGAAATTTTTAAACCTTTAGAGATGATTAGATCTGAAGTATGACTTTGATATGTGTTGGTTCTGTAACATGGAATTAATCCAGAACTTTCAAGGATACAACAGTTTTTTCATGCTACTGTCCTGAGCATTGTCCTCATTGATTGTTAAATCTCAAACAATAATAACAAATAATAATTCAAAATAATAATAATTCAAAATAACATCAAAATAACAGTCATAATCAATACAAATTGTAGACAGTTGTTCAGAAAAGTCATCCAAAAGATTATATATATATATATATATATATATATATATATATATATATATATATATATATATATATATATATATATATATATATATATATATATATATATATATATATATATATATATATATATATATATACAGTGGTGGTCAAAAGTTTGCAAACAAAATAATCTGGTAATCTGGAAACTCAAGACAGCCATGACATTATGTTCTTCACAAGTGTCTGTAAACTTTTGACCACCACTGTATATATATATATATATATATATATATATATATGTATATTGTTGCTGTCCGGTGGAATCCTCCCATATTTTCGAAATAAATGAATGCTGTGTTGTCAAAATTGCTATAACACCTTCTAATGTGAATGCATAACTGTGTGTCATGTTATGTTGTCAATATTTTTCCAAAATCTTTCTTAAACAGATTTATGAGAATTTTTGTCAGTTTACCTTCATTGATTACTGCAGTCGTGTTGCGTCTAGACGGCCTTGTAATATTAGTTGGCTAACAATCATTGTATCGAGGTCAACTAACTCTATACAACACTTTATTTAAGCCTACAGCTTGCCTAATGCGGTTGATTAGCCTTTGTTCCCTCAAGTCAGCTTGTTCATTTTATTTGCTTTTGCATTAAAACTGATCATATAACATACACATGTTTATTAATTAAGGGAATCACAGATTAAAATAACATATCAGTAAGAGGACATTATTGGAAGTGCTTCCATCACCGAAGACTAAAGCAGGTGAATGAATCATTTCTAGCCAGGATAAAAACTTTTTGTTATCGTCTGTGAAATTCATACTGGCTAGTTATAGCTAAGGTTTTGGTCACCTTTGACTTTCCAAACTTTTAAGAAAATGGATATAAAGTTGAGTAAAGGTTACCTGAAATGAAGTTTAGAAACCTAAGAAGATGCACCCAGTCATATACCCAGCATAGGTTGTAAATTGGTTCACGCTCTCTTGGCTTCTCCGGATGACGAGATTTAATCCCAAACTATTTTCAACACTTTTCATTGGTTAATAATATACAAATATGACAGACCCACATGGGGAATGACCAATAGTATTGATTTATTAAAAAAAAGACCAAAAGTGTAGTTGACCAACAAAAACTGTGAGTTTTTGTTGATGTTATTTCCTGTGTGGTGGAGTGGGAGGGGTTGGACGATATAAAATATGGGGTTTGACATGGTAAGATTTTCTTTTTTTCATAGAATTCTAATACAGACTAGGTCATTCATCCTGACTGTGGAATCCAGGAGTGGGGAATCCATAGACAGTGGGGGGTTGAGTTGGTGAGGTTGGGGGAGACCGTTCATATTGGGTTTTTGGGCAACTTATTAGTAGCAATCTGTCTTATCTGTTGTTTTGAAATGTCTTGCCTCTTGTCCTTGGCAGGGGCTGTTTGTATCTGACTCAAAAAATTAAATCTTGATTGCTAACTGCTGTAGTCCTGCCCTGTTGAGGCAAAAACCATCTGGCTTAAAGAGGTGTCTGCAGTCCCAAAAATGTTTGAAATTTTCAATAAAATTCACTGAGCCATTGGTTGAGCATAATCAGCCTTCTGAACCTCTCATCTCCTCTTTGAACTATTGGTAGAGGTCCACTGATAAACTCCTTCGAATTCAGGATTTAACTTTGTTCAGTAGATCAATAAAATCCTGTCTCAATAGCTCCATTTTTGCTTTTTTTTTTGCTTGACAACATCAAGGGCTCCTGTGTGTATGAGAGATTTGAGAGCTTTCAGCTGTGATCTTTAGAATTTTCTTTGAGATATCAGATGCCATGTCATTGGTGAAACAGAGTATTTGGTTGTTTTTCTTTCTGCAAAAGTATTTTATCTCATTCACAGCTCCATGACCCACTATCAGAGTTTGAGGCACAGTGGTTAGCTCTTTATGTAGCCTTTTATGATGTGATTTAGTATCATACCTTTCTCTGGTGCTGGAAGATGAGCTTTCTTTTGGGGCATCAGGGTCTTGTAAAAGTGGAGCAAATATGTTCTCTAGTAGAATCCTTATGTTTTGGGATGGTTTGTTCTTACTTTTTTATTGTAGCAACAGTCCAGGGCTGTTAAACATATGATAACTTACCTTAACAAGAATGTTAATAATGATAAAAAACTGATACATCTCATTTTCTATAACCACTTATTCCTCATTAGGGTTGCAGGGGTCTGCTGGAGCCAATCCCAGTGCATTACAGCAAGAGGCAGGGATACACCCCAGATGGGTGCACACACACCATTCACACCTATGGGCAATTTAGAGTGGCCAATTAACCTGAGCATGTTTTTGGACTGTGGGAGGAAGCCGGAGTACCCCAGAACACACAAACTCCACACAGAAAGGTCCCACACCCAGGACCCAAGGAGGTCTTGAACCTGCAACCTTCTTGCTGTGAGGCAAGAGCACTAACCCCTGCGCCACCCAAACTAATACGTAACAGGCTAAATAAATAACACATGATTTTCTTACCATTGTGTCTGACGGTGTTGACACAAGCAAAGTCACAACTGACAAAAGTCTATTTTGTACTTGGTTAATATAATTTTAAAGACAAATGTACAGATTTGAAAAATGTCAAAACAACAGTAAATAAAAAAAAATCAATTGAAATCATTTTTCCCTAAAAAAAGTTGTCAAAACTTTTTCGAGACATAAAGGTTGGTGTCATTAGCAAACAATCAGGCTGGGTTCTTTCTCTTTCTTTTCGTTTTCCTAGTCCATTTTAATCGAATGAAAATACATCTGAGTTCATCTCTGCGTAAAAACAGAAGTATTTCTGTACCTTGCAGGCCACTGTAATTCAAGAGGTCTACAGCTTAAGTCATTCTTCATTATCTGTGATAAAAACTGTGCCCATTTAAAGGAAAAGTCAGTTCTATAATTATTAACTGCTAGTAAATATACTGCATCTACCAATCTCATACACATTAAATAATTAATTTCTATCTTCCAGATTAGTTTCATATTGTTACTATTGTTCATATTGTTGTTAAATAGAAGCAACTGCTAGGCTCCAAAAATAAATTGAACTTTGTTAATACCGAGGGGAAAATTTGGGTCATTATGGCAGTGAAGAATAGGGTGGATGATGGGGAGGAAAGAATAAAAAAGATACCAAACGATATGAAAAAATAGATTAAAGATAGTGTATCTGTGAGATGGATAGAACCGTTCCTGCACAATAGCTGCAATTGAATTGCAGTGCAACGACCAGTGATGTATGAAGAGTTTACGGATGCCTGCAGATTTGGAAATGTCACCGGTGATTCAGTGATGTATAAGTGTCCTTAGAGTCTGTTATGTTGTGTGAAGGCTTTATTGTGTGCTTTACCTTCACAGGAAAACAATGGATGAGCCTTTCCAGGCGACGCTGAGGGGAACAATGGCTCAGAGGAAAACTGGTTATACTCTGACGCAGGGACTAATTTCTCTCCATCTGTCACTCCTTCTCTCCTGCTTCCTGGTATATTTATTTTTGTTGTACTCCATCTTCTGCATCCTTTTAATCTCTTCCTCTCCTCCTCCCACACACAATAAACGTCCTGTCATCTGCACCGCACATACACAGAAACACTCCCCACTGGCCCATTCGTATACGACATGAGTTAGATATTGAGCCAGAGTGAACGAGAGAAGAGGAGGGAGGAGGAGCACAGGGACATCAGCCAAGTGTGACAGCGGAGTCGTATTTCTTTTTCCCTGGCCATCCGCTGTGGACTCTGAGCTGAATACTGAGTGTGCCCACTGCAGAGCCCTGAGGACAGACCCAGGCACCAAGCCGCCTCAAGACTGGATCAGCTGCAGACCCAGCCCAGGGCCTGGATCAGGTCCAGACGCAGCCTGGAGGCCAGTTCAGATCAAAAATCCCCACGAGACCAGGAACTCACAAATATGTTCTAAAAAAGGTGCCAGGAGAGCACTGGGATATAAGAGGAGGGGCTGTTATCCATTTCTATGGCAACAACCCACCTCAATGCTTCATACAACTACGTCATTGCTGGTGGTTTATTTGTATGATACGTTAGTTCTCTAAAGTAAATATCACTAAAACTGCTCTATCACTGGTTTGAAGGTCAAGAACAGAAGATCTAATTTTACAATATTTAATTATTTGCTCCCTAAATAATACAGTTTTCATCAATTTGTTAGAATTAAATGTCAAGTTCAATCTCTTATACCAGTGCAGGTGGGTATTTGTGAAATTACATTCATAAAATTTAAACCTTATAGCAGTGTTGATGTCTGCTCTGTGGGTATTGATTGATAGTTTGACTGAGAGTTGTCACCTGCTGCTCGGTCTATTATGGTAATATTGATTGATTGATTAGTTTATTTTGGTCACCAGCCATACAGATACAAAACATCACAAATAAATAAACCAAAACAAGCAAAGAGGGTGGCGCAGGGTTTAGCGCTGTTGCCTCACAGCTAGAAGGTTACAGGTTCAAGAGCTCTTTGGTCCTAGGTCTGGGACCTTGCTGTATGGAGTTTTCATGTTCTCCCTGTGTCTGCGTGGGTTTTCACCGGGTACTCTGGCTTCCTCCCACAGTCCAAAAACATTCTGAGATTAATTGGGGACTCTAAATTGCCTGTAGCTGTGAGTGAATGGTGTGTGTGCCCCATGATAGCCTGGCGACCATCTTGGTTGTATTATGTGCTGGGATAGGCTCCAGCAGACCCCTGTGAACCTAATGAGGAATAAGCGGGTATAGAAGATGAGATAAGCAAACATGAAACATAATATGTATTGTTTCACCTATGACAAATCAAGGCAACTCATTTATGACGATAATGGAAAAAAATAAATAAAAGAAAAAAAATGTTTTCATAAAAATGCCAAGAGAATCAAATATGGGGCAAAAAATACAAACAACTTCTATATAGATAATTTATAATCATCCATGACTAACCATAGAGACAGGACTAATACAACAATTGTTATATAGCACACAACTCCATCATGACAATAAATAGTACCAGACATGCTATCATGACTGTTGACTGTGATCTATAAAGTTGTTTTATTTTATATATAGTATCCCTAAGTTTAATGTTACTTCTCTATAAACAGTCAGCACAATTTAGCTAAGGGTGATACGGGGGCTCAGGGGTTAGCGCTGTTGCCTCACAGCAAGAAGGTCGCAGGTTCAGGCCTCCTTGGTCCTGGGTCTGGGACCTTTCTGTGTGGAGTTTGCCTGTTCTCCCTGTGTCTGTATGGGTTTTCTCCAGCTTCCTCCCACAGTCCAAAAACATGATGAGCTTAATTGGGAAGACCCCTGCGACCCTAAAGAGGAATTAGTGGGTATAGAAGATGACTGACTGACAATTTAGCTAACGTGGGATCAAAAAAGTACTTCAACTTCTTTAGTCTACATCACCTGCTTCAAACATTAGCAGCCTGATTAATGGTCATTAATCAGTGGTTTTTAGACCGATAGAGATTGCACCTGCTAGTAGGTGCAATACACATATTGGATTAGGGCATAATATACTACTCATTTTTAATGATTAAGTAATGCTGTCTTATGGCCGAACAACACTGTGGATAAAATGGCTGACACTATATGATACCTCCTTGGTCCTGGGTCTGGGACCTTTCTGTGTGGAGTTTGCATGTTCTCCCTGTGTCTGCGTGGGTTTTCACCGGGTACACCGGCTTCCTCCCACAGTCCAAAAACATGCTGAGGTTAATCTAAATTGCCCGTAGGTGTGAATATATGAGTGAATGGTGTGTGTGCCCCACGATTGGCTGGCGACCATCTGGGGTGTATCCCTGCCTCTCGCCGTAACGTGCTGGGATAGGCTCCAGCAGACCCCTGCGACCCTAATGAGGAATAAGCAGGTATAGAAAATGACTGACTGACTGACTATATGATACGGGACAATCGGCCAGTAAAATGTCTGATGTGACAGAACAAGACGTTGAGTATTAATGTCCCCACACTAGAATCGAAATGTACAGTTGTGTCAATTCCTTATCTCCCACTGCTTTTGCAACTTCTCTTGATGTAACAATAATGAACCCCCGGGGTTAATACAGCTGCTAGATGTTGTTGCTTACCGACAGATGACAACAACTCAACCTACAGGTGTAGCCGACACCTTCTAATCCATATCTATGGGACTGTTAACCAATGATAACCAATCAATAGGGTGATAACCACTGCAGACAGTGTCTATGGCCCTGACTCATACATTCAAACACCACATGATGATGTGTTTTCCTTCCACAGAGCAGCAGAGCAGCTACAGCACAATATCAGTGCAGTGATTTTAATTAAAATACCTAAACAGGATTGTGAGAAACAAAAAAAAAATGGAAGCGAGGGGAAATTACACAGAAGATAATAAAAATAAAATCAATTACAATTTATTTATATATTTTACCTTCATTTAAGCAGGAAAAAATAAACTGCTGAGATTAAGAATTCATCAAGGTTTACGTGGCCAAAGGCAGCAGCATGAGTAAAAAAAAAAAAAAAAATACATAATTACCTCCGCCAAGGAGGTAATGTGATTGCCAGCATTTGTCTGTCTGTCTGTTTGCTAGCAAGATAACTCAAAAAGTTTGAAAGTTCAGCCTGGATTTTTGTCAAACTTTCACAGAATGTTGGGAATGCTACCATGAAAAGATGATTAGATTTTGGCAATGATCTGGAAGAAATCCTGGTTTCTAGATCACTTTGAATGTTCTGCTGTCTGGCTGTGTTGGACAGAAACACTTTGATGTGAACACATGGGCGTTACAGTGTCTCCGGCTTCCTGATCATGTTATTTATTCACACAGATGAGAGAGAGCAGCACAAACCTCTTCTTCTCTAACTTACTTTCTATAGTCAACTCAACAGCTGCATCATTTTATCTCAATTAAACCTCACAAAGAGATCATAGGATGAACTATAATAAAGTTTTATAGAGATACTTTAGTTGTTGTGTACGGGAAATTGTTAGTATGACTGCTTGTGCATGAATCTTATCTATGTTATATATGAACTTATATACTGCAGTTAATGTTGTAAAGGTTAACTTACTTCTCACTGCATTACAAACTACATCTGGCATATTCTGTATATTATAATATCTGTAAATTCTCATCTTAGTGCATTTTAAATTAGCAGACAAATAGACAAAGCTGTAAACTCACTACACCACAGATTCACTGAAAGATCTGAAAATGGGTGTAAGCATTAATTTTTACACATCAGCCCAAGTGAAACCATTTATAAGATATAAAATTAATGGAACCGTTCATTTGGTTGGGAAAAGGAATGGAAACAGTTGCTCACTTTGCTCCAGACAGCTTTCTCCTCACTTTCAAATGATCACTATAGTTGGCAGCAGCTGCCCCCAAAACCTCTTTTGCTTAAATTCACAGATGCTCCCTAATGAAACTGACAAAATGTCCTTACTGGCCGTCAACCCTACAGCAAACATTCAGGTCCCAGACTGATTTTCTCCCCACTGCTGTATTATTTCAGGAGTTTGCTGAATAGCACTGGAAGGACATTTCAAAAGATACACTTTGGTTTTACTAAAGAAGAGAATGTTTCATTGATATAACTGCATCTAAAATTTACAATTTTGACTAAAACTGCTGATTTGGGAAGGTTATAGCCAACACTATATTTGTCTAACTTCAATTTTCAGGTTAAAGTGCTTAATTCTCTAAATGTCTAAGACTTCATTTATCTTTTGGGGTTTTCATAGTAACTGAACACTTTGTAATTCATACTTTATTTTTTTTATTTATTTTTTTGTTTGATTTGAATCACTTGATTGCTGTTGCAATGGACATTGTGAAGTGAGACCACAATAATTTGAGACTGTAGATCCCATTTCTATGGCCGCTAATTACCAAGACCAGTGCCCCTCCCACCCTTCGTGATGCGTAACATTCTGCATAATTAACTGGAGGCTTTTGCAGTGATAGAATAGCCTGCAGGCTGTGACTACACACACCATTAAAATGCAAATCAAGCTCAGTGATATAAAAACTGAGATATATGTCGCTGTGGAGACTAAGAAAGAGATGAACACTGAATCACAGGAGCTGCCCCACCCACACCACCACCGCTGCCATGCATGTCTGCAGCCCTCGCTCAGGATGTAGCTTTAGCGTAGCTGCTGTCGTCTCTGCTCGTCTGCTCGTCTCTGGTCAAAGACAGAGTTATATTGATATCAGTGATTACAGTAATAATCACACTATCAACCTACTGTATGTATGTTTATATATGTGCTATACACGATGATTATTCTTATTATTGACTTATTGACTTATTGACTATATATATATATATATATATATATATATAGAAATACACATATATAGAAATACACCTGCAACAAATACCATATAGACCTGTATGTTTAACCCATATATACATGGACTGTATACATGTATTTCTTCAGTTCCTGACTCATTTTACCTTCATATATCTATGAGAACTTTATTTTGAAGAGTCATAGCATACACACATCACTGAGGTGCAAGACTGTTAGAGAACATACATGACACAAAGGAAATTTCATAATTTCGATCAGGTGAAGCTACAAGTAGGTTTGAATCGATGGCTTCATTAAATTCGTCATAGTATGGAGTATGTGTGTAGGCTTCTATTTTATTCAGAACTGCATTTTCCGATATGTTTTGGAAATTGTCTTTGGGATCCTTAGACTCGGACAGATGAGCCTCAGGTAAAAAAAAAAAATGTTCAACCCATCACAGTCAAATTGGACCTTCAGGTAGGTTGTCACTGCAATGAGAATTTACTGAAATATCGAGTGATACGAGCAAATTCCTGCCACCATCCTTGGTAAAGTCTAAGCACTGCTTTTATTTCACTTGCTTATATCTCTTCTGAAATCCTACGTATTCTGCCCTAGTCTTTATACAAAAGAGGTCTTTCTCTTTTTAGATTGTGTAAAGTGGATTTTCCACTATTAGCACTATCATGTTTTGGAGGTGTTACTTTCCCTCCATTAGAGATCATTGCTCTAATGTTTGCATTTTTAAAAACAGATCCAAAATGTTTCACCCTGGTCACGTTAGATATTTTTCTGTGGGAAAATTCTGAGATTAATTTTATCAGAACAGTTTTCTCCATCTCTGCCCTATTCTCTCAAGATGTCCACCTGACTTTGAACTGTCTCTG
Source organism: Lepturacanthus savala (assembly GCA_030544235.1). Taxonomy (NCBI): domain Eukaryota; kingdom Metazoa; phylum Chordata; class Actinopteri; order Scombriformes; family Trichiuridae; genus Lepturacanthus; species Lepturacanthus savala. The sequence continues at coordinate 31,416,589 of CM060464.1, forward strand.
AATGCTTCTACCACAACATTGTGGCTAAACATATATATATATATATATATATATATATATATATATATATATATATTTTTTTTTTTTTTTTTTTTTCCTGCACAACATTAATTGTATTGATAATGAAATTCTACTGCAAAATCTAATAATCAAATACTCATTGGTCACCTTTTAATAACTAGAAACTCATAAAATGTCACACACACACATGACTACAGAGATAAAACCAAGTTTATATATTACTTTACTTCTAGAGTCGTGACTGTAGATCCTCAGAGGAATGAGTGACAGTAATGATTCATCAGTGACATTAGGTTTGCCTTTAAAAAAGGATATTAGTGTGCGAGGGAGTGCGTGATCATGACTCAGAAAAGGGTGCGTCATGTTGTGTGTCATGAAGCTGTTGGGTGAGTCATGATGCATGCGGTGAAAGAGCAGAGCTAATGAAGGCAACTTTGATATTTGACAGCCTGGACGGATCCCACTCACCACCACATCAAGAGGGATTGTTCATAAACGCCATGTGTAAGAGAAGCAGAGGCAAATATGACACTGATTAATGACACAGGAATCAACTCACTCCACGTTTGGCCTGTTTGCAAACTGGCACCCGAGTGATCAGAGACTGCAGAAGTGACTTTGAAATGCAAACGAGGCACCTCGGTGAAGAGAAAAGCCTACAGAAACTCTGAATGTGTGTCAAAACACAATTAGCGTCTCCGCCAGTCGCATGAAGCTGCGTCATCTGTGTTACGCATGGTGCAGCTACGGTTAGCAAATCATTAACGGGCTTCGCACAGAGCAGATGGCAACGGATCATGAATTTGAGCATCTATGTTGGATTTTCAAGAAGGAGGAGGAGGAGAAGCTAAGGGGCCCACCCAGCTGCTTCCAGGGAATCCAAATGTGATATCACTGCTAATCCCATCAGGAAAACACAACTAAATCCGTCGCCACCGGGCCAGAGTCACGTAGATTGGCCTTGGCAGCAGCCGTGGACAGGACAGGCCTATAAATAGGACAGCAGAGCAGCAGCCTCTGGTGCTGTCAATGGGGATGGGGTGGCAGACGACACTCTTCTGTAGGGGTGGTCGCAAGGAGACGAGCAGATACGGGAGGAGATGAGAGGATTCCCCCTGTGACTCTATGCCAAAACGCTCTCCCCCAATGTCCTATGACAGAGCAGCTGTGACGCGCGGCAGCATCAAATACACTCCAACACTGCACTGGTTGGCTGTGACTTTGCAGGCTGCAAGTCAAAGGATCTGAGTATATGTGCTGCTACACTTCATCCATCACAGTGGACGAGTTGCAAGTCTACAATCAGTCTGCTGGTTGCAGGGGTGGCAGCAGAGTATTTCTTATGGGCTTAGCTATAGTGCAGCTCAAATGAATGTAAGAATTTCAATGTGCATACAGTGAATAGAACAGCACCCTCTTCTAATAGCTAGAATACAACACATCAAGTTAGATGAATGCAGATCGCATTGCACTGTGCCAAAGAATCAGGACATGTTTTTCTGTAGTTTTATATCAGGATACATGAAGGGCTCCTTCACAGTCAAGCATCAACCATGAAAAGAATCCAACAGCATGGTGCAGCGGGTTCCTCAGCAACATCCCAGGACAGTTCAACACATGAGACTGATGCCAACGGGTTCACAGCCTTATAGACTAAAAGTGTGACACCTCATGGTGTCCTGTTATACATACACAGTACAGATAGATAGACAGACGGATGGACGGACGGACGGACGGACAGATAGATAGATAGATAGATAGATAGATAGATAGATCAGGAAAAGAAGGGAACAGGAATTAAAGTTACAGATCCAGCAGATGCAATGAATTTCCATTACAGTGCATTGCGAGAGAGAGAGAGAGAGAGAGAGAGAGAGAGAGAGAGAGATATTATTAAGCACATCAATTTACCATCCACATAAAATGAAAAGTCCAAGAAAAAAAGTCAGCACAGTTTCCAAATTAACTCTATTATTAAAAATCATGAATATATTCATACTCACTGCTGTTTTCTTCCCCCTTAGTCAGTGAAAAGTTAGTGTTTAAAATGCCATGCAGTTAAAATGTCACAGCAGTATATGAGAAGCAAGATACATAAATACTATACACACAAGACCACAATATGACTCTGTATCTCAAAATAATAGATGAAATATTTTTTTATGAAATTAATAAATTAATAATACAAATATAGCATTTGTTTTCTTCACCACTGTCATCATAATTTTTCTTTTTTACCGTAGAAATGGGATTCCATAGTGTCTTAACTTTTGAATAGATGCATGTCAATTTTGTCCCAAACCTTTGACAAACATGAAGCTGGCTGCTGTCTGAGTAGAGATAAAGGATCAACCAATCACATCTATTTCCTAGTCATTTTCTAATGAGTATTGACAAATCCTTAAGCTTTGGAAAAAGTCGCTGCATTTGTTGGGTGCTCTCAAAAGACTACAGGTTCCTGCTTTTCCGCTTCCACAACAGTGGCACAAAACGCAGTTGATTAGGAAGTGAGAAATGTGAGTTAACCAGCCGCTCCACAAAGCAGCCGCTGCAGCTGAGTGACAGCACTGAATCCTCTGTGTGTTTAAGAACTTGCATCCAGTAGCATGATCCAGCAGACGGATTATGCAGATTCAGGCACTGGCATCACAAAGCTAAAAAAAAAAAAGACTTCCTGTGGCAGACAGAGTGTGCCTGCAGGGGTTTTAGTGGGAGTCATGGTCATGTATTTCCTCATGACTGCAGTCATACATGACTAAGTTGCTGAATGGATTATGCACATGTACACACATGTGATTGAAGAAGTGCAGTAATGAGACTCACACATGGAGGTGTTCATGCCAGAAAGGGATTATGTTCTTTGGAAGGAAACTCTCCCCTGACTGCTGTCAGACTCTCCATGTACAAATACTCTACAGCAACATGTACTGGCGGCACTAATGTAGAAACATATGTGCATCTCACTGGGATTTCATGATTTATTGATTTTGTGGTGGAATTTTCTCGTATTTTGCAAGCAATTTTGCACCTTTTTTTACTTTCTTGTAAACCTCATCAAAGGTCTAAATAGGCTTAAGACATAAATACATTAATAAAACAACAGTAATTTGGTGTACTAAATGACAGCAGATAGCATGATAGCAGAAGATAGCGAAAGTTACAGAGAAGCAGCAATAATGGAGGCAGATGAAGTGAGGGAGGCACTATGGAGCTGATACAGGTGTAAATTTCTTGAAAAATACTAGGAAATATGCAGCATTAAAAAAGTTTGCTGATTCCACTGGAATTACACTGGATTTTGCAATCCCAAAAAGAAAAAAGGAAAGACTGATCAGTAAGTCACACTGTTCACTGTGCTGTTACCAGTGGAAAAGATTGAAAACTCAAATTCTCTCAGCCATCATGAAGCACAGAAAGGCTGTTTAGTTTTATATAATGTTGTGTTTGTTATTAAAGATGCAATAATGATGTATGTATGTGAAACATTACAATAAAAAAAGAAAAAAAAAACACAAGGCAACAGGAGCTTTTGTTTGTTTTAGGATCGCAGAGGACAACAAATAGTTTATAGTAAATCATTCATGAATGATTTCCCTCTAGTTTCCATCTCTGCTCAAAGGCCAACTGAGAGTTACAAAAACAGCATGAAATGAGGATGAGGTCTGAATCAAAACAGCACACAAGTATGAGAAACTCTTATTAGGATTGACATTAATATGTGACTGTTCAGGCAGGTAAAGTCACCTTTCGACTATGACAACAGGTGTAAATTTATGTGTCATGTGAATATGATCAGACCGCAGATTTTCTGATTGTGCATGCATATTTAAGGAATCGTAATGCTGTGATGTAAATAGAACAAAAAGTTTCACACTGCACTTTTAAAGCACTGAGGTGTGTTCAGTTTCATGCCACTAACAATAACATTAGCTGCTGACATATTTATGTACCTTAACTGTACCTAAAGTACATGAGCATGGAGAACTGAGTGTTTTGCATGTATATTTTAAAAAGATAAACTGAAGAGACAGCAGCACTGAGTGACTAAATGACTGTTCAGTCTGCAGCCGTCACTTCCAACCAGTGGACTTTGACACGACTGGACAGTCAACGCATTTAAAGAAAGGAGTGATCACATTAATTTTTAAATTTTCCTGATCTTCTTTGTAAGGTTATATATAATTATAATCATTTCTTAGTTGGTTAATTTTATTATTAATAGCAGTAGTAATAGTAGTAATAATATATTACCATTAATAAATATATTACTATTATTGATATTATTATTATTGTGTTATTTCACATATAGTCTTACTTTAACAATCCTGTTTCATTTTTTGTTATTCTAGGTAGTAGGTTTTAAATGTTATTGCACATTGTCTTACATTGTATTTTGGTATGAAAAACATCTGTCAAACATCAATCTTTGCTGTGTCATAAATCTATGACTGACATGTTATGTCTATGAAAAAAACACTTGTGGCTGCTTATCTGTTTATTATTAATGTGCAGAGACATTTAAGGTCAGTTTATGTTTTTCAAAGAAGAACTAGAAACTATACTGCTCTACTTCTTCCTTCAAGTCATGTCTTTTTGCATTTGTATTCTAAAATTAATTTGCATTCTAATTTGTATTCTAAGACTTCTCTTTGATTTTGATTACACAGGGCTCTTTGAAAAGATTGCAGTAATTGTGAATTCAGGAATGCTTTTATTAATACAATTTAGCTCAGTGTTTTTCCTAATTATCAAGAAAAAATAACCTAAATGAATGTTGCAAACTGGATTATTTATAAACGACCAATCTCTACAAATTACCATAATTCATTTCATTGACGCACATTTTTCAGCATTTTTCAGAATGATGGGTTGTCGTTTCCATAAATTCTGCACACTTTCAATATCATAAAAGTAAAACAAAAAAAATGCCTTTTGGTCGGGCAGTGCTGTTGAAGAACTGCAGTAATGAAAAGTGACGCGAGTTCCTGGCTGACCTCTGTAGCTGTGACCCCCGGTTCACCCTGCAGCCCCGCTCAGCTGCTGTTTGACATGCTGATCGCTATGCAGACACGCGACAGAATGTTAATGATGTGTGAAAGCAGAGGCTCAACAGCTCAACAGCAGCCCTGTTCACCCACTAACACCTTTAGATGTTACAGACACATTATCAGCACACAGTTTGTTCCAGTCCTCGTGACGATCGTGATCAGGCTCGAGTCTGTAGGAGGGAGCATTCGTTACTCTCCATCACACTTATGAACACAGTCTCGCATGCAAAGTGATTAATTGTTCTTTTGCTCGTTATTCTGTGGCTGGGTTGCTAATTTGTTTGCTGGTTCATAAATATTGCAGAATAGACATTAACGAGTTGTGGGGCTTTTTCATAGTTTTCCCACAGGCACTTGTAGAAAAAGTTAAGAGAAACAAATAATATTTTTTACTAGTACCAAGGATGATGTTGGTCTGTCTGCTAGTGGTTTTCTGCATGTTCTTATCTCTAAGAAGCAGAACAAAGAATATGTGATTCTTTATATTTTGAAACTTATCAGTGTCCATCTTTCAGTGTTTCAGATATTCATGTTCCAACAGGATGCATTTGAATAATTTTGGTGATTCTCTAAACTTTCATCCACCTACATGATCAAGTCAAAAACTTTGTCAATTATTTAGTTAACTTATGACTAAATACTTGCAAAATTAATGATGCTTCCATTAGTCTCTGCTGTATATTTTGTATTTAGTTATTAGCATATTAGCATTTAGCTCAAAGCTGCTGTCCTTATGGACAGAGTAGCTGCTACAGTAGATTCACTCAGTTTCTTAGTTTCACTTAGTCACTTAGTTTCTGGTAAAGCATGAGTACTCTATATGGAACAAATATTTTTCATTTTTGCATTTTTATCCCTTGTCTTTAAGACAATGTCGCATATGTTGATTGACTCTAGTTTTTCCAAGTCACCACAAAGTCTCGAGCTATTCAGATTTATGTAGGCAGATTTTAACATGGTCAAAGAAAAAGGAAATGCAGTGACTGACACTACTTCTACCTTGGTTGTCATTGTTTTTTTTGTTTTTTTTTCAATTTCTTTTTTAGTTTACATTAACAAATTTAAAGTGAAGCAATACAGACTTACATGGGAATCTCACAAAAATATATGGCTCAAATAGAGGTGTGCTGAGGTCTTCCTACCAAAAAAAAAAAAACAAATATGATCAGTAGACAGATAAGGTACAGCAGCTGAAATAAGTAGTGTTTACTACACTGTGCAGCATTTGTCCCATATCGTCCCAGACAATAGACTCTTTGTCCCACATTTGGTTCGTTGGGATTTGGCCTCCTACTTTCCAGCTGCATAGAGAAGTGGAAAAAAAATCAAAAGTCATCAAAGCTCCAGCAACACTTATAGTATATTTAACAATTTTAGATAGATCAACAGTTGAGACTCATCCAGTGTTGAGTTTTCAAACTCAAATGTCTCTACAGTCTTCTACAGCCCTACAGTGTCCATTACAATTACATGGTAATTATGCAAATTAGGCAATGATTCTTTTAGCGACTTTTAGGAACCAAGCAACACTGGAATCATCACGAACATATTAAAACTACATTTGACACAAAAACACTAGCAGGATGCGACATGTGATAACAGCTGCACCCACTCTCTTCTATGTAAATTAAGCACACTAGCATTCTCTTGATGATGTCTGTCTATCATTATATGTAAATGAAATATTATATTTTATTATTTTTGCTTGTGTCCCAGTTCCCTGACATCCTTGTCCCTGCTGCCGGCAGAAATAGAAACGGCAAATGACTCGGCCGCTGTTGTACTTAAACCTTGTTAATCTGGATCTGGATCTAGTTCTGACAGCCTCGGTGGAGGTATGATCGTTTGAGTGCTTTTTTTATTACTTAAAATTCATTAAAAAATGTCAAGCAGACACTATGGGCAAAATCTGTCCCAGGTCTGATGCAATTAAGATTCACCCTGCTGACATCTGTTCCTGTCTCTTTCCAAAATGTACCACGCGTTTTCCTCTTCTTGCATATGCAGGCAGATTTAAATTTCCACATCCGTGCGGTAAAGTTTCTTTTTACCCTCATCTCTGTGAGACCTCTCATTGCTCCCATAGCCGCCACCATAAAACAAGATAGCTCTCCTGCAGACCAGCCTCCTACTGCGTCTGCAGACAATCGTAAAATGAGCCGCAGTGGATACGACGCAGTTTCATCAGAGCCAGAATATCTTGTCATGCGAATAGGACGTGGAGCTGAATAACAATACAATCCAATGTCAGGCAATGACAGACGCCTCTCTGGGGACCGGTCGTGTGACCCGTGAGATAGGGAGAGTGTTTTATGTGTGTGTGTACTGAAATGTGTGTGTTGAGTGTAAGAGGAAAGATGTATGAGACAAGAAGGACAGGGGGGAACGATAGAAAATATGGATTTCATGCAAAAATTTTGATCATGTCTGCAATAATCTCTCTGCGGAACTGTTCTGCATTTTAAAGCTAATTAAGAAAATTTGAACAGCTAAGTGTACATTACATGCTGCTTCAAACCATGTCGTGAAAGAAGGAGTTGAAAGAGGGAGGACAAACATCTTAGCAGGATGCATCTTTTTCTTTAATGCATTTGGCGTTGACTTCGAAATCTATGCTTTTTGGTAAGATCTTCTGAGGTTTCTCTCTGGTGAGCCATGGATGCACTATGACACGCTGCTTTCCAGTGGCAGCAAAATGACATAACCTGTGGGTCAGTTAAATTCCCTTCAGATAAATCTACATTGTTTATATCAGTTTGTACTGTTCTTTCTCTGTCTTTGGGCACATAGGAAAATTTCTTATCTAGTTTATTTTACCAACAGCTTAAAAGCAGAGATGGACAAAGTGAACAACATGGATTTACAAGACAAAAGATTACTTGTGATCTTTCCAAATTATATACATTGGCACTGTGCGACCCACTGGTGTCACAGTGTGGATTATTATCTGTAAAATTATTAACCACAGTATTTAGGTCTTGAGGGCATTCACAACATACCTACTCCCTTCATCTATGAAGTAGCTGAAGGGAGTATAGGCTCCTAACTAATCCTACAGCAGGAACGCAAGCAAATTATATACCAAAATGTGTGTATTGATCAGGAATGGTGTGCTATTACTTAAAACTGAAAAATAATTATAAGAACTGCACACGATTTCTGAAAGGGAATGATTGGGACAAGGTCAAAAATTGAACAACTCATCAGAGTTTCTGCACTGTCAACTTCTGCCTACCACTTGGGCATACTTTTACCATTATTCTATGTTTTGATAGGTAATATAGTTTTTGATCAATCACTGATCAATAACCATGATAATTTTTGCAGAAATTTTAAGTTTATAATAGGAGTCTATGGAATGGAATGTTGGTGCTTCAGATAATGACATCATCGCTTAGAATGTAGGAGAACAAAAAAGAAATATATAGATTTTTTCTCTTTCCATTCTCCTCCCAGCCACAATTTACAATGTGCACACATGATTTTGTAGAGAAACTTCTGTTCTGATTCTCACAATTTGCTAAAAATATCTGAGAGATTTACTGAATTTGAATGGGCAGTCTCTAAATGCAGCCACGTCTGTCTCTGCTCCACCTTGACTCCGATACAGGGATTTTCAGAGAAAAGCAGAACATAGAACATAATCATTTCATTCACTCTCTGATAATGCCATAGTCACCACCATTGTTTATTTAATTTGAACAGAAAATACCACATTTGTGCATTTTGGTAGATGTGGGATCCATTGGTTTTTGGAGTTTGACCCTTAATAGGGACCAAACATTTGTAGATATTATATAATCTTCTGAAGAATTTGGAAATTATGATGTTCTGAATGTATGTTGAGGCATAAATGAGGAAATGATTGTGCATTGAAAAGATCAGCAGCAGTGAATTTTCTTCTCTCTCCCTGATACTGAATATGTCCACCACAAGATGTAGCACTGAGAAACCAACAATTTACTGATCAGAAGCAGAAGACAACTAGATGCAGTTCTTTTTAAAAACAGAGATTCTCCCTGACAGGGGAACTAATGTAATGTGTTTTGAAGGGTGTGAGTAAGTTGACAAAATCATTGCAAAGGCACAAAGCTGCTGGAAAGATGCCTTCAGGCGAAACATAGTCCGGACCCAAAGAATCAAAGTTTTGTGCTGATTACCCAGAGAAGGAAAAGTCAAAAGCAGTTCCCCACACTATGATTCACCCTCTCACTTCCAAAACTTGTCAACTTGAGTTTCGCGTCATTGAGACGTGTAAAAAGATGTCTAATCGCTCGCTAGGAGAAAAAAGAAATATGAAGAATGTTCAAAGTGGAGCCAAGAAGATTTGATTGATGAGGTTTGATAAAGCTTAATCAGTGCAGCTGCAGTGACGAGACGCCGAGTTGGAAAAGTAAAACCCAAACTTGAAGCCATTGGGGGGCAGATTGACAGTTAATTCCCTTAAGCCTTTCTGGAGTTCTGAGAGTTTGGAGCCATGCATGAAATCTCAAAGTCAGGTTCATGTTTCTCAGGTCTCATGTTCTCATCATAGCTCTGATTGAAAATTAGGAAACAAAAACTGACAGAAAAGGTTTCATGTCAAGTATTCTGGACCTTAGGTGATTGGACAAATATAAAATATGGGGCATAATTTCCACTGGGAGGTTTAGTAATAGTAATTTGGTAGTATTTTACAGGTCCTTAACTACACATGGTCCTTAACTACATATGAACTCCAAAGTTGACTTCTTTGTTGTTCATATGTAGTTTGCATAAATGCTCATATACTGTACATTATCTGTGTTGATATAAAGTTCATAACTTTGTTCATATGTAGTTAATGTGTTCATATGTTATTCAAATATAGTTCATATCTGTATTTGTATATAGTTCATATATAGTTCACAACTGTGTTTTTAGTTCTTATATGCACACTGGATCATAGCATTGTACATACTCTGTCCGTAATTGCATATTTTACTGTATTTTATAATTTATTATTTGTTTTTAATCTATTTTATTTATTTTTTTCATTACTAAAACATTGGGCTGCCCTGGGACCAGGGAATCAAATTTCAATGTGCTGAATGTGCTAAATGAATAAAGAATCCTTGAATCGTAAAATATGTAATTCATATGTGTTCACAAGTAGTTTATATCTCTATTCATATGTAGTTCATATGTATTTACAATTGATCAGACCTGTAGACTTAAGTAATTATCCTTCTACACTTCATATGTAGTTCATATTCATAGGCAGTTATTATATATATATATATATATATATATATATATATATATATATATATATATATATATATATATATATGTATATATATATGTATATATATATGTATATATATATATATATATATATATAATAATAAAAAACATAACCCAGTAGTTAAGATGATGTTTTAAATAATAATGTTTTAAAGCCTCAAAATAAATCTATCAAAAGAGTTATTTTGGTAGCACTTTACTTTACTTTACTCAGTCATTTTCTATACCCGTTTATTCCTTTCTAGGGTCACAGGGGTCTGATGGAGCCAATCCCAGTGCATTACAGGTGAGAGGCAGGGATACACCCCAGATAGGTCACCAGTAGGGATGGGAATCGAGAACCGGTTCCTTAGAGGTGTGTGTGTTCAATTCCATGGAATCGTTTGGCAGTTTATCTAACAATTCTCTTATCGATTCCAATCAGCACAAATCTACGTCACGTAACTTACACAAGGCAGAGGCACAGAGGCACGCTCGATTCCAGCAAGCACGACTAATTACGTAATGATGTTACGCCGGTTTAGCATGCCGTAAACAGCAATGGTGCCCATCAGATTCAAAAGCTCCAAAAGTTTGGCTTCACTCTTGCAGTTATTGCAAAACAGACATAACAGCGTCAGGAGGAATTACAACAAATATGCACAACATAGAGTAACGTTCAAGGAGTGTCGTGTTTTTGACGCTTCGGAGTGATACATCTCAACCCAGCAGCAGCTGTAGTAGCCAAGCTATCACCTCTACGGTTACGTATCCTTCCTTCCTATCCTTTGCTTATTTTTCTGCAAAAGAATTGTTAATTCTTCATTGTATTTTCAGATTGCACTACACACTATTCCATTGTTCCATTGTATCTTTCTTTATAGTTACTTTTGAGTGCATAGTCACCACATATATCCTTTTAAAAAGGAGATTTTTTTTTTTTTTTTTAATTTCTATTAGGAAAAATGTGCTAGTAGAATGTTACACATTCTTGTGTATTTTCACAGTTACATATTGCTACAGTTAACACAGTATCTACTGTAGGCTTTGGGTTCTTTTGATGTCGCTGTTGAGTTTGTAAGGTTGTGACTTCCAAGTAAACAAACTTTATCCGAATCCAAATAGAATTGATAAGAGAATTGATAAATAATTGTATTGTTAAGCAGTATCAATGATGGAATCAGAATCGTTAAAATCTTATCAATTCCCATCCCTAGTCATCAGTCTATTGTGGGGCACACACAGATCATTCATTCACAAATACACACCACTGGGCAATTTAGAGTCTTCAATTGACCATGCACAAGCATGTGTTTGGATTGTGGGAGGAAGCTGGAGAACCTGGAGAAAACCCACACAGACACAGGGAGCACTACCCACTACACTGCCATGCCGCCGGCCTTTGTAAATATTGAATATATAATAATGTGAATATTTTATGCCATCTACATCTAATGTTACTTTACTGTACAACTTGTGAAGTATTATCAGATAGCAGACGGGCATTGAAACTATGTAGAATCAACATTGCCTTCTCAACATTAAATTATTGAATCAATGTCAGATTCCAATGTTGATTCAACAGTTTTTAATCAGTTTGCAGCCACAGTTTTTGATTTATCAACTATAGACCAGCGCAATTTCATTTTTATTACATATGAACAGAGATATGAACTACATATGAACACTTATGAACAACATATGAACACATTTATCAACTATATATGAAAGCAGATATGAACTACATATGAACAAAGATGTGAACTACATATGAACGCATATTAACTACATATAAACAGTTCTGAATTATATATGAACACAGATATTAACATTTATTTGAACAATATATGAAATGCATAGGAGTGTTTAGTATACTTTGGATTCATATGTACTTAAGGACCTGTAAAATGAAGGGTTACCAGTGATTTCCTGCATGATTTCCCCCCCCACCTCCGTTTCTTTTTATATTTTTTAACCAAAAAAAATTGTGCTTAATATGCTGCTGATCTGCATAATCTCATCCGCTGATACAGAATGCTTAGTAAACTTTGTTGCAATATGACAGTATCAGAAATCAGAGAGTAAAACTTCAGAAATCCAGCAAAAATAATAATAGCAATAATAATAATTTCATAATAATAGGAAACATTTCGAATCTTTATTTTCTGTCAATATTATGTGTGAATGTTAACAATGAAACGTAATGAAATGTATCAATGCATCATGTAATTCTCCTCTGCAGCGTTCGATAACAATTCCAGCAGTTTCACCAGCAGCAGCAGCTTCAGGTTTTCCTGCTGGAGTTTCTCAGCTTTGCAAACGGACCCAAATGATAAGATGTTCCTTGTGATCCCCACAGGACCCCCATCAATCCCCCATCACCCCCCCCCCCCCCCCCTTCATCTCCCACCTGCAGTAATACATTGGATTGATCAGGGCAGATCCATACAATTAAGCAGAAGTCAAAGCTTTTGAGTTAGTGTCCATCACATCCAGAACTGCTGAGCCAGCGAATGGCCGCCAAGCACCATCAGGCCTCATCAGCACTGCAGAAGCTAAACCAGGCGAGTTGGGAGTTAAAAACAAAATCAGTCAGTTTGTAGCATTCCTGGTAGTCTGGTGATTATTTTAGAAGATTTCAATCTATCTGTTCCTAAACTAAAACTGGCTTCCATAAAGTTAGAAGTGGATTTTCAGTTACCAGAGAGAAGAAGGTGGTTGCTGGAGGATTAAAATGTGACACATTCATGGAAAATATTAGGGAAACTGCAAAACTCTAGCCTGCATTTGCTATGTTGTGTCTGTTTCTTTTAATATCTTATATGTCTTCCTCATCTCTTCCAATAAGTGCAGAATGATGTGGAGTTTCTGTCAGTCAAACAGAGCCAGCCAGGGACAGACAGAGATAGACAGAGACAAACAGAGACAGTTAACGACAGAGACAGAGCAGACAGATTGTGAGTGGAGCTGGTGTCTTTGGTACATTACACGCCATAAAAACAAAAAAAGGGAAAAGTATTTTCACATTTTTGTTTGAATTAACGAAACATTTTTGTTTCGTTAATTCAATTTAGACCTGAACCTTTTTCTCTGTCCTAATGCAGCGAGTCGGGGACACAACCAACAACAAAAACTCTGATCTTGGAAGAAGCTAAAAATGGCCTCACTGGTATGTATAATTTATTAGTACTGATATTACTGGTCATTAATTTAGTCCATGATGGGTTTTGGACCAACCTGCATGAGGAGGTTAAACTGTCGGTGAATCACTGTCAGCTGTTAAATCACTTCTGTAACCTCACTTTATAGACTCAGTTTCATGTAAATACTTTTAGAAGTCTGTTTTTTTTTTTTATTAGTATTTGGTTTTTAATGTGAATCATACAATCATGGAGTCATGAAGATACAGTCTGAGGAAGAGAAACAACCCACCTGACCTTGAAAATGCGCAGGAGAAGTGTTGCTGGTTTGAAGGCCAAGCTGGTCATAGCAGATATTGATGTCATTTATGGTTCTTCTGTTTACTGAACTTTGTATGAAGTTAATTGACACATAAAACGTATTTATAGCATTCTCTTTGAAAGCATCTTCACTTTACTTTAATGCCTGAAAGTAAAACACAGTTTTGAAGGACAATGCTCATAAAGTTTCTTTTACGAGTTTTGCAGCTGGCTGTGGTTCAGGCCCTGCAGCACACCGTCTATGATGACTTCATTAAAAGTTAAAATTAACATTGAGTTACTTTTTATAAGTGGTGGTAATTCCTGTGAACTATATAAAGGTCTGTTAGCTCTGACACTGTTGATTTGATGTAAACATAATCAGCTTCAAGCAATGTAATCTTGTTGTTTTATTTCAAATCCAATATGCAAGACGACAGAAACAGAAAAAAATGACAAATGTATCAATAGCACGATATTTCCCAGCTTTATTTGGATGGAAATCAATTTGTCTCAATAATAGTCGTAAATCTGCAGAGGGTGGGCTACAAATGTGATTTTAGTTGCACATGCGTTTTGGTATCCATAATTACAAATCAATGATTTGTAACTAGTATTTTGTTTAATAGCAATAGATGTGTGCTTGTAAATATAATTTTCCATTTGTAAAAATGAAAAAGCCTTTTGTTAAACTGAAAATTCAGTTTTCTGAGATATGACTCTGCATTTGTGGATTGCCAGTCACATGCCGACATCTCCTTCCTCAATGACATATTATTGAGACGTTTTAGCATCTTTTAGATCTACACAGATCCAAATAGCTTGTGATTCATACATTTGAGTGAGATTTTTTGCATCGATACATGTAAATGCAAGGAGGCTGACCTACAAATATTCCTGGGTTTGCACGTGTTGTTGTTGTTGCTTGTATTTTTTCTTATAAATACATGAATACATGGATATTTGTAAATACATAATTTTCCATGCAAAAAAAAAAAAATCGGTTTGTGTAAAGTGAGACTCTGCACTTCTGATCAAGACCTGCAGAAATGTGTCTGTGTCTGACATTAGCAGAAAATTTATAGCATAAATATTACATCTCGAACAGATGTACCTAAATTTATATTTGCACTTAACTTCATTTAATTTTACATGTTGTTTATTTGATGTCACTTTATTCCACTGTTGGTTTAGTGTTTTTACCTTAAATGTTATATCAATACTGGTACTGGCTTGCATAGCCATAATTACTATTGCAGGTTTTTGCCTGTTAAATAAAGATTGTTACACCAAATAAGTTACACCACATTCAGAAATTAATTCTGAATGTGGATGCTTAACAGCTTCACTAACTTTCATTAATATTTACATTATAATTCCCACATTTTCCTCTCACAGACTCAGTATGGATCATGACCTGGTGCTGCAGAGACTCCACATCACACTGCTGGTTCAGTTGTGGTGGAAAAGCCTTCAACTCTTCTTCACTGTGAACACAGTGAAGTCAACACTGTGAAGGACGACCTGCACCAGCTTCAAAAAATGTGTTATAGGGTGGCTTAGTTTGTTTGTTCATACATTTTTAATAAATTACATTTGTATTTCCACTGCTTTAGTGCTTAATATGTATTGAAAATATCACATTTAACATTGAAATCTATGTTGAAAGGACAATACATTTTACAATACAGATACTGTAAAATATTAAGCACCATTGCTCTTTTAACCCTTTGATGCATAACATGGGTCAAAAATGACCCGGCTGAGTTTAAATTTTCTATATCTTTTCAATAAATTATTTTCATCAGTCAGGACTCAAGGAATTCCTCAATTAACTTGTTTTTGACAATCCTACATCCTTAGGTTAATTTATCTTTTTTTACTTTTTGAATAAAACACATTTTTGTATCACTACCCCTCTAATGCATAACATGGGTCGAAAATGACCCGTATCCATTTTCAATGTTAATTCATGTATGGCTGAGTGTTTCTATGATATATTTTTGAAATGAATTACTTTTATCATTTACTATTCCAAGTATGCAGTAAAGATCTTGTTTTAGTTGAGCACAAATAATATCTTTTATCTTTCCTTTCTAAAGTTATGAGGAAGCACAGATTTTGTATTTTCTACATCAAGTTTACATACATGGGTCAGAAACGACCCACATGCAGTGGGTCTCATAGGTCGCAATATCACAATAGACAACTTCTTCACCAGTGTCCCTCTTGCTGAGAAGCTCCTTGAGAAGAACCTGACCATTGTTGGGACTCTGCGGCAGAATAAACCGGACATACCACCTATCATGAAGCCATCCAAATCACAGGAGATTCATAGCTCCGAATTTGGATTCAATGGCAAAATTACCATGGTGAGCTATGTGCTGTGGTTCTCCCCGAGGTTTCTACTTTCCTACTGGGTTTTGGAGTTTTTCCTTGCCGAGAAGGAGGGTCTAAGGACGGGGGATGTCTGAGACTGAATTCAGATCTGGACTGAATTTTGTGAAGCACTTGGAGACAACTGTGTTGTAATATTGGGCTATATAAATAAAAGTGAATTGAATCGAATTAAACAATGCATGTCAGCTTTTCATCAAGGAGCTGAGCAAAGAGCTTGTCATGCCACATATGAAGAGGTGCATGGAGAGCACACCCGCACTCCAAAAGCATGTCATCGAGGCGATGGGATTAAAAAGACTAAACACAGCCACCACCCAGCAGTGAGAGGACACCAGGCAGAAGGTCCAAAACAAGAGAAAAAGGGGCGCAATCTTACTATATACTATATTATTTCATGAAATATGAAAATAAAAATAGAAATAATGACCAGTGGTGATCAAAAACAAGATATTTAAAGAATATTTGGAATATTCAATCAAAAAATAAACTGATTTCAAAAGATAGAACAAAGAGAAACTCAGCCAGCATGAAATACCATTGGAAATGAATGCGGGTCATTTTTGACCCATGTTATGCATTAGAGGGGGTGTGCATATGTTATGCATCAAAGGGTTAAAACTATAGAAATAAAATACTCCAACACATTTCAGTCTTCAAAACATCATCAAATTATATGCTATCTATTATGGTTGTGTGGGATTACTTTTAACTTCTACTTATAAATAAAAAGTTTTGTTTTTACAATAATTATGTTTCAGTTTATGGATAAGGACAAGCAAATAACAATGAAAAACATGTCATGTATTGATGCAACAGACAGCTATAACACATCAGTAACAATATAATATTTTGGCCCTCTATGCATTTACAAGTATTAATGAAACAAATTGATCTCCATACATTTGTTGATGCTGCCACTGTTCTTCATATGCAGTTAACATTTTTATTTGCACATTTTCAACCAAACCATCTCCACGTCATCTGTTCACATTTCTAAGTTTGTAGACAGTGGTTTGTAGTAAATATGTGTTATTCCTCTGCCTTTATTCCATTCTTCTTACATTTGTATCTGTTGTAGTCTTATT
Organism: Lepturacanthus savala; assembly: GCA_030544235.1. Classification (NCBI taxonomy): domain Eukaryota; kingdom Metazoa; phylum Chordata; class Actinopteri; order Scombriformes; family Trichiuridae; genus Lepturacanthus; species Lepturacanthus savala. The sequence continues at coordinate 31,433,827 of CM060464.1, forward strand.
ATTTGCTGCTGCAATGAAAAATGTAAAGTCAATGAAGAGTAATAAAATCTTGTTACAGTGCACAGTATCTCATTTTATATCACAATATCAATATATCATAAAATAAGATGAAGAAAGGAAATGAAGGTTCATCACATAAAATGTAAAGATAAGTCCAATAGAATCATAAAACATCCTTCCTATTGATTTCTAACAACACCCTCATATTTATTCCATGTTAATATGTATATTCTCATGTCAGCTACTTCTTTATTTGTGTTGTTGTAGTTGTTATTGTAGGGTTTGTCCCTGTCTAAGAAGTCTTTAAAGGCTCTGTCTCTGTAGATAACTGAATAGTTTATTGAATATTTTTGTTACTTTTGGAAAAATTAATGAATTTTGTTCACTGGCAACGTTTTTTCAAAGGAATAAAACTCTACATGTTTACACTGTTGGTTTAGTGTTTTTACCTTAAATGTTATATCAATACTGGTATTGGCTTTCATAGCCATAACTACTATTGCAGCTTTTTGCTTATTAAAGATTGTTACACCAAATAAGAAATTATTAAATGTTTAATTCTCAGTGTGGATGCTTAACAGCTTCACTAACTTTCATTAATATTTACATTATAATTCCTAACCACTCATTCCATCTTACCCTTGTGCTGCTGGTGGCTCTCCTGGTGTGAGATCTAGAGGAACCTGCAGTGCACGCCCATACCAGCAGGAACTCTGGACAGTCGCAGCTATGTCCCAACTGAGCTCCGTGACAGGTTCATCACCTGGGCCCACACTTCTTTGGCAACAGGACACCCAGGTATCATACAGACTGTTCAAATACTCAGCCAGAGGTAATGGTGGCCCCACCTGTCCTCTGACATGGGGAACTATTTGGCTTCTTGCTCCGATAGTCAATTCATCTCCGGCGGTGGGCCTTTTTTCTGGGAAGCTGTAACCTCAGAATACCACTTGGAATCAAATGCATAGGCAGAGAGAACAGTCCAGAAGTTGGGGAGGTTCCTGCAGACCTACTGCAACGTGTGTCAGCATGACTGGGCTGAGTTCCTGCTCTGAGCAGAGTATGCCCAGAACTCCTTGGCCATTGCTTCAACAAAGCAGACTCCATTATAGTGTGTGCTGGGCAGACAACCTCCCCAATGTCCCTGCTGTAGACGACTGGTTCCAGAGGGGGAAGCAGGTCTGTTTCAGCAACCCATTTCCCGATCTGCAGGGCTCTTACACAGCACCAGATCCGTGCCAATCACCACCGTTGAAATGCACCTGATTACATACTAGGAAACAGGGTCTGGCTCTCAGTGAGAGAATCAGAATCAGAATCACCTTTATTGTCACTGTATTTCTACAATGAAATTAGAGGTGCCACTCCTTGGTGTCTGCACAAAATACACTCTATAAATACAAACAGATTAACAATACGGTACTCATATTTACTAATGTAAATACTAAAGTACTGTTGTGCCCACAAAGGTAATAAACATTTTCAGCCAGATGCCTGGCTGAGCCTGGAACTTTTGACCCTTCCCCCGACAGGAAACCCAGTTTCACACCTTCAAGGAATGTCACCAGAGGTATAAAGGCACCGGCCTTTCCCCTCTTGGGCTCTCTCTTAAGCGGGCTCTCTTAATCTCTTAGGAGGCTCTCGCTCTCTTAGGCAGACTCTCTGCAACTCATAAGCTCCAAACACTCTCCTGGGCTCCTGCTCATCAGCAGAGCACCGCTCTGTAGCAGGAGAAGCTGCAGGACAGAAGCCTTCAGCAGCTTCTCTGCTCTAAAAGGGATTATCCAGCTGCTTTCAGCGTCTCACGGACCTGCAAGTGACCAAGGACTCAACAACGTCCAGCCAGCAGCACTGAAGAAACTCAGGCTTGGTGCTACAACCAGACAAGGATTAACAAAGAGCAACGCGACCTACACAACGGATCTACTCCTCAACGAACACCACAGCTCCAACAATATCTCCAGCTACTCAAAGAAGCAGAACCAGAGAGCAACCCTTCTTCTTCCTTTCCACTGGTAACATGACTTGGGCAGAACAGAACATTACAGTTTTTCACGATCGTTAACACAAAAAACTCCCTTCACACTCCCTTATGACTCCCTTAGACTCTGACTTTCCTTCTTTACACTCTGATGCCAATTGCACATTACCTTGTTGTCTTAACACTACACACAATGTTCAGTTGTTGCACACACCTCTCATTTAAAAGCTCAAAGCTTCAACCTACAATACACTCTGCAGTCAATTGCACATTAACTTGTTGTCAAAACACTACACACAATGTTCTGTTGTTACACACACTTCTCATGAAACATCTCAGTGGCATTAACCTACAACACAATTCAGGTCTGTTGAGCAATTAGCAATCAGGACTGCAGCATATCAGTGCCTTGAGCCTCCTCCTCTCTGTCTCTGAACCTTGGAGAGAGCAACCAGAGAAGGAGAAGGATAAGTGTAAGAGTGAGAACAAGGAGAAGGAGAAAGAGGACAAAGAGGAGCAGGAGGAGGAGGACAGAGTGCAGCAGGAGAACAGAGAGGAGCAGGAGGGACAGGAGTACAGAGAGGAGGAGGAGGACAGAGAGGAGCAGGAGGGACAGGAGTACAGAGAGGAGGAGGAGGAGCAAGAGGAGGAGGACAGAGAAGAGCAGGAGGAGGACAGAGAGGGGGAGGAGGAGTAAGAAGAAGGAGAACTATCATATCTAATGAGATTCGGGCCACTGTGATAGACCATGTGCTGAACAATGGTTTGAGCATGAGGGAGGCTGGCTGGAGGGTCCAGCCCAATCTCAGCCGATTCACAGTTGGTGCCATCAAAATAACATTCAGGATGGAGAACAAGTACTAGTTTATTCTTTACTATAAATCTCTTTGTCATTTCTCAACCCCATAGAGGAGTTCTCTGCTTGAAGGTAGAGGTTGTTTGAGCGAAACCCCCCCCCAAACCCAGGTCCCACTCCTCCAGGCCATGGAAGAAGCCTGTCGAGTCCATTCAGGGATTCATGTGCCACTCAAGGCAGTTCTTCCAGAGATGTCTGGATAGGGAGAACATTGCCTGTAATGTGGATGAGGCCCTATGGCCTGACAGAAACCAAAGGCATGATGATGCTTGCTCATGATTCCTCAATCATGGACAAAATTAAAGCATTTTTGTCTGTATAATTGTGTGCTGTTATGTTTTATGAAAAAAATAGGCTACATAGAATCATTTTTACAAAAGGAGAAATATCTTATTTTCCAGAGTCACCTCATTCATATGGTCTGTTCCATTTTACAATAGTGTTTTCAATATTGCATTACAATGTGTTGTAAATGCTTGGAAGTGTGCAGCAAAAGCTTAGTTGTGTGTGCTCAATGAATGGTATGTGTCACTGGAAAATATGACTGTGTGTAGCTAATGAAAACAGGAGTTCCGTTTTGTGAACACAAGGTAAAGATTTGATGGCAAGAGTCATCTTGCAAAGGGAGTGTTAGGTTTAGCTTTTTGTGTGTGCAGTTTTCAGTTTTATGTGTGCAGTACTGAGAAAGACGTTATTGTATTGAGAAACGTGTTAACAATCGTGAAAAACTGTAACAAACAGGGTTAAGCAAGACTGTTGAACTTTTTTAATGTGATGAGATCATAGGCTACAGTTCACTGTGTTTTAGGTTTGTAAGAAGGTTTAGTTTGATGTTAGTGTCCCAACCTGCATGCATACTAACCATTCTTTCATGATACCTTGAAACACACACAAAGTGACATTAAGCCTACACACACACACACACACACACACACACTCGCACACACATTAACATGGTCGGCCATTTTCCCTTTGTTCTTAACAGACAAAGAGCCCCACATGGCCTGGACTACATAGAACAGCCACCACGGCAGCCATCTTTGTAGTCCCCCCCCATAGATATGCACACGCACCCACACACGCACAGCATCCATCCACGCACATTCACATGTACATAGATACATTTAGTTTAGATTGTTTATTGTGTGTTTTTACTTTTGTATTTTTATGGATAAATGCTTTTGAGTCATACATTCTGCCTCTTTAATGTTGTACAATAATGAATTCTGCCAACCTCTACTTTAGAACTCCGAACCCTTCAACTATTAATAGCTATTAATATGATGACCCTGGTTTCTATTAAGTTAATTGTTAATCAGACGTCCAAATTAATAGATTATTACAATTCATGAGACTGAATCAGAGAATTGACTATCTTTTTCTCTCAAGAGGTGGTGCCCCGAAATTCTGAAACCTTTAATGAATACATAATTACTTCCAATAATTATTGATTCTTTCTGATAGTCAATTCTACCTGAAGAATTAGTGCAAGACACAACATTTATGGCTGCTGAGGCTAAATAAATCAAACATTTTATTTGGTATCAGCGTAGCCAACATTTTTATCATACTCCACGTGAGACTAAATAAACCACATTTTATTTGGTATCAGCGTGGCACAACATATTTATGGTGCCGCGCGTGAGGCAAGTACTGTGCACAACAGTACTAAATATATAAATATACAATATATACAAAAGATAAAATAAAGATAAAATACTGTGGTTGAAGAATAAATACTATGTAAAGAATGGTTATTTTTTGCGGGTTGAATTGCACGTATCCAGTGTAAATTGCAGGGGGCAGCTGGTGATCTTCTGGGCTGTGTTGATCACTCTCTGCAGCGCTCTCCTGTCCGTGGTGGTGCACCCTGCATACCACACCATGATGCAGTACGACAGGATGCTCTCTATGGTGGCCCTGCAGAAGGACACCAACAGTTTCTCCTCCAGATTGTTTCTCCTGAGGACTCTCAGGAAGTGGAGACGTTGCTGGGCCTTCTTCACAGCCGCAGAGGTCCTCTGAAATCTGTACCCCTAGGAAACAGATGGAGTGGACCCTTTCCACACTGACTCTGTTGATGAGCAGTGGGGCTGGGCCTGCACTGCCCTTCCTGAAGTCCAGGATGACCTCTTTAGTTTTTTGGTGTTCAGTGGGAGGTTGTTCACTGAACACCACACTGATAGTCGGTCTACCTCATCCCTATAGTCCAACTCATCCTCCTCTGAGATGAGCCCAACCACAGTGGTGTCATCAGTGAACTTTATGATGGTATTTGAGGGATGGGTCAGAGTGCAGTCATAGGTGTAGAGTGTAAAGAGGAGGGGGCTCAGTACACAGCCCTGTGGAGAGCCAGTGCTGAGTGTAATGGTGGAGGAGATGTATGGGCCAAGCTTGATGTATTGTGGGGCGGTCTGTTAGAAAGTCCTTTATCCAGATGCAGATGGGAGACTAGAGGCAGCAGTTTCTGCACCAGGATGTCAGGGATGAAGTCCAAGAAGAGCAGCCGATCTGTTGATCTGTTTGCCCTGTAGACAAACTGTCGAGGGTCCCGAGTGGGTGGAAGACTGTCCCTGATGTCCTGAGAGATCAGTCTTTCAAAGCACTTCATGACTACAGGTGTAAGTGCCACATGCCTGTAGTCATTGAGGCTGTCTGCTGCTGACTTTTTGGGAACAGGGATAATGGTGGATGTTTTCTGGCAGGCAGGAATGTTTCCTTGTGCCAGAGACTGATTGAAGATTTTTGTGAAAACTCCAGTCAGTTGGTCGGTACCAACCCGACGGAGTACCTTCCCAAGTACTCCGTCGGGGCCTGCTGCCTTTCTAGGGTTCATCTTCAGCACCCGTCTCACTTCATGCACCTGAAGTGTCAGTGTGCCTGGGTGTGGGTGGTGTGGCTGCTGAGGTTAAGAAAAGGTTAAGCTCCTCTGCTAGAGGCATCAGTCCCAGCGGCTACCAAAGCAGCAAAGTAGTCCTCAATCTTCCTCTTGTAGGCCAGCTACAACTGCCTTTTGGCACAGTTATAAGCCTACATACAATTCAAACACCTGCAATAGTCTACTAAATAGAGGTATACTTTTTTTTGCTTGAAGTCTTCAAATTGTTCATTGCTCCATACAGAAGATACATCATTACCTATGAGATAAGATAAGATAAAATAAAATAAGATGTTTATTGTTAGTGTGTGGAATTGCATCATTGCAACATCAACAAAGGAGAAAGAGAAGAAGAAATACCGATAACATTATGCCATCCTAGTCATATCACCATCACATGCTCTGCCCTGGCCACTGCCCATACAAAACGTAATCCATCTTGAAGTAGCCTACTTAGAAAAACTCAATATAAGATTTAATATATTAATAATATATTAATATTATTCTTCTCCTTTTCATTTTATTATTATTATTATTATTACCTGTGCTTGCTTCTGCTGCTCCTCTAATCCCTACTTTATGCAGGGTCTCACTCTCTACCTCCGCCTCCCAGAGCCCCCTGATCCTCCAAAAGCTCTGAATCATCTGTTGCTGGCATTGTTATGCTAACTTTTTCCACGGCTCTCTCCTATTCATTTAAAAATGTCACTTTTTCTTTCCCTATAATAAACATTGATTTAATTTAAGCAGAACTAAAGATGTTTGTATGTGCCATCTGTCACTGTCAGCCAATCAGGAACATGTTTATGTTTGTCAACTTTTATCTTCCTTGTTTTGATACACTCGGATTGCAGACATAGACGCATAGCGTAAGTCGCTCAATGTCAACAGACAGTGAAACACAAACAGCAAGATTACACTGACATAAAACATACTGCAAAAATTATGAAGCACTTTATTGATAAATGTAAATAGCACTCTATACGTGTGCATGCTAATCTAACGTCAGTGGATTGTTTTCTTCCTACATGGGCGTTTGTGACAGGTTATTTAAACTGGGATTTTGGCAGCTGATTTTGCCTCTTAACAGAACAGCGTTCTGGTTCATTCCAGGTCATTCTTCACCATGATGAAGAACTGAGTAATTTTACTTTAATAATTTTATTTGCAGGACATTTACTTGTACTGGAGTATTTTCACATAACCACATTAATACTTTTACTCAGGTAAAGAATACTACTTTATCCATTGTAAACGTTTTCACAGGATGTGAAGCAGTCTGAGATTCGATTGAGCAGTCTGAGATTCGGATCTCAAATTTCTCACTAACACTGCAGTGTGACAACCACCACTACAGTACAGGTCCATTTAGTATTCATGCCATTACAGAAGTGTCGTAGTCATCAGTAAAGTACACTAGAGTCTGAGTGTGTGTGTATAAGTGTGTGAAGGCTGATAAAAGCTCCATCTCTCTCGTTCCCACTCACTTTACTTATATCTTCACTGAGACATTGTACAATGAAATCGTGTCACCATCAGAGTAAATTACTCTTGAAAGCCGTCATTTTTCAGTTACACTGATATTTGGCAGTAACAAACATCACTCTGCTCTTTCTGCATTTTGGCCGTGTCTGCAGTGCAGCTCTGCATCGATGCTGCAGCGCACACACACACACACACACACACACACACACACACACACAGGAGGTAATGACCACGTCCACTAGAGGTGTAAAAGTGTGACGCACAACATTAAAATGATTTCTTCTGGCTTTGCTTTCAGCAGCAGGCAGCTTTGGCCCCAGATCAGGTGATAAACCTGGATTGTGCTAAAGGTTCCATATCTGCACTTTTCTTGGTTTTATGTGTAGTTGTGATACCATGAACATGATATATTTGCAATTTAAAGTAGAAAATTTAAACTCTCTACAGCACTCCAGAAAGCTTAGGTCATTTTTGGTCTATCTCATTAATATTCATGAGCTGTTTTTCTATTATTGGTCTGTCTTATTGGTTGATTTTAATTTGGAAGACTGATTTTAATTTGGAAGACTGAAAAAAAGTGAATTAACATGGGTTTGGGGGCAGGTGGGCAAGAAACAAGAATGTGGGTATTTGCATGATATAGAACCTATAAACTGAGATATTATTCCTTCTCTCTACTGAGTCATAATTCAACCTTTATATATTAATCCTGCAGCAGCTTGTGGAACATCCTTAGTGAAAAAATAACTAAGCTTTTCTTCTAATAGCAGCATGCTAATTGAATTGTCAGTTTCCAAAGTTACTGTACATGATTTTAGGCCTGACATCCTCTTTGTGTTTAGTTTCTTTAGAAATGATGATTATATTTTTGTAGTTTGTAACAAAAAATGTATTTTTATAAGACTAGTAATGCAGATAATTAACATTTTAAACAAACGTATCTGTAAAATCACAACTTGACAGATGTTGACAGTAGCTTCAGTGCCTCTAAATTGTTTGTGGCAAATTTTAAAACAAAGTAATTGCGAAATTATATTTTTTAACAAACATCACATTTGCAATTCATGACGTTTTAAAAGGGGATCAACAAATGAGTCCACTGAAAAACAGAAGTATACATATGGTTTTCTTTAAGGGAAAACCAGTTGAATTTGTCCTTTAAACCCTCTGTAGCCTCACAAATATTTATTTTCCCACTCCTGTAAGTCTATATACCCTTTTGGAGGCTGTGGCTGCTGACGTTTTGGTTAAGAAAGTGAAATGGCTTCTTCCTGCATGACCAAACTCTAATTGTGTACCACAGAGAGAAAAAAAGAATGAAAACATTGGGTAAAGGTTTAGCCTCTGGATCTTTGAAATAAGGTGTTAAGGGAATTAATTTGCAGAAGCCTTACACAAGCAAAATATACAAGTGAAAATAAACCTGCCACTCTGTTTTACTCTCAGTTTTCCTGGCATTTATAGTGCAACCAGCAACAAACAGACATTTTGGCGATGCAGAGGTTAACTCCTCCTCTTCCTATTTTATCTCATTTGAGGCCAAACGCTGTGTTTTCAACTCATTTCCACCATCTCATGTCTCAACAAAATCCATTTGGAATCTTGTGTTTTGAGATTTTCATCCATTTTCTTCTCCTTTCTCCTGGACGGAAATATCAGGGAAAGTGAATTGGTGTGCTGATAATGAAATGCCACTGAGCAGGGCTGGGGAATGCACCTGAGAGGCTCAGTGATTTATTGCGAAGCAGAGCTGAAGCCAAGTTGCCAGCTCTAATTAGAAAATCCTGTGCAGGCAGCTGAGTGCAGCAGCGAGCTTTAAATCTCGCAGCCGTCACCCTCAGACTGCTGCAGCATCCCGGCTCAGTGTGGAGGAAAGATCTGTCCTTACATCAGCACAGCCAGCAGCCGTGTGTGTGTGTTTACATGTGTTTAAACATTAACTTTAGGGAATGGTCTAAACTCAACGGGGTGTATGTGCATATTTGTATGTTCTGTATCTGTGTTTGTGTTCATGCAAGTCTGTTTTTTGTGTGTGTGTAACTGAATATATATGCATACATCTACCAATGTGTGTGTGTGTGTGTGTTCATATACATGTTAAAAATGTGTTTCTATGCACGTAAGTGGGTGTTGAACTGTGCGTAGGGTGGAGTTAAACTGCAGAATCAATTAAGAAACATAAGACATTTCTTATACCTAAGGTCTATGTAAAAATCCAATAAATAGAACATTTTTTATTTATTATTATATTAATTGTTTTAAACAATGTTAAAGATGATGCAAATAAATAAATAATGTCTATAAAAATAATATATTAGTCTTTGTGTTTTTTGTGATTGTTGTGAATAACAATTTAGATTTTTTGGCAGATTTTGTATGTGATTTTCCAATGAAATTGCAGGAATTTCTGCTTGTGTTCACCCGAATTATCATCTAAAATGTTTGGAATCTGGTTTCACTGTCTTAAGAAAGCTTTGCTTCTTTATTGTGTTGTTTCTTCTGAATGAGCATGAATATATATATATATATATATATATATATATATATATATATATATATATATATATACAAGTGAATTGTCATGTTACATATAATAATAAACTGGTGGAGCAGATCTTCAATTCATAATCATCCTGCACATGATCTTCCTTCCAATGAGGATTAAAAAGTGCTTGATGATATTCTTAACAGCAATACATCCATACTCACTATTATTTAATATGAATGCCACCTAATACATTTCTGCCAATGGAGAAAAATCTGCCTGTGTACAAGTCTGGAGTGTGTGTGTTCTACTCTCGGACAACAGTCCAGGTTGGACACTTGGATGAAATGAAAGAAAAGGCCATGAAAAGGTGATACACATGCAATGTATTTCATTGTCTCCCCTCATTCTCCCATGTGCATGCAGTCTCTCTCTCTCTTTCGCTCTCTCTCTCTCTCTCTCTCTCTCTCTATGTCTCTCTCTCTCTATCTCTCTCTCTCTCACTTGTTCACTGAAGCAGAACTGAGACGTTCTTCGTCTCTCTGAATGGCAGCAACACTGGCACCTTGGCAAGTCTGTGAAATTATATTTAGAGATGTCCTGACGCACACACTCACACACACAAACAGACACACACTCTCAGATGCATAGCTGACAGCCTCTGTAAAAAAAAAACAAAAAAAACAGCCATATCAATGGAGACATGGCTCGACTGCTGAATTGTGTTTTGATGTCTGCTGGCACGCAGCGAAGACGTTTATACGTGTGTCCCACAGTAGATATGCAGCACACACGTCAAATAATAGTCTAAACAAATGCAAATTATGGCAATTTTTTTTCTATTCAAAGCTAAGCTTATCAGAGCTGCTCACATATTTATACCCCAGGATCAGTGTAATGTTTATTCAACATTTCACTTCTTTTTATTATTCTGAGGATTCATTTCATATTAGTCAGCTTTAAGTGATGTGATGACATATCAAGTTTATTTCAATAGCACATTTCGGCATGAGACAATTCAACAGCATCAGGACAAAAATATGACAAAAATAAAAGGACACTTAAAGTCTGACTGTAGTATGATGATATTATACAATAATACTTGTACATTACAGACATTTCAAAGTTGGCAGATGTGAAAAGATGATGTAGTACAGTGTTTTTTGGCTCTGGTCCTGTTTTAATTTGGTCTCTGCTCCAACACACCTGATTTTAGTGAATGTGGTATTATTACCAGGCTTTTGTGGAGTTTGATGATGACACAGTTCAACAACTTCTTTTATGTCACTTTGATCATCGAAGGACAGAGAGCAGCTGTGTCCAGAGGAAAACCTTGACAGTTTATGTTTCTAAAAAGCTGCAGATACTATGCTTAATGTTGATGTTTCACAAATGGTGACGAACTTTAGACAACATTCCTTTTAAATTTTACTTTTCTTAACAGGAGGAGGAGGGTTGGGTGGATGGATCAATACTTTAGAATCTAATACTACTAGTTTAGTTGTGTGAGAGTTTTACCCTGGAAAGCCAGCTTTAATCTTAAAGTCACTTATTGCTCTGATAAGTGCTGGTTCAGTTTCAGTTTAAAATTGGTCTGTAATTACTAATTACACATCGATCTAGACTCTTTTTCTACAGCAGTGGCATAATAACAGTACATTTAAAGGTCCAGTGTGTAAAGGAGCAGCATTTAGTGCAACAGATGTGGCAGAAAGTGTTTTAAATAGTGTATAATTCATTTAAAATAGGAAATGCTATTTTTTATCACCTACTTTGAGAACAGATCTCCCTCCATATTTCTACAGTAGCCCAGAGTGGACAAACCAAACTATGGCTCTAGAGACAGATTTTCACATTTTTCTGCCATTGTTGTTTCTCCTTTATGATTCGGTTACTCTTACTGGTTGAAATATACCACTAGATTCCACCAGAAACTACACACTGTACCTTTAAGGGAGATAAAAGAAGACCCCAGTAAGTAAAGAGGCATTGACCATATTGTCCACTGTATTATGTTGAAGACAAGGAAGAAGACAGGTTTAAAATGTTTGGATGGAGTCAAACAGGTGGAGGAATTAAGCTATTTAATGATTTCATCCAGATCTAAAGAGGTAATTGTTGAGAAATTATATAGTGGATATAGTTTTGTCAAGCAGTTTTGAGGAGGAGAGAGCAAACCAGACTTATTTCTGTAAACATTATACCTAAAAGATTCAGCTTTGTCGTAAAAAAAAAAGTTTTTGGTTGTAAAAGTGCTGATACCTGAAATACAGGAATATTCCAGTGAGTATTTTAGTGCATTGAGTGTCATGGTTTTGACCTCTGACCTCCATAAACCTGGCAGCTTGTAATACTGGTAAACGAGAAAATGCATGTTTTACTGTTGCACTCATCGTGAGTATCAGTTGTACACCAGAGACAGATGAGGCCATTTGAAAAATGTAAATGCTCACCTTGGATCTGCCTGTTAACACATTCACTTTCATCTGCATTCATCCACCGGTCGGCTCACCTGACACAGCACCGATAACATCTTTACTGTCTGTCACTGTGTGACCTCCACAGAGGTAATTTACAGCCGATTACACTCTTTTCCCAGCTGTCTGGGTTAATTAATATGAGTTGCATGGTGGAGGCTGGTGTAAAAGCTCCCTTTCATTTATCCCTCCTGCCTCAATTCTGCCTAAACAGTGCTGGCCCTTGTCTCTTCTTGTTTATTACTGCAGAGCAACATGGGCATATCTGTATTGTAAATTAATAGTAGCATTTAATACCTCAAACTAAGATGCTTGCTAGACTTTTTGTTTAAAATGAGTCTGAAAGAGCTCTAATAGGAGACAAAATTATGAAATGATTCCACAGTGCAGTTGCAGTTCTGGAAGAATCCAATTAAAAGTTGACTTTGACGGCTCTGTCTCTGTTAATGTAGCTCCTGCTGTGGTGCTCCCATCTGCTGTTTCTACATAATATAATTAGGAATTGTAGTTTATCAAAGATTTCATAAATTATGCAGGACACCGAATTTTTATTGTTGTAATTATGTAAAATAAAAACATTTGAATAGTTCGGGGCTAAAATGCAAACATCTTAAATAAATATAAACTTGTTCTCTGAAAGGAAACATTATGGCTGTTTAACTTAAAATTCAACCTTTATTGTCAAGAATTAAAGGAGGGCAGTGAACAGTGAGAGCAGTTGAACGAATGGTATTGTATGAACTTAACAAATGTTTTAGCCATGTTACCACTTTATCAAGAGAATGAATATTTGAATGTTTCTTCTTTTCAAAGGAAATACGAATTAGAAATGTGAATTTTTTTTGGAGTCTCCAAGGTTTAATTAAAGATTAAAATTTAAGACATATGATGTTATTTGATTATTAAGGTATTAGTAGTGGAGCAGGAATGTTCCTTTGCATGTGATTTGTCAGTGCATAGCAGAATAGCAGAAATAATATGTTTAAATTAGTTTATAATTCAATAGAAATAAGCATTGCTGTCGATTTATTTCTTAATTTAAGCTGTTTTTACCCACCTGGGAAGTGTTTCCCTCCCCTCCTTATAGTTGCCATGTCACACCACCAGGTTACATTAGCTTAGACAAATCAAACTATAGTTTTAGAGACTCTTACATTCTTAGGTTCTCAGTTGGTTTCAGTATATACAACCTTGCCACTAGATTCTGCCAGAAACTACACACTGCACAGTTAAGAAAAGCTTTTTCTTTTCACCCTGAGCCTTATTTTTGTGGTTTCATTCATCAATTCCTGTTTTTTTGCTTGACCTGTCATAGCAATATCAACATATCCTTATTGAATTGGCTTATCTTGTTGAGTTATCAAAACTACTAATTGAAAATAATTAATTAATTAAAAAAATTATTAAAAATAAAATAATTCCTTCCTGTGAGTTCAGATGGAATCAGCTGGAGGAAATTGTTGAAAATCATTTGATTGTATGATACACAGTATTAAATCTGTCTCAGTGATGCTTATCATCTGCTTCACGAATTGAAGTAAAACATAAAAGGAAATGAAAATGTTGACCTTAGATTAACCGGACAATATTTCGCTGTGGCTGTTAGATTCTTTCTCTTGTTCTGCTCAAATATTCAGATGATTATCTGAGAGGATCATAATCCTGATTGTTGTGACTGAGTCAGCAAGGAAATAAGAGAAGACAAAAAGAAGTTGTTTCACGCATTTTGAAATACAAAATGGAGGCATAATTTTAAATGCAACGGATCAGCACAGCAGCAATGAGATCGAGAATCAGGCTTATGAACAGAATATTGTAGATTTTAGGAAACAAGATTCTGGGAAAACTTGGGAAATAAACGGGAAAGATTTGAACAAGTAAACCCTGAACAAACTTAAAATTGGAGATTGGGAAAGAAACTGCAGTAAATAAAGTAAAGAGTAAACTATTCAGACAAGGATCTGAAAAGAATCTGAAAAGAGTAGAACTGCTGTTAAAGAACTGCATACAAACAAAGTGAAAGGAAGAAAAAGATAAGGATAAAGAATGAATGAGGGAGAGAGAGACAGAACTCAAGGAAAAGAGAAAAGAAGAAATTCTTTGCAAAACAGGATTAGTCATCATGTTCATATTTCCTCACCCTGGCAACCTACATACAAACCACAGATGAATAAACTACATCCCACACACCTGATGCCATAACTGTGTGTGTGTGTGTGTGTGTGTGTGTGTGTGTGAGAGACAGAGAGAGAGAGCAAAGAAAGAAAAAGAGAGAGAGAGAGAGAAATAGGAGACCTCGGTTTATAGGAGATCTCTGTTTATTAAGCTGCAGAATTTGTCACATGTGCAGCACACACAACACACACACACACACACACACACACACACACACACACACATTCATACACACATTAAAGTCTATAAATATAAAAGAAGGACCAACGGAACGACAACCCATAGGAGTGTTTCATTGTGCTGCATTACAAATCACTGATATAAAATAGTAACGTTTTATGGTGGGATGGCACTATGGTGAAATCTGTTTATTTGACAGCTCAAAAGACAACATGGTTCCAGTTAATAGTGAAAGATCATGGTTTGTGTTGAAATGAAAGGTGGTTAAAACGTTACGTCATCTTGGCTACAGTAAACACCACGTGGTGAAAAAAATACTAAACAGGAGTAATGTAAACTCATATATGTTGTGGTAGGAAATAAATCCACATTTTGTCATCAAACTAGCTGTCGAGTTGTCCCCCAATCCCCCCTCCTCGTAATAACAATTCTTAAATAAAGTGTGGAAAGTTGATCCAAACATTTCCTACAAGTGCCACAAGTTTTTCTGGTTAATTAACCCCCTGTCTGTATATAAGTATGGATGGAGGCCTGATGTCTGGGTCTTTTCTAGGGCTAGAGCTCTAGAGCTAAGCAGAACCCCATGATCTAGACCTAGTTAGTCAGGAGTTCATCCTACAGCAAGATAATCCACATTCTATCTCTGGGCTGTCAGATCATCAAAAAAATCATAAAAACAACACAAAAACAACAAAAACAACATTAAAACAAATCAAGGTGTTGTAAATCTTTTGTGCGCATATATATGTGTGTGTGTGTGTGTTTGTGTGTGTGTGTGTGTGTGTGTGTGTGTGTGTGTGTGTGTGTGTGTGTGTGTCTGTCTGTGATAATTGATGATTGATGATTTTACAAAATTACAGGTGATGACAATGGTTTCTTACATTTTTTATTTCCTTTTTGTCTTGTGGTTATGTAAAATAAACTGTGGTTTAAGCTACTAAAATGCTTGATTTAGGTTCAAATATCCTGACTGCCTCTGACTTTCTGCCAGGATACATGAAGATGGTGCTTTTTCCAACTTTAGTGCTTAACATTTACACTGCATGTTAACCATGAGGTAAATAATTGATCAGCATGGATGTAATTACCTTGTAATTACAAGGAGGGAATGTGATCGCTAGCGTTTGTCTGTCTGTCTGTTTGTTTGCAAGATACCTTAAATAATTTGCCATGGATTTTCGTCAAACGTTCATGGAATGTTGAGATGGTGCCACGAACAGATGATTCAATTTTGGTAATGATCTGGAAGAAATTCTAGATTGTTTTTAATTTTCTTTTGTTTGATGCCTATGCCAATAGACCTTCAAACAGGTGCTCGTTTTGGAGCCACCTTATGGTGATGTCTGGCACCTTCATAGCTTAAAGAAAAACAGTCAGTCAGTCAGTCATTTTCTATACCTGCTTATTCCTCATTAGGGTCGCAGGGGTCTGCTGGAGCCTATCCCAGCGCGTTACGGCGAGAGGCAGGGTAACACACCAGATGGTCGCCAGCCAATCATGGGGCACACACACCATTCACACCTATGGGCAATTCAGTCGCCAATTAACCTCAGCATGTTTTTGGACTGTGGGAGGAAACCGGAGTACCTGGTGAAAACCCACGCAGACACAGGGAGAACATGCAAACTTCACACAGAAAGGTCCCAGACCCAGGACCAAGGAGGTCTTGAACCCGCAACCTTCTTGCTGTGAGGCAACAGCACTAACCCCTGCGCCACCCTTAAAGAAAAACAAATGATGCCAAATAAAGGGGAATGTTTGTCAGTCACCATGTCATTGTAGCCTGTTCCAATTATACTGATGCACACAGTTCCGACTACAACAGCAGGTTTACTGAGGTTAACTCAACTAAAAGTGAGTTATTACAATTTTTATTTTCATGTACACACCTTAGTTTGACTAAAAATCAACAGGTGCAACTGGATTAAGACCCTGAGATAACTGATGTAGCATACCCTGACCTATAATTGTCACGCAGTGAGGTCATGTTGGGTTTTGTCTTGCCATTTTGTCTCGTCATTTTGTCTTGTCATTTCCTGTTTTATTTTGAAAGATAACTCTCCTCTCGTTTCAGGTCACTTGCCCTTCCTCATGTGTCATCGGTCTGATTGTCGGCCCCGCCCTGATTGTTTCCACCTGTTCCCCATTACCCGGTGTATATCTTGTCTGCGTCTCCCCTTGTCTTGTGCCGAAGTGTTTCATCTTGTGTTCACCAAAGCCCTGTTCCCAGTTTCTAAAGCCGTAGCCTTGTTGTGTGTGTTTCTTTGTTTTTTTTGACCTCGTAAGAGTGATTTTCTGTTGTAGTTTTGTAGCGTAGCCATTTGTTTTCCCTCGTTAGTATAGTTAATGTTTTTCAGCCGGTTGTTTTCCTCTTCATGAGCGATTTTGATTTGGATAAGTTTTATAGTACAAAGTAGGTTTCGGTGAGTTCAGTTAATGTTTTTTCAGCCCTTTTGTTTTCCTCTTTATGAGTGATTTTGATTTCGATAACTTTTACAGAGTAGATTAATAATCAGGATATATTCGGTTAATGTTGTTTAGCCTTTTTGTTTTTCCTCGCAAAGAGTGATTTTCAGTTTGATAAATTTTATAGAACACATTAGCCTTTTTTCCTCTTAGGAGTGACTAATTTTTTTCTAGCCTAGGTCTGCCTTTCATAGCCTCACTCTGTCAAGGGATCTTTTTGCCTGAAATAAAGAGACTCACCCAACACCTCTGCGCCTGAGTTCATATTTACGACGGGTTCTGACAATAATTACTTACTGTAAATAAATGTGGCTTTGTTATTATTATTATTAGTAGTAGTAGTAGTAGTATTAGTAGTAATATATGTTGTGCAAGTCGCTGTTTATATATTGATTACACAGGGATGTCCAACACTTGTACCTCAAATTAGAATTGTTACAGCATAAATGTAATGCTTACAAGTATATGTTAATATTTATACTCATACTTTTCATAAAACTTTTAATCCCATTACGTCCTCTTAGTAACTGCTAAATATTAAATTAATTTCATATTTTAACACCCTTAAATGCCAGTAGTTTTGATCCGTTGGTTACGTTACCTGATAAAAACCCAAATTGTCAGACTGAGAAGAGCCATATTGTAGTGACTTACAGCAACAGACTTCCAGTAGAACATTAAATTCAACAAGCTTTTTATAGCTGTTATTACCGAGAGCTGAAATTGATAGTACTACTGATATGTCTGTCTGTTTATTTTTTTCTATCTGTTTAATCTTTCTGTCTGTTTGTCAGCAAGATAACTCAAAAAGCTCAGCTTTTTGTTAAACTTTCAGTGAATATTGAGAATAGAACTATGAACAGATGAGTAAATGTAAATGTGATGATCAGGAAGAAATACCGGTTTCTAAATGTAAACGGACCTTCAAACAGGTGCCATCATTTCGTCTGCACTCAGAGTGCTTTTCTAGTTATTAAATATACCAGACTGCTGCACATGATCTGAAGCAGAAACCTCAAACAATTAATGTTCATCACAAACCAACTCAACTCAAGGTTCACTTGCTGCCTTTATTTCTGGAGCTTTCAGCCATGACATATGGCATCATCAGTGGATACAGATGTCATGGAGATGGCTTTGTGAAGAAACCATTTCAGCAGCTGTTTAATGTTTAATCCACAGCACTTTTAGAACTTTGGGTAATTTTGGTGAAAATGTGAAGAACCAATGTTCTTCACTATATTTATGTGTAAATAAAAGAAAAAATATTCACTATATGATAGAAGAGCAATGCTTTCTTGCCTCTAAGTACATGAAGGAAAAGAGAGAATGTGTGTGTGTGTGTGTGTGTGTGTGTGTGTGTGTGTGTGTGTGTGTGTGTGTGTGTGTGAAGACTCACTGAAATGTCAGCTATTTCTGAGAGTCTAATATTTTCCACCACAGTCAACAGTTGCCCTCAGGCACAGAGGAAGCTCCCATTTTGCTCTGAGTATGTACTCCTTCATAACCTCCAACTGCAATCACACACACACACACACGCACATGTCCTTGCCTCCTTGGGTATAATTAAGTATTTGGAGAAAGTGCAGTCAATAAAATGGAGAAGTTGTTTCTTAGCTTTGATCAAAGTGTCGGCTAACAGGTCTCTGGTGCACAGTACTCTTTTATTTTACCAAGTAGGTTTGAAAGATACAACACACACACACATATACACACACACACAGTGTGCGATAAACAAAAGGCTTGGCAACTGAAAATGGTTCTTCAAACTTATACTAAAGTAAGATATATTAAATGACTCTTTCACTCCTCTAAACCCTTGAGGTATATAAAATCAACAGAAAAATAACAGTTTGTTCATCAGATTCACTGTAAATGAGTGATTTGAAAGTAGCTGTACATTGTGTAAGAAAAAACATATTTCTTAGATATTATATTTAAAAAATAAAAACATATTCATGATGGTGAATTTTCTGTTGAGGAGGATTTTAAGGATCATATATGTTAAGTCATATAGAGAATCCAGTATCAGTTTATTAACAGAGACAGTATAATCCTTGTCTGTTCCTGCTTAGCATCGCTCTCACTCTCTATTTCCTGTTCTTGTGTGTTTGAGGAGTCCTATTGAATAAATAGTAAGACCCATTGACCCAGCCCACACACACTTAGTACAACACGGCTCTACAAGCAGAGTCTTAATTCAATTTATCTGCAGTCTGCATTATTCATGAGAGAAATCACCTCACTGAAAACCATCTTCAATGTGTGTGTGTGTGTGTGTGTGTGTGTGCACATATTCTATGAATGTGTATTTCCAGTCTGTGAATTTGTGTCTGTACCAACATTTCTAGAGAATCACTCCAAGCTTTTCCCTTCCATTGAGAAAATTACACATTTTTATGCTGCAAAATTAAATCCCTTTTTCACAAGTCTGGTTTTATGTTGTTGCTTTTGGATGAAAAACGTCATCATAGCAGTGGATGTTTCACCAATTATCCAACATATATTATGTGATGATATGATTCATCAATTAATACTTTTGTTGCTTATTAGTTGTAATCTTCTGCACCACTACCGCCCCTCACACGCTCAAATGCGGCCTGTATTTAATCATGTGCATTTTAGCATGTGCGATGCAGGCGTTCAGAGCCTGGGGCACACATTGCAACTAGGTTGTTGTTTGTGATGTTGCATTTAACAACTATTATTACCACCACTTGCAATTTACACATTACAAATATTGAATACAACCGTCTGACTTGTATCAAGTTTGAAATGTTTCCAAATGACAGATTTAGCGCTCCATGTTGCTGTGTTTGCTAGCATGCTGCGCTGCTCTGTGTTTGTTAGCATGCTATGCTGCTCTGTGTTTGCTAGCATGCTACAATGCTGTGCATGCTGACGTAACCAGCTTGCAAACATAGAATGGAAGTGACTAGATGCTGTAACTGTATTGCTGTGTATGATATTCATCTGATATCCCTAATTATCAAATATCGGAGCTGATATCTGATCCGGGTAACAAATCGGTGCATTTCTATTAAGGATTATGTCTTTGTATTAAAGTCCAGGTTTGAGTCCAGTCTTTGTCTGTTTGGCTATGTGTTTCCCCATGTTTTTACTATATTTAATATTCCTTAATTACATCCTGTCTGCTGGCTTCACTCTTGACAGCGTAACAACCTGTTACAACCTGTTACAACCTGTTACTATTTTAGCTTTTTCAGAATAGTTTGATGAGACCCTTCAGCTGCTTCCGTTCATGTAATGTCAAGATGAACAATGAAGACATTAAACTAAATTTTACATGTTTTTGAGGACAAACTAAATGTGAAATAGAAACAGCTCTGTCAAATAAGTTCTTACATAGAGAACATTTAAGTAAACTGTTTTCTTTGTTTCTGTCTTCACAAATATTCCAGTAATATGCTTTTCTTCTTTCTTTTGTCCCGTGGGATCTATTATAATTTGCCCAACTTCCTGAAGATCTCTCTGTTCTTCTCTCGGAGACGACTGGTTTTGTTGCCAGAATCATAACCTTTACCTATTAATGTCCAACCAAAATCACCATCTTCCAACCAAACTACCTGACTATCAAGTCAGTTGATGGAACGATTCATTATTGAATTGTTTTTGGCTTCAAATTAGCTTGATAAGAAGATGAAAAAACAAATATTATATATGATAAAAATGACAGAGGAAGGAACATCACTCTCTGTGACCAAAATGTTCTAAGATATGAGGGCGAATTACGTGATAAGACAGTTTGCAATCACACAATCAGGTGACTTGCAAAAACTGGAAACTCAATGAGAGCAGCTGGTGGACAGGTGAACCTTTGCAGGTTATTAATATGATCTATCATTTCTGAAGGCGGCTAAATCAAAAACATGAAAGGCTGCCTCCCATTATTTGATTTGTCCATTCTGGGCTGCAGTAAACACATGGCCGCTTCACAGAGGGAGACCTGCTCCCCATGTTGATAACAACAGCACTATTTAAGGTAACAAAAATACAATTATGAATATTATTTTCCATTGAAGACAATAGAAGCATGTTATAGCAAACCAGAGCACTAGTTAAATCATGTTTTGTGTCAAATGACCTTGCAACATGCAAGACAGGCAAATATTACATTGTCCACACATCTGTCCACATCTGTCCAATCAGGCCGCAAAAGTGAACAAGTGCTATACGATATGACGTTAAGGTCATTCTCTTCAGGGACATTTCTGACAAGTTCCCGTGTTTGCAGCGGACAGATCTTCGGCTTTTAGTGCTCCTGTTACAGCAGATGCAGGTCGGTCAGGATCTGACCTGCGTGTCTCTTTTATGGAGATTGATACCAGACGTTTTGCAGCAGCTGCAGAAACCGCGACCTGTGCTGCATCTGCATAAGGCTCATCCGTGTCGAGCCACACGGGTCACTCCAACTAATGAAGCTATCAAAGCAGATCTTTACAAGAGAACTACAGAAATGCTGCAGGGGAGACACACTCCTTCCAATTTTCCATCAGTGTCCTACAGCTGTAATTCTAATATTCTCCACGGCTTTAAATATTGTTACCTCTCTTTACAAACATACTTTCTGTTTTATTAGATTGGGATTCAGCACCAGGATTAGCCTTAATTGAGCTTCCACCACACATACAATTACACACTATAAACACAACAGCTCATTGTATTGAATTAACAATCAGATGTACAGGAAGAAAACTTAATTAATTCTTTAGAAAACAGTTAGGAAATACAAACTGATGTAATTATTCTCCAGAACACATAGCAAACTTGATTTTCTTCATATAAACACATAATACATGTTTAAATGAACCCTTAAATGCTTTTTTTTTATCCCATTCACACATTTCATTTTCGTTTTATTTTTAGTTTAGACACAGACAACTTAATTATGGTTCCTGCAATGTTTTAAGGATACTTTGAACTGATCTTTACATATTTATTGGGAAGAAGGGAAAAAAATGTTTATCACAGCCAACTCAGCACTATGAAGGAACATATGAGTCTAGAATCATCATTCCATAAAAAAAAAAAAATCACCATTATCACATCACCAGTTATTTACGGGTAGAAAGGCTTCCAGCTGTTGAAATACATTAAGGTTAAACTGAGAAACTGTCCCATGGATTCATAAATCAGTATGAATGAAGTATATGAATGAATTGTAACAACCACCATTAAAATCACTTGACTTGACTTATTTACTGTGCACAACTTTTTTTTATGAACAGAATCGACCCTGCAGCAATGTTTATGATACCTGAGGCATTTTCTGCGATAGACGTCCAGTATTAATTATCTCCTGCAGACAGCAAGATAACTGGCAGTTTTCTGTCTGGCAGAAGATGAAGAAACAGACAACATCCAAACAAAAAGGCTGAAAGGCCCGGAGAGTGGCAACTTAACAACCAACTGGCAGCAGCACAACCACAGCGAGACGTCCAGTGTTGCTGCTTCTGTCACAGGCTGCAGCATTGAGATGAAGGATTATCAGCTTTCACCAACCAGATACATCACTATTTCAGATGATTTTAACATGGCTTGGCACATGTTCCATATTGTTTGGCATGTAAATTGTGTAATAACGCAATAATATTTTTAACATGTTATTTACTTTGTAACTGATTAATTTAAAAGACAAAGCACAAGTTAAAATAAATATAGCACTTACAGTCACAGCATGGAGGCACAAAGTGTTTCACAAGAGAAATTTAAAATACAATATAAAATCAGGAGAAACATGATCAAGATTTTAAAAAAAGCTTCAAAAGCTGTGTCTGTATCAGCTTTAACTACATTTAATATCATGCCAAATATAAACTTATTGAGGAACATGTTATATTTCAGTCTTTTGTAATAAGTGTTAATATATGATAAGTCCTGATTGGATAAGATACTTATTAACATTATCATGTGGTAATAAGTATTAATATTATAAACACAATTCTTATTTATAAAACATTTAAAAGAACCTTGTTAGGTTATAACATCTGTTTCCATTAGTATTGCAAACACATTTATTGAGATGAACTAGCTAACCATGTCGTTGTTAAACTAACTTGAGCGCTAGTAGCACTAAAGTGAGATTGTTGCCTTATTAAGGTCAATAAATACTTTAAATGACATTATTACATCATGTCAGGATTAAATTCACATAATTAAATTGACCAATTTTCTGACATATTTCAGCAATTCACTGCCTTTGGCCAAATATACAGTAGTGATAGTACTAAGACAGTGTTGTGTTCTTGAATGCACCATGTTTTATCAGGATAATTAACCATCAAGGACTCTGGAATAAATGACTCCGTGCTGACAGACATACACTGTCCTGTTTGATGCAGCTATTGTTGCACTTTGATTTGAATTAATGCGATTTGATTTGATTTGATCTGACTGGCTGACAGTCGTCTGTACGGAAACTAAGTAGCCAGCATGTCCAGGATGAGAAGAAAAGCTGTGTGCTGTTCAGATGCCACACATACATGTTTCACCTCCCTTTGACCACGGTTAAGTGAGTGAGACCCTCGGCAGCGTCTCAGGCAGCTGCTCAGTGCACTGAGCCGATCATCCAGCTCTCTGCTGTGCACGGATCCTTCAGGATCTCACACAACAGCAGAGTAGCAGAATGACGACCAGAGGCCATGTTATGCAGAAAAGCTGAATCACCCACACTGGGAGTGTACTGACGGCTCAGATTCTACAAAGGTAGTTATGGTAAACAGTTCTGCTCACAAAAACTGTCACACACAAGAGCAGATTTATTTTTCTTTCAGATGGTTTCATTTGATTAACAAACTGAGACTTTGACAAAGTAATATGCACTATTAATCAGTTTTGATAAAATTTAACATCTCAATTTCCTCAATTTCCATCTCAATTCAAGATTTTATTATTATTTATTACTTATTGTAGTTTGTTTTATGGTCTGTAATGTTTCCATTGTGATTCGGTCTCAACAATCTGATGAAACACTGAACACTACTCACCTGGACTAAATAATAGACCCAATGTGTGACAAGATGTTTTTTTTCTTATTTTCAGGAGTTGGTGGAGACCAAACCAGAGCTAAAACTGGAGTGGGATGATTAGATTCCAGATGAACATTGCTTTCAATGCTCTAAATAAGCAGCTGATTGCTAACAGATTCCTTGTAATTGTGATGCTAATTTACACTAAACATTCAGGAAAGTTCCAAACTGAAACAAATTGTCAATTCTGTTTTATTGTGTAATTTTGTGTTTTCTGTTAATAAGGTTATTCCTGAGTGTGGTTAAGTACCGTGCATTATTCCCCATGCTCAATAAAAACAAATAGAAAATAAAAATGACCATAAACAAAAAAGCATTGGCTCAGCGAAATCCAGCAGGCAGAAGGACAACAACCAGGACAGAATCAGCGATGTGAGGACGAGGACGGTTTTAAATTACCATGACAGGTGCCACATCAGCACATCACACACTGATTATTAACAACATAATTAACAAAGTCCTCTGCTCCCTCTGCTCTGCTCTTTTCATTTCCTTCACTTCCTTCTTGTTTCTCTCATTTTTTTCAGTGATTCATTTTTCCTGTCTTTAAATCACATCTCTACATTTTTCTACATCTTATGTCACTTTTCTTCTCTTTGCTATGTTCTGTCCTTTATTATTAATCTGATTTTCTTCCACCGTTTCCCGCTTAATTCTGCCGGTCTCCATTTCAGTCAAACCTCCTGTTCCCTTCTTCAGATTTTTCAATCTCTTCCTTTCTTTCTTCCATTTTATTTTCCATCTTTACAGCTATTTTTGACAATATATATTTTTTTATTTTATTTGCATTCTTTCCACTCTTCTACAACTATTTTATTCCTCTGACTCTTGACCTTTCATCTTTTTGTTTTTTCCTCTTCTTGGTGAATTAGTTTATTGTATCCTCTCTTCACCTACTCTGTGTATCTCTGTATCTGTTTTGGATGTTACACCTTTAACAGGTGCATATTAACTTATATAAATAGGAAAGTGATGCAAGTTAAAACTTCTAATCATAAATTAATTAAATAAAAGTAAAATAAAACTAAATAAGTAAAATAAATGAAAATGAAAAGCATAGTGGTATCCACAATCATTGCATAATCCCTTCACATTCACACAATCACAATCCTATTCCACAAACAATACATACGGTACATATGCACTATAATCATATGGCCATATGAATATAATGCTTCCATGTTTCTCATGGCATTGTATTGAGGGAGGTTATTGCTGTTACTTAGAAGCTATTTTTGAGTCTATTTTTGAGTGTGATTTGAATGTCCTGTACCTTCTGCCTGATGGCAGCAGCTGGAAGTAGGAATGTCCAGGTTGAGATGTGTCCTTCACAATGCTCTGTGCTTTTTTGACACAGCGGGCACTGTGAAGGTCATCCATGATGAGGGGCACCAACAATCTTCTGAGCTGTGTTGGTGACTTTCTGGAGTGCTTTCTTCTGTGCTCATAATAGCACTATTGTACAGCAACCATCCCTCATTCCCTTACCATCAAGGCAGACTAGGTCAGAGGAGAACTGATAAGACTCAAGACCAGATTAAACACGCTTCACTTGAGAGGAATTTCCTAGGAGAAGTTCATTAAAGTGCGATGACTGTGACTTCCTTGCGAACTGACATGCCCTCAATATAAACAGTCACACATGTTCAGGGCAGGACTGACATCATACACCAACAATTTGAAGCAGTTTAGATGTTGTTTTGTTATAGAAATCTCAACTTCCTTTTTCATGGCGAAACATCAAAACTTGCGGTCCATGTTAAAGATAAATCAGGGGGCTTTGACAGTTGTTTCCTGCTATCAATAGGGGGCTCTATAAGTGTGAGTGGATATGGGTGTATAAATATGTTCAGGGCAGGACCCACATGAATCATCAGGCATTTAGTGCAGATAGGATATAGCATGTCGAAGTTGTGACGAGTTGATGCCAAATGGCCAGGGATCAAAATTCGCTGCCTTGCCACAGCCACACCCTCCACTGAAAACATACCATTTTAAACACATTTCATCACAAAGGTCTTGACATGCCACAAACACAATTTGAAGTGATTGTGACTTATTCTCTAGGAGAAATTCATTAAAGTGTGACAACAGTGACTTCCTGTTGCCAGCAGGGTGGGTCTTACGTGAATATAAACATATACACATGTGCAGGACATGACTAATATCATACACCATAAATTTCCTCCAGTTTGGATGTTCCTTTCCCGGAGAAATTGCAACTCCCTTTTTCATGGTGAAACATCAGAATTTACGGCCTCGCTGAGGTCACGCCCTCCAAAGACAATTCACCATTGTGATAACTTTTCATCACAAGATCTCTAGATGGCCAAAATTTGAAGTCACTGTGGGCAATTCCCTAGGACTTTTGTTTGTTAATAATACGACGCCCGCAAACAACAATTTCTGCAACTTTTTGTGATGTTCAATTCAAGATGGAAGACTTCCTGTTGGAATTAACCTATGGGTACCAGGGGCCTTTTTTTGTCCGTCTTGACTTGATACGTGTGTGCCGAATTTCGTTTAGCTATGTGAAACTACAGTATATGATGAGAATGTTCTTTTGAAAAATGTTGAGTGGAATTATAGAGCCATTTTGCCACACGCATATTCAAAACCTTTAAAATACACACACACGCGCCCACACACACACACACACACCACCACCATTGAATCTATGTATGGTGTTATTCATACGGAAGCCAACAGAGGCCGTTTTTGTAAAACTTCACCTTGTTATCCCAAGATAACAACTTAATTAATTTGAGATCTCAAGAAAACAAACCGTTATCCCGTGATAATGAGATAATTAATTCAGGATCTCGAAAAAACAACACAACTAATTCAAGATCTCAAGAAAACAAAACAATTATTCCGTGATCTCCAGAAAACAAAACAATTTGTGATCTCAAGAAGACAGCTGAGAAGTGGGTCATTCAGGTAGGCTACGCCAAGAGACTTGTGATATGCTGACTTCGGGATCACGGAATAATTATTTTGTTTTCTCAAGATCTTGAATTAATTGTGTCGTTTTCTCAAATTCTCAAATTAATTATGCAGTTATCTCGGGATAACAAGGTGAATTAAAAAAAAGATTATATGAAATCCTCTGTCGGCTTCCGTAGATTCAGTTTGGTGGCTGTATTTATTTATTTATTCTACCTGTCCATCAATCTATCTGGTGCGTTCATGTGCTCCTCAGAAGCTCAGATACTCCAAGTTCTTGTGACTTCAGTGTAATTAGGTGCTTTCAAGTCATAACATGGTACCAACATGGACAGAAGAATAGAAAATGTGCTGCATTTTATTACTTAAAGCATCTGAACATGTTCAAGCTGTTTCCAGTTTCACTGTTTGTTTAAAACCTCTCAAAACATTGCTTTAAGTTGTCTGACTTGTTTTCAGGGTTCCTGATAATGAACAACTAACCAGGTCAGTCTATGTGAACAGCATGAACATTTGTTCCCAGGGTCCTCTGTTTCCCAGCTCTATAGAACATAATACTCTGCATGTTTTTGCTCCTTTATTGTTACTGTTATTTTTGTCCTTGTTTGTATTGTTGCTTCTGTGCTATTGTTCTCTACATGACATTTTGGTTCACCAAAAAATGTTTTAAATGTGCTGTAGAAATAAAGCTTTACTTACTTAGTTACATAATGGGAAGCTGAGAAAGATTTCCCTCAACTCTCTCACTTAATATGATAACATGTTGGGGACTTAGATGTTTTTTTTCTCTTTCTTCCAACACCACTCTCTGGTTATTTTCATCCTACACTTGATGGAACCAATCAAATGATTGGTGTCATTGAATTACTAAAGGTCACAGCTTAATGCTCCACACAGTTCAGACAAACAGACAGAGACCCACCACGAAACACCCACAAGCATCATTTCCTGTGAGAAAAGGTCCTTCAACATTGTCTTTCAGGTCATCACCGCTGAATGTATGCAGGTATGTTTGGTGGACACCTGTGGATGACATCATGACATCATGATTTAGGAATCTAATATAATTTAGGATTCAAGCAGTAGAAGTTTGAAAAACTCAAAAATCAAATCACTGCATCATCAAAAACAGGGTCAAATGTTTTGTTCTTACGAAGTTGTTCCAAAAAGAAAAAAAAGTAAGAAGAAAAATCCCAGATAATATTTATAAAATAGTAGCTTGAGGGCGACACAGTGGGGCAGGGGTTAGCACTGTTGCCTCACAGCAAGAAGGTTGCAGGTTCAAGACCTCCTTGGGTCCTGGGTCTGCCCTTTCTGTGCAGAGTTTGCATGTTCTCCCCGTATCTGCATGGGTTTTCACCGGGTACTCTTCCCACAGTCCAAAAACATGCCGAGGTTAATTGGCAACTCTAAATTGCCCATAGGTGTGAATGGTGTGTGTGCCCCACGATTGGCTGGCATCCATCTTGGGTGTATCCCTGCCTCTTGCCGTAACACACTGAGATAGGCTCCAGCAGACCCCTGCGAACCTAATGAGGAATAAGCAGGTATAGAAAATGACTGACTGACTGACTAGTTGAGCTTGAAAGAAGTCAAACTTGACTCCAGCACAGGCTGGATCTATAACATTGAAATGGATAACTTTGGCTGCTCTTTATATTGACATCACCTGAGCGGCGTCACTCCCCCGGGTCATAATTACTGTGGCGTTACAGCCGTTCCGTCTGGAACTGACATGATCTCCAGCACCAATATGATGATTAACAGCTTAGTGAGTCAATTAGTCCATGGAGTCGGGGCCTGCTGCTTCAGATCTGTGGATCTTGATGACAACTGATAACGTTTAATGGGCTGATAACATCCAAAGCAAGTGATCTTTGTGTCTCTGCATTTTTTGATCTCACTTGTTATGTCTTTGATTTTCTCTTGTTATTCTTAGGCTCATCCTCTACATTATTCTCTTTGTCTTATTTTCTCTTATCCTCTTCAGACCATGATTCTCTTTTGTGTTTTCCCCTTTTGTCATGCTTTTCTCTCTCATTCCTTTACTTTCTTTCTCTTCATCGCTCACTCTGCATTCCTTTATCTTCTTTACCCCTTCCTCAATCCCTTATCCTCTCTCTCTTCCTGTCACCGTTCTCTTTCCTATGATTTTGACAAGTGTTATTTCCCTTGTGGCGAATGCTCACCTGAACCTAGTAGCAGCTGCTGTTCTTTCGCCTTCCTGCATTAAAGTACTAAAAGTGCAAAGCTGCTAAATAATGCTTTGTTCTTTTTGACCGCCACAGAAATAGATTTCGATGCCTTCTTAAAATAATTGCCTGAGTCATTTTTTTCAGATTTTTCAGGAAACATAAAAAACTGAACCATTTGTTGAATATAGGATATTTACTAACAATTTTAATCAAAACAGTTATAACAACAGATGCCTATACTTAGGCAATTATTTTAAGAGGGTGACGGTTTGTATTCTGCATTTGAATTTCCACAGAAACAAACGTGTGTGTGTGTGTGTGTGTGTGTGTGTGTGTGTGTGTGTGTGTGTGTGTGTGTGTGTGTGTGTGTGTGTGTGTGTATGTGTGTGTGTGTGTGTGTGTGTGTGTGTGTGTGTGTGTTGGCGATAAACTACCTGTTTTTGTGTGTAGGGGATAAATTCCCTGGGTGTGTAGGGGATAAGCTGCGTCTGTGTGTGTATTAGGGTGTGTGTAGGGGGGTAGGGTTAGGGGTTAGAGTGTGTGTGTGTTGGGGATGAACTACTCATGTTTCTGTGTGGAGGGGATAAACTATATGTGTGTGTGTATGAGTGTGTGTGTGTAGGGGATAACTTACCTTTATGTGTGTGGAGGGGATAAACTCTTTGTGCATGTGTGTGAGTGTGTGTGTAGTGGGTTAGGGTGTGTGTAGGGGATGAACTACTTGTATGTGTGTAGGGGACTATGTGTGTGTGTGTGTGCATAAGTGTGTGAGTCGGGTGTTAGGTTTCGGGGTTAGGGTGTGTGTGTGTAAGGAATGAACTATCTGTGTGTGTGGGTATGAGTGTGTGAGTTGTGGGTCAGGTTGTGTGTGTGTAGGGAATAAACTACCTACAAACTACCTAACATTCAATTTAAGATAATTTAAAATGATATACGGCCACCTGTTAAACTGAAACACTGGTAGAGAGGTAGTATATATAAGTTCTAAATTGAGTCTCCACTGTGTCGGCAGCTGAGACAACATGTGACTGCTGCCCCATTGTTGTTACATGAGACAGTGTTTTAATTGTTTCTACTGACGCCAAAATGTTGTTTAGTAACGCAGCAGCTTCTATAAGGAGACCAGAGAAGTCCTGGGACATTTGTGCGCTCCAAAGCTGTTCGACTTATTGTGGATACGCTATCTGCACTTCAAAACTCGAGAACCCATTTACCTAGTTATTATGGTAGTGTAACCTCATGTTGCATTCAAGTGCACCTCGTTGAAACAGGAATCGATTGAAGTCGATAAATGTTTTATTTTCACTTTCACACATTACTCTGTAATTGCATTCTTGATGTATAACCACAAAGCTTGTAATGATCAAAACAAAAAAAAAAAATAAAAAGCAAAACCAAACCATCTATCCAGGTTCAATTATGTCTTGTCAGATTTTAAAAACTCATAAAAAAAGTCAACATGTTTTCTGAAAACTCCACTGCCTTCCCATTGTACATGTTCCTGGCTACCTCCTTGAAAAAGTTTAAATTTTAAAATATTCTTCTGCTAAAATCACAACCAAAACACACATTGACTAAAGAGACGTTTTTTAACAATTCATCAAAAATAAATATCAAATTGTTTTCAGCAGAAGACACTGCATTCCTGTTCAGACAGTCAGTCATTTTCTATACCTGCTTGTTCCTCACTAGGGTCGCAGGGGTCTGCTGGAGCCTATCCCAGCGTGTTACGGCGAGAGGCAGGGATACACCCCAGATGGTCGCCAGCCAATCGTGGGGCACACACACCATTCGCTCACACACTCACACCTATGGGCAATTTAGAGTTTCCAATTAACCTGAGCATGTTTTTGGACTGTGGGAGGAAGCCGGAGTACCCGGTGAAAACCCACGCAGACACGGGGAGAACATGCAAACTCCACACAGAAAGGTCCCAGACCCCGGACCAAGGAGGTCTTGAACCTGCGACCTTCTTGCTGTGAGGCAACAGTGCTAACCCCTGCACCACCGTGTTGTCACAAAAAGTATTTCCTATTATTGTGTTCTATAAATTGTCCTTAAACCTCTTTTCCAATCGACAGTTCAGTTTCCACATTAAAACACATTTTTTGTTAACGTAGAAATATATTTCTCTACGGTGTAAAGATTAAATTCCACCAAGTACAATGAATGATTTTGAATAGTTTTTAAGTCATAATTACCGTTTTCAGTATGTGATCTGCTGTGCCAAGAACTTTTTCATAAAATAGTCATATATATTCCTGACAAAAAATAATGAATAATTTGAGACACACTGCATCAAATACATATTAATTTTTAAATTTTTAATTTTTTTCAGCCTTTGCCGCTCCCTTTCTTTGTGTTTCATGCTTTCTCTTCCAAGTGTGTCATGTTTGTCCCAGTCTGTGTTGCTGGGCCTGGCTCCCTCCTCCTGCCCTTCTGAACACCTGCAACATATCTCCGATCAAGCCACTGCAGTATTTAACCACAGCTTAGGCACCCAGTCCCTGCCAGAGTGTTCAGTCTCCTTGTGTCTAGGGCTTTTTCCTGAAGAAGATCTTTAGTTCTTGTATTAGCTAGTAGCTGAAACCCTTTTTGCACAATAAACCATTATTGAAAGTGTTTCATTATTGAAACCAAAAAGGACAAAAAAATCAACCAAAAAGATTATAAACAAACAAATAAAAAGCAAAAAGAATGATTTTAAAATCTGCATCATTGGCAAAAGTGTGTATCAGTGGCGATTTGTGATCTTTCAAACAGGGAAAGCTCATATTTGCTGTACATCATAAACGTGTTATTAACAGACATCCCAAGTTCCAAAAAGTTTTTTTATAAATATGCAATACGAGTGAGAGCATGCAGGCAAAACAGTAACTCGTGCATTATACGTGAATCGCTTCGCACGCGAGAGAGAGAGAGAGAGAGAGAGAGAGAGAGAGAGAGAGAGAGAGAAAAAGACACGATCGTTACACATCCCCCTGGAATGACTTTGGAACCTGGGGTGTCTGCGTTATATAGTTTTGAAACCTGTCAGTCAAACTACATTCTGCTTTTCCTCCAATCACCATGCATCACCACTACATTCTGATTTTCCTCCAATCAGCATGCGGACGCTCAGCGTCCAGGCCCCGCCCACACTCCATTGACTCCCAGAGACGCTCAGGGTCCGGGCGGGCTCAAATTTTCAGCATTTATCCAATGGGCACCGAGTTTCGAGGCGATGAAAAAAAAAAAACATTCACTCTCAGAGACGTTCAGCGTCTATAGGGAAATGCATTGACCAGAGACCAGGAAGCGGTATGGGAATGTACGGACATGTAATTTATTTATTTATGATGAGTAGCTGATTCTGAAAGAACTCATCTTCAAGAAGAACATGTTCTATCAGATTTATAGTCAATAAAATGTTAATACAGCTGCAAAAATTTGGCCATTTATTTTTTGACAGGGCAGGGGAAGTTCAGCTTCCCTTGTAGTCTTAAAGAAATTGCCACTGGTGTGTATATTATGTGTGATTTCAGCATAGGATTATTTTAAAGTGGTATATTCAACTGACTATAAGCTATCTTAAAATAATGTGTGTAAAGAGGATGAACTACGTGTGTGTGTGTGTGTGTGTGTGTGTGTGTGTGTGTGTGTGTGTGTGTGTGTGTGTGTGTGTGTGTGTGTGTGTGTGTGTGTGTGTGTGTGTAGGGGTTTAGGGTTAGGGGTTAGGGTGTGTGTGTAGGGGATGAACTACTTGTATGCGTGTGTCAGGGATGAATACTTGTGTGTTTATAGAGGATAAATTACGTCTATGTGTGTGCATAGGAAACTGTGTGTGTGTGTATGAGAGTGTGTATGAGAGTGTGTGTAAAGGGTTAGGGTGTGTGTAGGGGATGAACTACCTGAGTGTATGTGTGTGTGTGTGTAGGGGGTTAGGGTTAGGGGTTAGAGTGTCTGTGTGTGTTGGGGATGAACTACCTGTCTATGTGTGTGTGTAGGAGATAGACTGCGTGTGTCTGTATTAGTGTGTGTGTAGGGGGTTAGGGTTAGGGTCAGCGATTAGAGTGTGTGTGTGTGTTGGGGATGAACTCTCAGTTTGTCTGTGTGGAGGGGATAAATTATACGTGTGTATGAGTGTTTGTGTGTGTGTGTGTGTGTGTGTGTGTGTGTGTGTGTGTGTGTGTGTGTGTGGGTTTGGGTTAAGGTTAGGGTTAAGGTTAGGGGTTAGGGTGTGTGTAGGGGATGAACTACTTGTGTGTATGTATCATCCTACACACACACATACTCCCTGTATGTGTGTGTGTAGGGGAAACATTATCTTCATGTGTGTGGAGGGGATAAACTATGTGTGTGTGTGCATGAGTGTGCGAGTTGGGGGTTAGATTTAGGGGCTAGGTTGTGTGTGTAGGGGGTAAATTACCTGTATGTGTGTGTGTAGGGGATAGACTGTGTGTGTGTGTGTGTGTGTGTGTGTGTGTGTGTGTGTGTGTGTGTGTGTGTGTGTGTGTGTGTGTGTGTGTGTGTGTGTGTATGTGTGTGTGTGTGTGTGTGTATTATTGTGTGTGTAGGGGGTTAGGGTTAGGGGTTAGAGTTTTTGTGTGTGTTGGGGATGAACTACCTGTTTGTCTGTGTGGAGGGGATAAACAATATGTGTGTGCATGAGTATGTGTGTAGGGGGTTAGGGGTTGGGGTGTGTGTGTGTAGGGGATGAACAACTTATGTGTGTGTATGAGTGTGTGAATTGGGGGTTAGGTTTATGGGTTAGGTTGTCTGTGTATGCAGGGAATAAACTATAAGTGTGTGTGTATGAGAGTGTGTGTAAGGGGTTAGGGTTAGCTGAGTGTATGTGTGTGTGTGTATAGGGGGTTAGGGTTAGGGGTTAGAGTGTGTGTGTGTTTGGGGGGGATGAACTACCTGTGTGTCTGTGTGGATATATGTTTGTGTATGAGTGTGTGTGTAGGGGGTTAGGATTACGGGTTGGGGTGTGTGTGTGTGTAGGGGATGAACAACTTATGTGTGTGTGTGTGTGTGTGTTACCCACATGGTAATGATAGGTGGTTAAACAGCATTAATTTGAAGTTTCATTTTAAATGTTCACTTAATTGCTAATAGGTTAAATTAGAGAAAAGGCTACCAAACAGCTGCTTATTTATCATGTTGTTTGTCTTGTTTTGTTTCCTTCCTGTTTCTGTTTCTCTTCCCTCTTCTGGAGGTTAAAAGTGAAGAAAAAGAAGGTGAGAGAGGAGATGAAAATGAAAGAGGAGAGACTGGAGGATCCTTGAAAATGTGATGAACGACTGCAGCAATAATTTCAGCTTCCCTGAAAACTGTTCACGGCTCATAAACTTCCAGGAGGAAGTGAAAACGTCTCTCTGCTTTCACTCTCACCATCCCATCATCCCCAGGTGATAGGCAACCTCGCTCTGCCGATTGAGGCCTTTCTTTTTTCCCAAAAGAAAGGGGGTTTCATCCTTTTATTTCATTACTTCCATTTTCTTGTTTTTATACATTCTTTTCTCAGAGGGTGGTGATTTGTCATGAAGGAAGAGAGCAACAACAAAATCCAAACTCAGAAGGTGGAGGATGATTTATCACTTCTCTCTCTCTCCCCCTCTGCTCCACTTTCGTCCTTTCTCACTCTGTCTCTCTAGAGTCTCCTGAAAGAAAAAGAGAAAGAGGGAAAGATAGTGAAGAGAAGGAGATGGAGAGAGGAAGGGAAAATACAGGAGAGAAGCAGTGTAGTAAAATGCAAATAAAGTGCTTAGTGCACAGAAAGTGAGCGACTAAATGTATATTTGCTACCAGCAGAGGTGGCGACAGAAACGACTCCAGCAGTGATAGATTTGCTTCTGTTAACAGAGCAAACACCACAACCATCGGACTCCAGTTTGTCCTCAGAGTCACAATTTGTTGAAGATTTTGGTTTATCACCAATTCAAATAACAAAATGCATTTTGTTTGTTTGTTTTTTTTGTTTTGTTTTTATAATTAAAAGAAGAGAAACACAAATATTTCTGGAATTGATAAAAAAAAAGAGGTCTTTAATGTCCCTCTGCTCCAGAATAATTTTTTCTTCTTCCTCCTGCAGATATTTGAGCTTAATAGGCAGAATGATGTTTTGGCAGAGTAAGTTATGAACAGCCGCCTATAATAGCTTGGCTTATATCTTATGAACTCATGTCTTGGCAAAATAAAGTGAAGAAGGGAGAAAGTGTTAATATATTTTAGGTGATGTAGAACAGAATATTGATTTATATTTGATCAGCGCTGCATATTTACTGTTAATTAACATTAAAATAAGAATGATTGGTGATAGATTATTTGTTAATTAGTCACTGATTTTTACATTTTTACTGAAATAAATCCACATGTACCAACACAATATGTGCCTAAACTTTATATTTAATGTTGATCCATATCATCTGTCCTAAGATTCCGTACAATTTTAACTTAAAACAGTGTTCTAAAAGTAGTAAAGTGTTTAAGAATACATTACTTGTGTAATATTATAGAATAAGCTACATTACAACTGACATTTCATTTCAGTGTTTGTATCAGTGTCTGTATCTGTATCATCTGTATCTATATCAGCATGTCTCTATATGTCTGTATGGACCTTCCTCCCTCCTCCAGCTCTTCTATTGTTCCTGGAAACATTTGCTTTATTTATTTTATTCTTTTTAATCCAGTAACTTCACCTTCTTACTGTACTATTTCATGAATCTTTGGGTCATATATCAAATCCAATGAAAACACTGAATCCAGTGTGTCATAATATTCTTTACCTCCCTGTGTGGGACTCTTTCTTTCTTTTCAAATAAGAAGCGAGAAAACAGGCTTGGGAAATCCTCTGCTCTCATGGGTCAGTAACAAAACTGCCATGTGGTGTAACACTAAAAACTCTCTTGAAAAGGTTTTATAAAATTAAAAAACGTGCTAACAACAAGTTTTATATTCTAGGTGGATTATATAAAATGATGATATATAAATGATCCTTAAAATCCTAACCCATTGTGTAAGAAGGAAAATGTATATATATATATATATATATATATATATATATATATATATATATATATATATATATATATATATATGAAAAAATCAAATAAAATTGATCATTGTTATATCTTCAGTTCCACTTCCACTGTTGAAAGCTAACAGTAAGTCATCCAGAATAATTATTCATCATATCTGGCATCTTGCAGAGTGATTTGTTCCCCCATTCTTAATTTCACAGATATCTTTGAAGGAGATTTTTGCTTTGAAACACTGTTCTGTTCCCGATTCAGTACATACTTCAGCACAAGGTACAGTGTGAGATATCAGTGCCCATCTCCAGGGGACAATCATCCTTAATTAGCCTACATGTGTGCTTATCTGCATCACTCCACCCCTTCATCATCACCAGCTCCTCAGCTCTGGGTCACTTTCAGTTCAGTCTGTTCGGCTGCAGATGGAGAAAACACAAAGGTTTTACCTGCAGATCTGATAGTAAAGGAAAGAAGTGAAGTGTCTCCACATATCCACATGTATGAGAATATGAACCTATAGCGCTGACTGAAGGCAGATCACATAGGAAAGGAAGTTGGCTGCAGTGTATCCTGGCAGAGAATCAGCAGAAACAATTAAGATTCATCCAGAAGATTAAAGAACCAGAAGAAAAAACTTGTCCTTAAATCCGGGCCCTATACGTTAAAAGGGTAACAATTCCTCCAATGTTCTATTGTAGGCAAAATAAAGCTGAGAGTCACTTTAACCTTGTTGCCTTTGGTTCATTTGAGCTGGAGCTCAGAGCCAAAACTACTTAAAATGTATATCTCAAGTCTCCTATTTGTCATTTTCTGCCTTTGCTTGAACCGGACGTTGTTCAGGACAGTTTTGTGCGTCATATTCTGCATCAAGGAGTTAGTCACGGTCATATTCTGTGCTGGTGGCACCTCAACCTCCATATACACTATAAATCACTGTAGAACAGTCCTGAGTAGAGGCCTGCATGGGGCAGGTTTTTCAGTCTCACTCCCACCCACTACAGTATTCTGCATTCCCACTCCAGCCCATGCCTGCAAAGAATTGTAATTTTCATTGCTGCTCCCGCCTGCATCTGCGATATTTTGTCCTGCCCACAAATCCCACAAGAAACATTCACACACCATGAAACTCTTCAACCTTGAATAAGTTTTGATCGCCATAGCTCCTTAAATGTTTTGTAGTCTGAAAGAGAACAGTTGCGCTGTGCCAATGGTATCTCAGTGCAATTGTAGCACAAGTAGAAACTTTTCTATCCACCCTGAATAATAAATTCAATAGATTTAATATTGATTATTTTATTATCCATATTTTATCAATAATCATGATAATATGGTCATTATCATCAAGCATTGATGAGAATATCGATAAACACATATATACAACAAACAATATATACACTGAGCAGTACACAGTACACAGTTTACAGTACACTTAGTACACAGTATAAATACAGAATTCCTTTTTTTTTTTTATTCCTGTGCAGGTATTTGTTGAAGTGCAGCTTTATTGGTGTCAGCAGATATAAACTCTGTCTAAAGTGGCTGTGGCTGCTGAAGCCTCTGACAGCTGTCGACAGTGACTGACAGGTGATCAGCTGCTGGAGTTGACTGACAGCTGCTGCTGCTGCCGTCATCAGAAAATGATGCTTCAGTCAAAGTCCCCCTGAACACATTGCCATGTTTCTCTGTCCTCAGGTTGCTTCCCAGAGTCTAAGTGAGGGAAACATGGACCTCGTTCAGACTCAGATCCCAAATCAAATCAGATCTCAGACAGTCAACACTGTGATTTGCAAGTGATCAATTCTGATATGTGTCCAGATATTACTGACCAACTTACATGGTTGCTGTGGTAATGACATGGTGACAGTACATTGCCTGATGATGCAAATGGCAAAGTGAACGCTTCTAGTAGCAGAAGAAGACACATTATCCCACTGTCTGTCCACAGACTGATGTTCTCTGTCTTGTCGCACCCTTTTACATTGTAAAATCTATTATTTAAAGATCCAGGTTGAGATCTCAAAGAACATCCGCCATCTTGAAATTCCAATGGTTGTGAGCATTTTCTTGTCTAATGACACATGACAAGTAACACAAGTAACACACTGCTCAAGTCAGTTTTCATTTATCTATCATCAACTGAATAATGAGATCACTCAACTGCTCTAGTAAGGTGGTAGCCACCTAGGAAAATGGTCGCCATCTTGAATTTATTTTTTCCAAAACACTAGCGCTGAGAGAGTTTTTGTGCCAAATTCCATGCTTGATTCACCAGGTAAACCATTTTATTTTTATGTTATAATTATAATTAGTAATTGATATGAAATCAGATCTGTGGATCCTCAGCTGACCCCCACACAGCCGACAGACACACACACACACACACACACACACACACAGGTGATCATGTCACACACACTGCTCAACATTTATCATTTTATTTGAATATTTTGAATGACTCTGGTGCTTTGATGGTGAGTTCATCTTTGGTGACTTGACATGTTCATATAGTTTATTTGATACTTTATCAAATAAAACTTCAAAATGTCAAAGATGACAAAAAATCCACTTTGTAAAAATGTCATCCCGCTGTTGAACCTTTGCAAACTATCCTGACAGTGGCGACAGGAAAATAGAGATTTTCTGTTCCTGTGTACTTTTTTTTAGAAAGGAAACCTGCTGTAACCAACAGTGTCACCAAGTGTTCAGCAACATACACGTTTACAGGAGCCTTTAGTAGTGTTGCTTTCTGTTGCTGAAATTGTTCCTTAAGAATAATAAAGGTGTAACTTCTGTCAGAACAGATGGAACAAAACTGCATACAACAAATCTGTCACATTAAAAATAACTATTCAATCTGCCTCTTAAATCACTTTCATTTGCTTTACCTGACCACCGATGAATTCAATGCATTTCTATTATAGGTCAATCTCTTCATCTTACAGGCAGTAGAAACACTGATGCACTGTGTTTGGTATACCCTCATGTTATTAGCAGTGGTGGAAGAAGTATTTAGACTATTTTTGGACTATCTTAGTCCAGTGATTCCCAAACTAGGGGTTGTGCCCCTCAAAATGGTCACTAGTTGAATCTGAGTGGTCATGAGATGATTAATAGGAGAGGAAAGAAGTGTATGGGTCAGTGCCAAAACTGCCATGTGGTGTAACCAGTGGTGTCAAAAGTATACACATTTGTTACTTAAGTAAAAGTATAGATACTGCAGTTTAAAAACACTGGTAAAACTTGAAGTATCAACTTGATGTCTTTACTCAAGAAAAAGTAAAAAAGTATGTGCTCAAAAACCTACTTAAAGTATAAAAGTATAAAGTAACATTTAAAAAAAATACATAAAATAAATTAGTTGGTGCCAATATATAGATTGGAAGCTGTTGATGCCAGAGGTCAGAGGAGAATGGCCAGACTGGTTCGAGCTGATAGAAAGGCAACAGTGACTCAAATAACCACCCGTTACAACCAAGGTAGGCAGAAG
Source organism: Lepturacanthus savala (assembly GCA_030544235.1). NCBI lineage: Eukaryota > Metazoa > Chordata > Actinopteri > Scombriformes > Trichiuridae > Lepturacanthus > Lepturacanthus savala. The sequence continues at coordinate 31,473,509 of CM060464.1, forward strand.
AGCATTTCTGAACACACAGTATGTCGAACTTTGAGGCAGATGGGCTACAGCAGCAGAAGACCATGCTGGGTGCCACTCCTTTCAGCTAAGAACAGGAAATTGAGGCTACAATTTGCACAAGCTCATCGAAATTGGACAATAGAAGATTGGAAAAATGTTGCCTGGTCTGATGAGTCTCAATTTCTGATGCGATATTCGGATGGTAGGGTCAGAATTTGGCGTCAACAACATGAAAGCATGGATCCATCCTGCCTTGTATCAACGGTTCAGGTTTCTGGTTTCTTGAACATGACAATGAGTTCACTGTACTCAAATGGCCTCCACAGTCACCAGATCTCAATCCAATAGAGCATCTTTGGGATGTGGTGGAACGGGAGATTCGCATCATGGATGTGCAGCCGACAAATCTGCGCCAACTGTGTGATGCCATCATGTCAATATGGACCAAACTCTGGAAACTCTGAAACTCAGGAATGCTTCCAGCACCTTGTTGAATCTATGCCACGAAGAATTGAGGCAGTTCTGAAGGCAAAAGGGGGTCCAACCCGTTACTAGCATGGTGTACCTAATAAAGTGGCCGGTGAGTGTATGTTAAAAGCTTGTTATATTATCAACAAAAAATACTTAATTAATTAGAGCTGTCAGGTAAATGATGTGGTCTGTGTTTTCCCTCCACACCTGGCCCATGTTCCCTTGTTAACCTTCTCCCTGTGTTTCAGCCGTTCTACATCTCCTGATTAGTTCAGTCTGTACTTAAGTTCAGTGTTTGTCAAATTGTCTATATCTGTATGTTTTCCTGCCAGACCTGGGTCACGTTTGTTACCTTGAAATAAAGATGGTCTGTATTTGATACTGTCTTTTGCATTTGGATCCACCTGCTCCACACCATACTTCACATATAGATACGTTACAGTACTGGCTATTGTCCTATTAGGATATTACACTTCCACACTACAAAGTAAAGCATCATAAACAAAGCATTTTTTTGAATCCAAAATGCCAATTGCAAAGGTCATTTATTTCTGTCCCTCTACTGTAGTGAGAGTATGTAACATCATAGCATTGTAGGGGCGTAAGCATGAAAATATCATTTTGATGTTTACTCTTCATTCTATGGATCCTACTTTTTATGTAAATTAGTTAAGCTACATGTCAGACCCTCTTTTGTTTAAATGCTAAATGCTGTTTTACAAAAATTAAGAATCCTACAGATCAAGTTTGAAATAAACTCCAGAAATGGAACTGGTTCAGTTAAAGAGGCAGCACTGTTGGCAATGTCAGAGAGCTGGTCGGCTGGAGAAACAGAAGTAAAGTACAATATTATATTTCCCAGTTTGTGCTAGCGGGAACATCAGAGATCAAAATAATTACACGCAAGCAGTGGAAAAGTGTTTTATCATTAATAGGTTTTATGTTTTAGTAAATTTAAAGCTTGTGTGACACTAAAACAGAATGGTTTGAAGTGTTCAGGAAGTGGCTGTTTTCAGCTGGATTCACAGTGACTGTCATCTTGAGGTGATTGTCTCTGCACTAGGGGTTGTTTCTCAGAGCGGGACCGCCCAGTGTCGGGGGGTTAAATGAGCTGCCGGACCGTTCAGCCAATCACGGCTCTCCATTCAGCGGCGTCTCACGGCCCGTGATGAAGCCATTAAAAATGCCTGGCTGAGGCCAGATGGCCTGTCATCGAGGAGAGAAAGAGAGGGAAGGAGGGAAGCAGTGTCAACTCGGGAGATTGAAAAAACAGAGAGATGAAGAGAAGGTCAAGGCAGAAAGAAAGAAAGAGAATGAAGGAGAAAGAAATGGAGGTTGGCATGGGAGGAGAGTGATGGTATCCAATAAGGAAAGAGGAGAGGAAGGACTGATGGGGGAAAGAAGTAAAGAGAGAGGTGAGAGAGCAGCAAATGAAAGAAAAGAGAGAGATGATGATGCTATAGTGAAAAGAGGAGGAGGGACAGCTGAAGAAGAAAGAAGAGGGGGAGAAGAGGGGATATAAAAGAAGAGTAGGAGTGAGGGTAATAAAGGATGACAGGTTTCATTTAATTACAGGTTCTATCAAGGTTCAAGATCAGATGATCTTGATTCAGTCAGTCTTTGTAAGTCTGTCTTTTGAAAATATGTTATAAAAATATAGTTATATAATAGTTATTATCCAGCCATAAATGAAGCTGTGTATTTACTGGAGAGGATATGATGTCTAGTGTGAAGTTGTTTGGATGAGAAATGTTGATGATATCATTTGTAGATTTGTTGATGTAATTCTTTTTTTAAAATAATACACATTAAGCCACACATACACATACACACACACACACACACATATATATATATATATATATATATATATATATGAGATTGTCACAGATAGTAAAAGAAATCTGTGTCCAATATAGCAGGTTAAAAAAATGACATAAAGATTGAACTCAACAATATAGCCACTGTGCAGCCATAGATAATTTATCAAAAAAAAAAAACTAAACTTGAATGAAGATTTTCAGTAATTGGAATAAAATTAAAAGGAAACGAAAATGAAATAAACTAATGAAAAAAATCGTCATCTGTTATAAACTTGGTGCAGATGCAACAATATCATAATTTTATAAAACTCTTAGTTTGGTCTGTTCAGATACTAACTTATAGAACTGAAATCTGCATACCTGCTTACATAAACACACCTGGACTGATCTACTTCCATCACCAAACCAAATAAAATGGTCTGAGGCTGCAACAGACTTTCAAGGATCTGTAACCTTAAGGTAACTCCCACATCTTAATGATACTATTTAACAGATTCTATTGTTAACTGTTCATCTTGTTGACTTCATGCTCTGTGTGAAGGAAGAGAAGAAGCATTAGGTGTGAAGCTGTTTGTATCAGACATGCACCACACTAGTTATTACTAATTCAAGGCTCTGGGATTCAGAGCTTTCAGTTGCTGTAAACATAGTTGGAACACAATGTGCAGTTTTAAAATGTTTACTAGCTGCATTTCAAACAAGCTGGTTTTCAGCTATTGTGTTGGTTCATGTTATGGTAAATTTATAAATATAAATGTCTTTAAAGTCTGAAGTGTGGCTCCATGACATCTGAAGATGGTGGAATAATAAAATAATCCTGTCTGTCTAAATATCGAAAGGCAAGTGCTACTTCGCTCCATTTTACACAGTGGCCTGAGCAAAAGATGAAGCAAGCTGTTGGTACACACTGCTGATATCTTCCCGCCCCTTTCCACACACACACACACACACATACACACACACACACACTCAGAGTATATATAGTACACATGGCTACATGGTGACTGATGGGACTGCCGTCTGTTTCTGTGTCTGTGTGTAAACAGAGCCTCACATCCACAGATATGACAGCAGCTACTACAGATGGATTAAAAATGGAATGAATGTTTAAGGATTCATACAGAAACAGAGGTTGAGCATGAGTAAATTGTATTATAGAGAATCATAGAATAAAATAACAATTTACTAAATCATGCAACCCCTGGCTTAATGAAATAATATCACTATTTAGTATCGAGTTACTCATGTATGAAAGAACATGTCAAGAATAGTGATTTAAAAAACAATCTTTGTTGATGTTTATATTTTTTTACACATATAGTAAATATGTACAAAATAGAAGAAAACAAGCAAAACAACATCAAACACGTTGGTCTTTTTATTATTCAACTCATTATCTGATTTAGTCCACACTTTAAAGACAAACATACAAAACACATGTACAGCTACATTCAAGCACAGGTTTTCATATTTTAGTCAAAACCACTTCACTCCCTTTAGATCTGTTGCTCTTTTCCCCATCACCAGAGTTTTCGACATTTCCAGATACTGATTGACCATCAGGGGCTTATCCATGATCCAATTACAAAGATTAGAGTTTACAGCCAGAAATAATCATTTTTGAAGCAACATGATGTTGGAGTCACTCAGGGGCATGATCTGCTCTGAAAAACTGAAAAATAGCCCTGCTTGATTTTCAATTCTGCAGTTAAAATATTCTATTTAATTCTTTGGTGATCAGAGACAGAAAGTTTGAAATATTGGGATATTGCCAATTTTGAGCTTAGTGAGGATTTCTCAAACTATTGCGAATATGAGAAGTTGCAGGTTGTCTATAAGAAAAATATTGTACTGAATCTCCTGAAGTCTATTGCAGCAAATGTGTGTGCATAAAAAGCACAGCTCAAATCCCCTGATGACCCCATGATGAACAACAAAAATGGATAAACGCTAACCCTGCGGAATCCCCCGGAATCAGGCCTAGTGGAGGGGCCCGAGAGCGAGCCGGGCCTATGCCCACAGGGCCTGGCCGGGCTCAGCCCAAAGGGACCGACTAGATATAGTTGGCCTTGACTCAATGCACAGTGTGGGCTCTGGAACAAATCTTCGAGAGGGGCTGGACTCTCGGTGAGAGGCGCAGAACAGGGAATGCTTGTTTCTCCCCCTGCTCGGTGCTTGTATATTGAGCTTCACCCTGGTGGATAAGAGGGTAGCCTCCTTTCACCTTCAGGTGGGGGGATGGGTCCTGACTGTCATCTGTGTTTATGCACCGTATGACAGTTCAGAGTAGCCACCCTTCTGGTTCTTGGAGAGTGTGCTGAAGGGCACCCCTTCCAGGGACTCATTTGTTCTCCTAGGGGACTGCTCATGTGGGCAATGACGGTGAATCCTGGAGAGGCGTGATTGGAAGGAACGGCCCCCCTGATCTGAACCTGAGTGGTGTTTCATTGTTGGACTGTGCTCGTCATGGATTGTCCATAATGAATACCACGTTCAAGCACATGTGAACTTGGCACCAGGATGCCCTTAGCCACAGTTTGATGATCAACTTTGTTGTTGTGTCATCGGACTACCAGCCTCAGGTCTTGGAAACACGGGTGAAGAGAATGGCAGAGCTGTCAACTAATCACCACCTGGTAGTGAGTTGGCTCCAATGGTGGGCGGAGGAGACCGGTCAAATCTGACAGACCAAAACGTTCTCTGAGGGTTTGCTGCAAATGTCTGGCTGAATCTGTCGTCAGAAAGAGCTTTAACTTGCACCTCTGGTAGAGCTTCAATCACGTTCCGGGGAAGGTGGGGGAGATTGAGTCCAAGTGGACCTTGTTCTGTGCCTCCATTGTTGAGGCGGCCGACCGGAGCTGTGGCCTTAAAGTAGTCAGTACCTGTTGTGGCGGCAGTCCCAGAACCCGCTGGTGGACACCGGTGGTAAGGGATGCCGTCAAGCTGAAGAAGGAGACCTACAGAACCTTCTTTGCCTGTGGGTCTCCTGAAGCAGCTGACGGGTATCAATGTTCCAAGCGGAAAGTGGCCTCAGTGGTTGCGGAGGCAAAAACTTTGGCGTGGGAGGAGTTCATTGAGACCATGGAGAACAACTTTTGAATGGCTTCGAGGAAGTTTTGGACCACCGTCCAGCGTCCGCAGTGGGGACAAGGTGCTGCTGACAATGACTCGGGATGGTCTGGGTCAGTGAGGGGAATACTCAAAGACATCCTCAACCTCACCAGCAGGTCTTCTGTTGAAGAAGCAAAGTATGGGGAGCCAGTGGTTGGCTCACCTCTCTCTGGGACTGAGATCACAAGGTAGTCAAAAAGCTCCTTGGTGGCAAGGCCAGGGGGTGGATGAGATTCACCTGGAATTCCTCAGCGCTCTGGATGTTGTAGGGCTGTCTCTGCAACATCACATGGACATCGGGGCAGTGCCTCTGGACTGGCAGACTGGGGTGGTGGTTCACCTCTTCAAAAGGTTGAACTGGAGGGTGCACTCCAACTACAAGGGGTTCACACTCCTCAGCCTCCCTGGAAAGGTCTATTCGGAGGTCCTGGAGAGGAGGGTCCATAAGTACTCGAACCTCGGATTCAGGAGGAGCAGTGTGGTTTTCGTCCTGGTTGTGGAACTGTGGACCAGCTCTATACCCTTAGCAGGGTCCTGGAGGGTGCATGGGAGTTTGCCCAACCAGTCTACATGTTTTGTCGATTTGGAGAAGGCATTCGACCGTGTACCTTGGGGATCCTGGGAAACCCCAAACACACACAATGGGGCCAAAAAGTATTTAGTCAGCCACCAATTGTGCATGTTCTCCCACTTCAAAAGAAGATATGGGGCAATGGGGGCAAAGAATCCAGAAAATCACATTGTAGGATTTTTAATGAATTAATTGGTAAATTTTGATGTAAAATAAGAATTTGGTCACCTACAAACAAGCAATATTTCTGGCTCTCACTGGGAAGACTGCAATAAGTAAACAGCTTGGTCTGAAGAAATTAGAAATTGTGAGGGCAATTATTAGAAAATAAAGACATACAAGATCATAGAAAACCTCCATCAATCTGAGGTTCCATGCAAGTTCTCACCCTGTAGGGTGAACAAAAATTCCAGAACCACACAGGGGGACCTATAGTGAATGACCTGCAAAGAGATGGGACCAAAGTACCAAAAGCTACCATTAGTAACACACTACACTGCCAGGGCCTCAAATCCTGCAGTACCAGATGTGTCCCCCTGCTTAAGCCAGTACATGTCCAGGCCTGTCTGTAGTTTGCTAAAGAGCATTTGGATGATCCAGAAGAGGAATGGGAGAGTGACATATTGTCAGATGAAACCAAAATAGAACTTTTTGGTAAATACTCAACTTGTCATGTTTGGAGGAGAAAGAATGCCGAGTAGCATCCAAAGAACACCGTTAAGCATGGGGCTGGAAACATCTTGCTTTAGGGTGTTTTTTATGCAAAGGAACCAGGTAATCTAACCCGTGTAAATGAAGGGCATGGATGGGGCCATGTATCCTGAGATTTAGAAAAATTTCAAAAACCTCCTTGGTGTCCTATCTAGTCTCCAGATCTCAACCCCATGGAAAATCTTTGGAGGGAGTTAAAAATCTGTGTTGTTCAGCAACAGCCTCAAAACAACACTACTAGAGGAGATCTGCATGGAGGAAGTGGCCAAAATACCAGCAACAGTGTGCGACAACCTTGTGAAGACTTAAAGAAAATGTTTGACCTCTGTCATTGTCATAAACGGCATTGAGAAAAGATGAGATGAACTTTGTTATTTACCAAATATGTATTTTCCGCCATAATTTGCAAATAAATTCTTAAAAAATCAGACAATGCATTTTTCTGGATTTAGTTGAAGTATACCCATGATAAAAATCACAGGCCTCGCTCCTTTTTTTGCGATTAAGATAAGATATTCCTTTATTTGCCCCACAGTAGGGAAATTGCATTAGCAACAGCAGTAGAGGCAGTACAAGTGACATGCAAGAGAAAGAAAAGATTGCACACAAACTATACAGTATATACACCATATATACAATATACATATGCTACATTGAGTAGGATAGATTATTGCACATGAATTGCACATGATAAATTACTATACAGATGCAGTAACAGTGGTTTCAACAGTGTTCATTGTAAAGTCTTACAGAAGCAGGAAGGTAACCTGCAGAATCTCTCCTTCACACATGAGAGTGGATCACCCGGTCACTGAAGCTGCTCTCCAGTGCAGAAACTTAAGGAGATTCAGTACATTATTTTGCATATTATTTAAATTGTTTCATCCAGTTTTAATAGCCTTTTGTTTATTTGTTTGTTTTTGTGTTTTTATCTGATTTTTCTCATTGATTTTTTTTTAATTTGACTTTGTCATGGTGTTTTGAATTTAAATGGAAGCTGCAACCTTTGTTTGAAATGTGTAAACATTTCTTAATAATGTAAAAACAGGAGAGAACAGTTTCACTTCAGGAGGCTGCGGAATCAACTCTGATCTCTTTATACACAAGGATCCACCTATTTATGGTCAACAATATTGTAGATAAAGCTTATTTTGCATCATGACAGCTACTCTGACTTTAACATGAGATGGAAATTGACTTCAACTTGAAGTTCATGAGACTGAAAGTGGAGCAAAGGTCTCTGTGTCCACTGCTGGAGCAGCCAAATCATGCTTTGTGGCATCAGGCAGGTCTGTGGGGAAAAGTGATGTAAGGTGGTCGAAACACCTCCTGTTTCACCTTTCGTTAACCTTACGCAGCCAGGGCCTCAGCTGCTGCCAACCTGAGGCCTCTGCTATCTCTTCCTGACATGTATATATGTCAGCACTTCGCTCTCTCTGCACCCTTCAGGATGTGACCCGGATTCACACTTAATCCGTCACGGGCCCACGAGGTTAAAGCATGCAAATGGGAAAATAATGTTTGTGGTTGTAGGCAGAATGAGGCTGTGATGTTCTGGGGCTATAAGTGTGAACTAGGCTGCAGTGCTTTAGTTTAAAGGTAAATATACTATTTAACTTTGGAGGTTAAACAGGAGATATTTGAAAGGTCACACCTATGTTGCCATGATGTTCAAGTTTGAGCTGTTTTTTCTTTCTTTTACATTTTCATAGCGATGAATGTAATATCTCAGAATAATGTTAGATATTATTACATCAAACACTGCTACTCTTCCAATAATCTAGTATATATATGTATGAGCTAAAGCACTTTTCTTTGACCACTGTCAGTTGGGTAAGGTTTTAGATTCATTAAATCAGCTCAATTGCAAAATTGTCAAAGTTGTAAATGGGGTTGTAATATGTGAGGATTGTGGCTGCAATACTGTATTTTCTGAGTAATGTAATGTTCACAGGATAAGAGTTTAAAACTTTTAGTTACAGAAATTTGTATGTATTTCTTTAACCCTGAACTACCAGAAACATTTTTGGACAAAACATGTCCTCTACTTAATTAAATATGTGTCATTATCTTTTCCAACAAATTGATAAATCCCACATGATAATAACTGGACAGTTGGTTCCAGTTGCATCATTAACCTCAAACTGGTCAGATGGTTAGAGGGGAACTTTGCCCATGGACTAAAATCTTTAACATTCTTTTGTTTGTTGCTTTGAATGTTGATATTTAGCCACAAAGTATAGAGAAGAATAGTGGAGACGTGCTATTTATTTTACTTATTACTCACTGGGGTCACAGGGCTGGAGAACCTGGAGAAAACCCACACAGACACGAGAAGGACATGCAAACTCCACACAGAAAGGTCCCAACCCAAGTCTTAAACCTGTGATCTTCTTGCTGTGTGACAACTACCCACTGTGCCACCATACATCCCCAGTAAAAAGTGTTTTTTTGATCAATTCGCCTGACATTTTCATCTTTTTGAAAAGTATTACCTTCAATATTTTTTTAAAGATCCCTCTAGAAATGGTTTAACACATACTATACACATATTTTAATTGGAATAATAGGGTTTGGTATGACTTTTCCACAAAAAAATGATGATTACCATATTAAAATCAGAGGCACTTCTTTTCCTTCATTAAAATATCTGACATTTATCCAAATCATTTTCATTTATAATGCCACTGTAAAGTCTGTAATAAAAACATAAAACTATAATGAATGTTTTAGGTTTTCACATCACACCAGGGGAAGTTTTTATTGAAAAATATTTGGCTCTAAAATATAAAGTGACAAATGTCCATATAGGTCATCTCCAACCCTAAGGCTCATGTTTGCATGCGTTAAAAAAAAGTCTTTCAGCATTGGTTCCTTGGACTGATTCTGCATAACCAGAATAAACACAGAAACCAATCAAATGTTCTCCTCATTACTTTATAGATGAACAGGCAGGTACAGGAACACCAGTTTTCTTCATGAGACAGGTTTGTCAAATTGCTCTGTTCTGTAGTCAGAGATATGCTGGAATCTTATTTAAAACACTAACTCCAGAACAAACAAAACACAACCTGTTCTTGTCACCTCATGTGTAAGTAGACAATGTGTTTGTTTCTCCTCTGCTGCATTACTGCAATTTTTTATAGTCAGAATCCTTTTACTCCAATTTTAGATTCTTCATACTGCCTCCATGTAAAATCCACAACATCGTTATCCAATCCTTCTCTTCAGCTACAAAATCTTTAATGGTCTGGCAGTATAATATCTTAAAGAGCTCATAGGATCTTTATTACTCAAGTAGAACATTGTGATCCCATAAGACAGGATTACTTGTGATTCAGAGTGACAAAAAAGTAAAATGGGAAGCAGAGCCTTCAACTATCAGGCTCCTCTCCTGTGGAACCATCTTCCACTTTGGTCCTGGGAGGTAGATGACCTCTTTGCATTTAACCCTAGGCTTAAAAGGCTTTGTTTTGGTAAGGTTTATAACAGTTAGGACTCATTCAGGTTTACCTTGAAATTAGTAAAGCTGCTATAAGATTAAACTATCAGGGGACTTCCCATGATACACTGAGCTTCTTGCTCTTCTTCACCCTCTCCATCTGTATATATTCATGTCTCATGAATGCATGTTACTATCTTGGGATCTTCCCCGGATACTTGTAGTTTCTCATCTCACAAACCCTGGTCCACCTGGCTGCTGAATGTGTGACTTCTGTTTCACTGCAGACATTCACAGCAAAGTTACAACACAATTTAGAGGTTCAATCTCATCAAAAGTTCTTGTAAACTTAATCTGAGTGATGTTACAAACCTAAAACTGCATTCGCAACAGACAGATTAGTTACAGGCTAACTACTTACCAGCCAACAGTGAAACCACTAATCCAACATGCTGAACCTAAACCTGCAATCACTTGAAATTAAATAACAACCAATTTACCTGCCTGCCAAAACCACAAAAATAGACAACAAACTAATCAGTCAGTCATTTTCTATACATGCTTATTCCTCATTAGGGTCACAGGGGTCTGCTGGAGCCTATCCCAGCACGTTATGGCGAGAGGCAGGGATACACCCCAGATGGTCGCGAGCCAATCGTGGGGCACACACACCATTCATTCACACACTGACACCTACGGGCAATTTAGAGTCACTAACTAACCGCTGCATGTTTTTGGACTGTGGGAGGAAGCCGAAGTACCCGGTGAAAACCCACGCAGACACAGGGAGAACATGCAAACTCCACACAGAAAGGTCCCAGACCCAGGACCCAAGGAGGTCTTCAACCTGAGACCTTCTTGCTGTGAGGCAACAGCGCTAACCCCTGCACCACCATGTCGCCACAAGGTAATCAACTGTAAAAAAAAAAAAAAAAAACAGCTAGCCATCCATCCAATTAATTATTAATAAAATGATACCAAGAAACCAAACAACCTGACAGACCCATAAACTATGATGTCAGCCAGTCAGTTAACCAAGAAATAAACCATTCAACCATGAAAAAAGTTAAATTGAAACAACCACCCAATCAACCAGGACTTCAATTAGCCAACCAATATGCCCAGAAATGCAATCGCACAAATCTTTTTTTATGAAATCAAAGTGTTTGTCAGAACATTGATTGTTTATCATGACACACTTAATGACCTGAGGAGATTTGAGGGACAATATACTCTTTGATAGATGGGATTTTTTTTTTTTTTTTTTTTGTGAATTTGATTGAATCCAGCAGACTGTGATACTGCTCAAATCTTTGTGGTGTTTATCCATCAGCCATTCAACATCCATACAACCCCAGAGGCTTTGTAAACAAACCAAGTAGCATATTGAATTATGGTGTCATGCAAAACAAATCTTCTTGGTCTGACTGCTATAATTCCTTATTAATGACTGGTTGTGTGTGTTTGTGTGCATTTTCATGAGTGTTCATGACTGAAAGACTGAAGGATACCTTTATGCATGCATGCTTATGCATATTTAGATAAGCATGTGTGTTTTACATTATATGCATGCAGACGTGTGTGTGTGTGTGTGTGTGTATGTGTGTGTGTGTGTGTGTGTGTGTGTGTGTGTGTGTGGTGTGTGTCTGTGTCTTTGTGTGTCTGTGTGTGCTTATTTGGAATTCAGCTGCTTTCTATGCTGCTCAAGAAACATTTGAATACAAGAGATAATGTAGGAAATAGTATGCTAATGGAGTGGTCTGTTTATGGGTGAAATATGTGAATGGAGAAAGGACTCTATACATCTATAAATTACTTTGGGGGCTCTGCTACCTCTCTCGGGGATGTTGATGTATCACAGAGACAGAGAGAGGTAAAGCAAGGGAATCTGAATCTGTTTGTCTTGCAAAAATTTACTGAGACAAAAAAAGACAAGCAAAAAAAGAGAGATGGTTAAATGGGGAAGACGAGAAAACTGATGTGAGAAGAAACTGCAAATTGAACTACTGTAAACTACTCAGAAAATGTTGGACTGATGCCCCTGAACTGGCTTCTGCTTCTTCAGCTTTGTTATAGTTGGTAGCAGAGATTTGACAGGGAATGTGCACAGAGAGAAAGATGAAAGATGCAGACTGACTGTAATGTCAAATGTAAAAAAGGTTCCTGATTGGATGCGATCCAAGGACGTTGTTGTTTATGGTTGGTGCCTTAAACCCAGATACTGCTAATGTTGTGGGTTTTAATTTTAAATAACTGGGAGAACATATACTTTCTAAAATTTACTTTTTAATGATGTGTTGTGGAGGAGCTAGAGCTGAGAATTCCTGCATGACTGTTGCCTTGAAAACACAGTTTCTTAGTCAAGCTCATGAATTGACAACGCATTCTCTCTCTCTTATTAAAAGTTCATGCAGCAGTCTCAATCTCTTTTTTCTCTCTGCAATGAACTTCATCTCATCTTCTATACCAACCTCATTAGGGTCGCAGGGTCTGCTGGAGCCAATCCCAGCACGCCGAGAGGCAGGGATACACCCTGGATGGTCACCAACCTATCATGGGGCACACACACACCATTTACTCACTCAGGGAAATTGACTGGACTGTGGGAGGAAGCCGGAGTACCTGGAAAACACACACAGACAAACTCCACACAGAAAGGTCCTAGACCCAGGACCAAGGAGGCCTTGAACCTGCGACCTTCTTGCTGTGAGGCAACAGCACTAGCCCCTGCACCACAGGGGCTTGCAATGAACTGCATAATAACAATTAATCATCCAGCCAGATCATCAACATAATCTGTTATTTCCTTAATTAGACTCAAGATGCATATACAATAGTGTCCTTGAATGCAATAAGAGCATAAAAGTGTGGTTGTCTTGACTGCTCAATTATATGATGATTGTGCAATATAGAGCATGATGTGAGGTGTGTGCTTGGTATTTATGTGTTATTTATTTATTTTATCTCAGTATATGTTTTATCTTACATTTTATCTTGCACTAATGAGGGGTCGCATCTCGAAGTCATTTTCTATACCTGCTTATTCCTCATTAGGGTCGCAGGGGTCTGCTGGAGCCTATCCCAGCGCGTTACGTTGAGAGGCAGGGATACACCCCAGATGGTCGCCAGCCAATCGTGGGGCACACGCACCATTCACTCACACACTCACACACTCACACCTACAGGCAATTTAGAGTTGCCAATTAACTTCAGCATGTTTTTGGACTGTGGGAGGAAGCCGAAGTACCTGGTGAAAACCCACGCAGACACAGGGAGAACATGCAAACTCCACACAGAAAGGTCCCAGACCCAGGACCCAAGGAGGTCTTCAACCTGCGACCTTCTTGCTGTGAGGCAACAGCGCTAACCCCTGCGCCACCATGTCGCCCGCATCTTGAAGTTTGTTGCAAAATGTACACTGACACTCAAGATCTATCAATATTGCATGATTTGATGAATATACATGCGGTGTATATAGTGTTCAATAACAAATACAAACTCTCTCAGGTAGACCAGCTACATTTAAAATCATTTATAAAAATATTAAAAGTGTCATAATCAATTGGAGTTATATAACTGATAGTCACCTACCGCAGCATATCAGTTATTTCTGTCTTAGTGAGACTGCCAGACAGATTAATTTTGTCTTAACTTTTGTAATTAAAAGTTCCAGCCAAAATGATAAATCCTGCTGCTGTACAGATACATGCACCTTAACCCCTGTGGGTCATGATTGTGCCCATTTTAAATACATCCTCATTGCAAATTTATTTGAAATGGTTTTGTTGGCCTCCTCCACCTAATTAGTTTCTTCATAGATCATCTGACCCAGTTACATGCCTGATGAACAGAAACCCAGGGTTAAGGTCCTCAAGCTCCATCCTGCCAGATATCAAATATGCAACGTACATTGTTGTGCTAGACCAAGTCAGACCTGGAATCACTCTCCATCTACTGTATAGCTGCTAGCAAATGATGATTTTACATTATCCTACCAACTGCATCTGGAGTCATTGAGCTCTAGTTTAAAGACTATGACATAATTGAAGTTGTGTAAAAAAAGACGTCCTCACTATCATGTCTAAAAGCGAGTAAAATGAGTAAAAGCTAGCTGTGACTGTATAATTATGACGGCATACTGTCTGTGTGCATTTCTCTGTGGATTGAGTGTTTTTAAATATGTATTTGTATAACACATAAAGCCTCATATACTTAAAAAGCCAATAAAATATTGACTTAAGTTTATATTACTGTTGAGTGTAGTAGAGTCGATGAAGAACTGGGACACAGCAGGTGTCTGTTTTTTAAACCAGTTTCCCAGAGCTCCAGTCTCTTCAAGTACTGTCACTGTCAGACTGCAAATAAATCCTGTTCCTGCCACTTGGCTGCAGCTGATATCTTGTCATGGCCAGAGTGTGTATTAGTTTCCAAATTCCATGTTTGCCAGGTTTTATGTATTTGTCCTTGCTGTCTGGATCCTAAAACTCTTAGGCCTGATCCCAAACCTTCCTAAGCCCAAGCCAAGACCCATGTGTCTGGGCCAAAGCCTGAACTGGAGCCTAAACCAGCCTGTATCTGTTCCTGCTCTTCACTTCTCTTGTCAGTATTGCTAAACTTCTGCAGATTTCAGTCTATTCCTTCTTATTCCCTGTTTCCTGTCTAAGTATTATAAGGGGTAATGTGTCATTAAGGACAAAAGTACAACTTATATACCTTAAAGAACCATATATAATAATGTTGTCTTTTTATCTAATAGTTTTTTTATGAAAAATACAGGGGGTTTATCTCTAACAATAATGAAAAAAATAAAAAAGATAAAATGTACTAAAATCTTGATATAAACAAAACTGTCATCTCTCACTCATTGAATGAGATGCTTCCACTCAATATTGAATTAATTGTACCAAAAACAAGATATTTTTACCTGATCAGCTTTCATTTTTTGCAATGCAATTTATCTGGAGAGCTTTTCAAGTGAGGCTATTTTTAAAATGTAAGGAGTAGAAAGTACAGATAATTGTGTGAAAATGTAGGAAGTAGAAATAAAAAAATTCTGCTGATTAATAATTATTCCAAGTATAAATACTTACTTAACTAAGGTAGCAAAGTGTTTTTACTTTGTTACTTGACACCTGTGATCAGGAAGATGCATTTAACCTGTTAAACAGTACAAATGTCATAAATACACAGTGATTTACAGTCAGCATGTTTACATGACACTTAAAGTAAAAAAAAAAAATAATGCCTTAATACGAGTATGACTGGACATGTATGCTCCATACCCTTTGCACTGGTACATGTCCCCAGAACAAAAACACCTAAGAAACCAGTTTCAGAAAAAGAATCCAATCACAGTACCCTATCTGCACAATAAATAGGGCATACATTACATATGAACTGAAATTTCAGGTTTGAAACTAAAGCTATTAAAAAACATTTTTTGAACAACCCGCAGTAGATTTTCTGTTCGGTCAGTTTTCCTATTGAACATTGTGACAGTTCATCCACCAACTAAATCATGAACAGTTTATATCCAAACAGTGTGGCCTCTGTAAAATAGTTCCACTCTAAAACTTTTTGATTTACACTACTGGCTACTGCTGATGTGCTCATTAATCTTTTGTTAATATAAACACTACAATCTGAACCTTTACCCCCGGTGCTACTAATCAAAAACAACTCCCCTGAACTAACAAGCCACATTATATATCTCCAGTCACAAGGTTGGCTGGTTGCAGGCTGGTATGCTGACTTGCTGGAATGTTAATTGGCAAGTAGATTTTTTGATTGACATGTTTATTGGTTAGATTATTGATTGCTAAGCCTGTAGAATGACTGGTTGGTTGTTTGGTTTGCTAACTGGCAAGATGATCGGTTGCTGCCTGTTTGGTGGATGGTTATTAGTGGATTTGTTGGTTGAGTGAGATTAGTTTCTTAGCTTCTCTGGTCAACTAGCTGTTGCTTCGCCTCATGACTCTTCAGCCACCACCAGCCATGGAATCTGCTGTGATGCAAACACCTCACAACATAACTGAAATATCAGTGATTTTCCAGTTTTCCCTTAAGCTGAAGTTTTCAGTGATGTGTTGTCACGTCAAGGTCCTGAAATATACAAAAATATCTCAGCTCTCAATGTCTTTCTCCATTTTCCCTCTGTTTCCTGCTGTCTCTCAGGATCAACACTTTCTGTTCTGTCCAAAAGAGGACAAACTAAAAACAGGCCTGCTAATAGCTTCCAGCAATAAATCATTTTATTGTCTGTTTGATTTTTGACATGAGAACAGATCAGCTGCACCAAGACAGAACCAACAAGCAGCATCCGTCCTAACAGACAAGAAACAAAACAGGTTTTGAAGTGTCTGAGTGTGGCCTTTGGCCTTGTTAGTATGTATCAGGAACTTTGTGACAGGTGGAAGCGAGGGACTTTTTATCACACGGAACGTAGTAATGAAGGACAGAGAGGGAGAGGTTTTCTGCTGATTTTTGCGACGATGCCTGAAGTGTCTCTTAAAACTTCAGTGGACAAAGAGTAAAAGAGGCAAGTGACTTTTGTGGCATGTAAATTAAATGTGGCCGACAGCCATCTCAACATCCCAGGAAAAATAGTGTTGATGGATTAACAAAACGCTTTAATGCAACTGTCAGTGTTAAAAATTAATAGACAAGGAAAAAAATTCTTGCATTACATGACCAGCCAAAATAACTGGTTCTCTAGACTGTACACAGTTTAACAGACAGGAGAAAACATTATATCTGATTGGTTCAAAAATGCCCGTTGGCCCTGCCAGCATCTATCAGCAGCTCCACAAGACATTCTTTCCTTTTTTCTTATAGTATAGGCAAGGCAAGGCAAGTTTATTTGTATAGCACATTTCAACAACAAGGTAATTCAAAGTGCTTTACATAAAACATTAAAAGCATCAAGATACAATTTAAGACAGTTGATTAAAACAATTTAAAACAGTTGATTAAAATAAAAAATAGATATAATATAAAATAAAAATAAGAAATAAAAATTAAGAATTAAAATTTATAACTTTGAAATTAAAACAAAGAACAAGTTACAGTACAGTGCAGAGTAATTAAGAATGATATTAGCAGTAGGCAGCATTGAACAGAAAAGTCTTCAGCTGGGATTTAAAAGCAGTGAGAGTTGTGGCAGACCTGCAGGTCTCTGGGAGTTTGTTCCAGATCTGTGGGGCATAGAAACTGAACGCTGCTTCTCCATGTTTAGTTCTGACTCTAGGAACAGAGAGCAGACCTGATCCAGATGATCTAAGAGATCTGGATGGTTCATAAGGGATCAGCAGATCTGCCATATACCTAGGCCCTAGACCATTCAGGGCTTTATAAACCAGTAAGAGTATTTTAAAGTGAATTCTTTGGCAGACAGGAAGCCAGTGCAAGGACCTTAGAACTGGAGTGATATGGTCTACTTTTTTAGTCCTAGTCAGGACTCGAGCGGCAGCATTTTGAATCAGCTGCAGCTGTCTGATTGACTTTTTAGAGAAGCCTGTAAAGACCCCGTTGCAGTAGTCTAGTCTACTGAAAATAAAAGCATGGACAAGCTTTTCCAAATCTTGCTGAGACATCAGGCCTTTAATCCTTGATATATTCTTCAGGTGGTAGTAGGCTGACTTTGTAACGTTTTTTATGTGACTACTGAAATTCAAGTCTGAGTCCATAACTACACCCAGATTTCTAGCTTGGTTTGTAGGCTTTAACATTGCTGATTGAAGATGAGCGCTGACTTTCAATCGTTCTGCCTTGGCTCCAAAAACAATTACCTCAGTTTTATCTTTGTTTAATTGGAGAAAGTTCTGGCACATCCAATCATTAATTTGTTCAATGCATTTACTCAGTGTTTGTATTGGATTATGATCTCCTGGTGATATACTGATGTAAATTTGTGTGTCATCTGCATAATTATGGTAACTTATTTTATTTTCTTTCATAATCTTAGCGAGTGGGAGCATGTAAATGTTGAATAGTAGAGGCCCCAGAATTGAACCTTGGGGGACCCCACAGCTTATGTCTATATGTTCAGATGTGTAGTTGCCTATAGACGCAAAGTAGTCTCTGTCCTTTAAGTAGGATTCAACCCATTTTAGTGCTGTGCCAGTAAGTCCCACCCAGTTCTCCAGTCGGTGTAATAATATGTTGTGGTCAACCGTGTCAAATATACAAGTCTTTGGAGTCATAAAATCAAAATGTCACCTAAGGAGCTGAGTGTAAAACATTTTAGAGGATTCACCTTTTAAAATAAACATCTTCAGCTCAAATCGTCAAAACTATTACAAACACATTCAAGTCCCCAAAAAACAACAAAAAAAAGTTATTGTATGAAAAGATAATCATGCTAGGTTAAGGCAGATGTGATCAGTTTCCTGGCAGATGTGATCAGTTTCCTGACATTTTCCATCAAAATGTCCACATGACCTTTTCCTCTCTGGAGAAATTGAAAAAAGAGAAAAGAACAAACAAAACAGTTGTATTTGAACAAGACAATGCTTTTTCTGGCCTTTTCTACAAAAAATCACAGCAATAAAACTCAGAACTAAAAGTCTTTTCTACACGAGAGCCATGTAAACTAAGGAAATTAGACACCTAACTAAAACAACCAACAAAGAATGTTTGAATGTGTTTTCATTTGTTCACTTCTTCAAGCTCTTATTAGAGCAGTTTGGATATATTCTATTTAAAATGGCAAGAAACCCCCAACCCTATTTTTTTTTCAATTTATTTTTGTATTTCGTCACCCTCTTAAAATAATTGCCTAAGTCACAAAGGCATGTTAGAAAATTAGCTTAAGTCATTTAATTCTCTTATGTTCCATACAAGACTGACCTTGTTGTTAGTATGTCAATAGGCAGCTGTTGTTATAACTGTTTTGATTAAAATTGTCTGTAAATATCATATATTCAACAAATGGTTAAATTTTTTGTGTTTCCTGAAAAATCTGAAAAAATGACTTAGGCGATTATTTTAAGAAGGCGTTGATTTATTTATTCTATTTGGCAGTAGAACATTCATCACTCGGGCGACACAGTGGTGCAGGGGTTAGCACTGGGACCTTTCTGTGTGGAGTTTGTATGTTCTCCCGTGTCTGTGTGGGCTTTCACTGGGTACTGCAGCTTCCTCCCACAGTCCAAAAACATGCTGAGGTTAATTGGCAACTCTAAATTGCTTGTAGGTGTGAATGTGTGAGTGAATGGTGTGTGTGCCCCACGATAGGCTGGCGACCATCCAATACTATTGTTGAATGGATGGACTGCTGTGTGGACATGAGGTCGAATCACCGCACCCCCCCCCCCCCCCCCCCCCCCCCCCAATCATGTGTAAATCTCCAGCAAACTTTATTTTCCATGTCTACTAAAGAGAAAGAGGTAAAATATGCTTTTGCTTCTTTTATTATACTGGGATGAATAATTAAATTAAAAAAATAATGGAACAGTACCAACAATTCCTCCAATCCCTCCAATCATCATGTAGCAGGATAGACACCTCCTCTGCTTAAGTGATTGGGGCTGTTTTATTGGCTCTCTCAGCTCCATCCCGAGAGGGGGCGCTATATATAAAGAGGACAAGTGTGTACTACTCTGTTTCTCACTCGCTTGCTTCGAGGCACGCCCACTTCCGGCTGCCCGTGCCGGTGTTGCCTTTCCCCAGCCGCAGGTATGTTAGTAGTAGCTGTATTTCTGACTTTTGGGTCATGTTTGGTTGCCTCTACATGTTTTTGTAATCTTAGGTTGATTATCTTGGGTTGCTCCTCCCGTTCTGCACTGCGCCACGACTCGTTCGGCGGCGCTTTATTATCGCCTTATCGTGGTACGTATTTCTTGCGCTCTGCCTGCTCAATCCTCTGTAATAGCCAGCTATTTTGCCTGCTCTTATGTTGCGTTTTGTATAACTAGGTGTGATTAACTTCTGCCGCCACCACAAACTCACTCCATCAGCCCGGCCTGGTTGTTGCTCTGCTGCTGTTCTGCCTGTGTTCTGCCGGCTGCATGTCCGCTGCCTGCTGTTTTTAACCTGTCCGCCGCTGGTGCGGCGCTCCGCGGCGCTCCGCTACCTTCTTCCCCCTACGACCTGGTCGTAGCGGAGCGAGTTGGTCGGCCGGTGCTCGGGGCGGTGCATGGTTGGTTCACCATCAGCGGTGGGATTCACGGCAGCCATTTTATCATTTATTTCTATTGTGTTTATTTCGGGAATAATTTGTGGGTTGGGTCTTTAACAATTTTATGTACCGTGACCGATCATGTTACGTGTGATTGTGTTTTGTTTTGGTTTCTCTGTTAGTCATATCCGTTAACTTTGTATTTGGTTAAAGTTATTGTTTTTCCTTCATCGATTATGTTCGTAGGTTGAGTTCAGTGTGGGTCTTGATTGTCCTTGTATTATTTGTTGTGTTCGTCCTGTGTTAATTGTATTTGACTTCTGTCGCAGTGCTGAGAGCTGCCGGTGGTGGTCCCTGGCGTCCTGGTGGTGGGTTCTGTGTGTGTGTGTGTCGTGCACCCCTCTTTTTGGTTTTGTTTTGGTTGTTTTCTTTTATGACTGGGGTAACTTGCATTGTCCAGAACCCCTCACACCTCCCTTCTTTGGCCTCACACCCCCCTGCCGGTAAGTCTCAGCACCTACAGTTTTCTCATCCCGATTGTTCCACTACGCGTTTCACTAAGTGTTTGTTCTTTTTCGGTCTTATTAATAATTGAAATAAAGTGTATATATTAACTTGAATTATGTCCTGTCTCTTCTTTTAGCAAACAAACCTTTGTGCCCTTTTTCTGTTTGTTCTATACAAACCTTTAATCTTAGGGTGAGATTCCCTAGGTGGCGTTGTTGTGCAACAATTACTAAATTCTCCTTGTCCCTTTTTACGATCGTTGTTCCTCTCGCCACATTTTGGCGCTGTGAACAGGGTCGTGACTGAAAAGTTTAGGGATTATTTGCTGGGTCACAAGACCATTGTCTACACAGACAACAACCCGCTTAGTCACCTGTCATCTGCTAAGCTGGGCGCCACTGAACATCGTTGGGCAGCCCAGCTTGCTGCCTTTGATTTTGACATTAAATACCGTTCTGGGAAGGTCAATAAAAATGCAGACGCGTTGTCGCGTCAGTGTTCTCCTGGGGTGCAGGACTTAGAGGTCATGGTTCCCGGAAAATTACTCCCCAGGCCATTACAACAAGTCCTGCAGCCCTGCCGGTCAGAGGCAGCCCAAGCGGTAGTTTCAGCGCTGCCGCACCAGGGCCCCCCTGACATTCGTGCCCTCCAGCATGCAGACCCTGTGATTCAGGTAATTTTGGTGTTCTGGCAGCGGGGGCAGGGTCCCAATCAGGAGGAGCGGAAGCGACTATCTCGGCCTGTTTTAACACTTCTCCGTCAGTGGGACCGGTTGGTTGAGAGGGCTGGTGTCCTGCATCGCAAGATCCTCCGACCTGATGGAGCTGAGCCAGTCTTTCAGGTGCTTCTTCCTGCTGTCCTGCGGGAGGAGGTGCTGTCTGAGGTTCACCAGGGTCACGGCCATCAAGGGGTCAAAAGGACCTTGGAGTTACTGCGGCAGCATTGTTATTGACCAGGTATGTCTTCGGAGGTAGCACAGTGGTGTCAAGCCTGTGAAAGGTGCCAAGCTGCCAAAGACCATCAGTCTGCACCCCGTAGCTACCTTGGCCATTTGTTAGCTTCACAGCCTAATGAGATCTTGGCTATGGACTATACAGTCCTGGAGCCTACCCATAATGGGGTGGAAAATGTACTTGTTATGACAGATGTCTTTAGCAAGTACACCCTGGCTGTTCCCACTCGTGACCAACGAGCCTCCACAGTGGCTCAGGTGTTGGTGACCGAGTGGTTTTCGAAGTTCGGTGTTCCAGCT
This sequence comes from Lepturacanthus savala, assembly GCA_030544235.1. Taxonomy (NCBI): domain Eukaryota; kingdom Metazoa; phylum Chordata; class Actinopteri; order Scombriformes; family Trichiuridae; genus Lepturacanthus; species Lepturacanthus savala. Next base: position 31,495,514 of record CM060464.1, read on the forward strand.
CGGCTTAATTCAGATCAGGGTCGGAACTTTGAGAGCACTCTGGTCCAGCAGCTGTGTGCCCTGTATGGTGTTGAGAAGTCTCGCACGACAACCATATCATCCTGCAGGTAATGGCCAGTGTGAAAGATTCAACCGAACCCTCCACAACTTGTTGCACACTCTGCCTGTGTCTCGCAAGCGGGACTGGAGCTCCTGTTTGCCACAACTGTTATATTCTTATAATACCACTCCCCATCAGGCAACGGGTGAGTCCCCTTTCTTCCTCATGTTCGGACAGGAAGCTAGACTCCCCGTTGACTTCCTGTTGGGTCGAGTTCAGGAACCTGTTGGTGGCAGAGCCCATGAGTGGATTCAGGAGCATCAGACCCGTTTGCAGGTAGCCTTTGAGGGTGCCAGAGAGAGGCTTAGGGCTGCGGCAGAGCGCAGGAAGAGGGACTATGACCAGCATGTCCGAGATGACCCACTCCAGGAGGGCCAGCTCGTGAGATTGCGGGATTTTAGTGCCAAAGGTCGCCATAAGATCCAGGATCTGTGGGGCCCAGCGGTGTATCAAGTCGTGAGAGCACCAAGGCAGGGAGGGTCAGTGTATACCGTTGCCCCTACAACGGACCCGACCAAGACCAAGCAGGTACATCGCTCACTGCTGAAGACAGTGGTTGGACCCAGCTCTCCAGAGGGTGCCTCTGTTGCTCCTGTACCATCTCCGGTCCAACTACAGTCCGAGGATGAGTTGTTGGATGCCGACTTGTTTGTTAGACATGAAGTTCCTCATGCAATTTCCACTCATGCTGTCCCCCAAACCACCCCTCTGCTGCGGTGTTTACAGTCAGCCGACATCCCGACTGTACCAGATCCTGTGGTGGCACCTAGAGCTGTGACTGTAGGTTTGCCAATTGTTCATGGTGCTACTCCGCCTCCTGCCGTGCCTACCCATCCTGGTGAGGTTGCGGTGCGCCGGACTACAAGGCCAACTGCTGGCCAACATCCCAATGTCCACCATCTCCCAAGGTCTGTGGGAGAACCTGTACGTGGTGGTGCAAGTGTCCCTCTTCCTGGGTCTAACGCAGTCTCTGTTCTCTTTCGGCCTTGGAATTAGCCTGGATGAAACTCCATCGTCGGGGCGACGATGCAAAAGGGGGGGGGTAGACTGTAGCAGGATGGACACCTCCTTTGCTTAAGTGATTGGGGCTGTTTTATTGGCTCTCTCAGCTCCATCCCGAGAGGGGGCGCTATATATAAAGAGGACAAGTGTGTACTACTCTGTTTCTCACTCGCTTGCTTCGAGGCACGCCCACTTCCGGCTGCCCGTGCCGGTGTTGCCTTTCCCCAGCCGCAGGTATGTTAGTAGTAGCTGTATTTCTGACTTTTGGGTCATGATTGGTTGCCTCTACATGTTTTTGTAATCTTAGGTTGATTATCTTGGGTTGCTCCTCCCGTTCTGCACTGCGCCACGACTCGTTCGGCGGCGCTTTATTATCGTCTTATCGTGGTACGTATTTCTTGCGCTCTGCCTGCTCAATCCTCTGTAATAGCCAGCTATTTTGCCTGCTCTTATGTTGCGTTTTGTATAACTAGGTGTGATTAACTTCTGCCGCCACCACAAACTCACTCCATCAGCCCGGCCTTGTTGTTGCTCTGCTGCTGTTCTGCCTGTGTTCTGCCGGCTGCATGTCCGCTGCCTGCTGTTTTTAACCTGTCCACCGCTGGTGCGGCGCTCCCCTACGACCTACTGATCGCTCCCGTTGCCGACTCAGCGAGTTGGTCGGCCGGTGCGAGTTGGTCGGCCGGTGCTCGGGGCGGTGCATGGTTGGTTCACCATCAGCGGTGGGATTCACGGCAGCTGTTTTATCATTTATTTCTATTGTGTTTATTTCGGGAATAATTCGTGGGTTGGGTCTTTAACAATTTTATGTACCGTGAACGATCATGTTACGTGTGATTGTGTTTTTGTTTTGGTTTCTCTGTTAGTCATATCCGTTAAAAGTTATTGTTTTTCCTTCATTGATTATGTTCGTAGGTTGAGTTCAGTGTGGGTCTTCATTGTCCTTGTACTATTTGTTGTGTTCGTCCTGTGTTAATTGTATTTGACTTCTGTCGCAGTGCTGAGAGCTGCCGGTGGTGGTCCCTGGCGTCCTGGTGGTGGGTTCCGTGTGTGTGTCATGCACCCCTCTTTTTGGTTTTGTTTTGGTTGTTTTCTTTTATGATTGGGGTACAGAACCCCTCACACCTCCCTTCTTTGGCCTCACACCCCCCTGCCGGTAAGTCTCAGCACCTACAGTTTTCTCATCCCGATTGTTCCACTACGTGTTTCACTAAGTGTTTGTTCTTTTTTGGTCTTATTAATAATTGAAATAAAGTGTATATATTAACTTGAATTACGTCCTGTCTCTTCTTTTAGCAAACAAACCTTTGTGCCCTTTTTCTGTTTGTTCTATACAAACCTTTAATCTTAGGGTGAGATTCCCTAGGTGGCGTTGTTGTGCAACAATTACTAAATTCTCCTTGTCCCCTTTTGCGATCGGTGTTCCTCTCGCCACAATCATTAACAATAAGAAAAGTTTGATAGAGAAACAGAGTGAATTTATTAAAGTGACATAAACGGGAAACGGGGAGATGCATTTAAAGATGTGCTTGACTGGCAGGTCCATGGGGACGCACCGTGCTGTTGTTGCGTTCCAAACATACGCGCTACATCCAGTTGTATGAAGGAGGATTAGGACAAGGAAAAAGTCCACTACAAAGTAGAAATGGCAAAAAAGTCTGGTACAAGGAAAAAAAACAGCAAAAAAGTCTGGTACAAAACCAAAAGATAAAAAGGGGGGAAAAAAGTCCGCTACATACAGGCTGGAATATACAATAAAAAACATTTGCTCCGTGATATCGATAAGCTCCAAATGCACACGCTGCATCCTGGTACAAGAACGAAAGAAAAAAAAAAAACAGGCAAAAGAAAAAAAGTCTGTTACATCCAGTCCGGAATAGTCCTGAATCCAGTCCCACTATGATAAACATATCCTTGATTAGTGGCTTGTGAGCGGGTCATTCAGAGTCTGGGACACGTCGGGGTTGTTGTTTGTGTTGTTTATTTAGCAACGTTATTACCTCCCCTTACAATTTTCACATTGTAGATGTCACACACAGCCGTCGGATTTGTTCTTTTATTAAGTTTAAAATGTTTCCAATGACTTAGTCCGGTGGTGGCTCCATGTTACTGTTTGCTTGAATGCTGTGCTGCTCTGCGTGATGACGTAACCAGCTTGCAAACATAGAATCACAGTGACTAGATGCGTGACCGGATCGGAATACTGGATCAGCCTCTTTCATCCGATATCCGATCCAGTTGATTTGTCCGTATCGGAGCCGATATCCGATCCGGGTATCGGACCGGCCCATCTTTAGGCTCCAGCAGACCCCTGCAAGCCTAATGAGGAATACGAATAAGAAGATGACTGACTGACATTCATCACTCACTTATTGTGAGAATGAATCTGTCCTTGTGGTTTATCTCAGACAGTCAGGATCTGTGTTTCCATCTACTTGCCAAGCAATGTTTAAACAAACAACAACAAAAGTGCGAGTTATATGTGTTTTTACCAACTAGTGGGAGCAAATAAAAAACAAAAACTAGATGTAAAGAGTTTGGTCAGAAGGGGGTGTTGAAGGCTACATGGCTGTAAGAAAAAACAGTCAAAGAAGACGAGTGTGAGTCTGGAAACAAAACCACCACAACAGAAAAAGGGAAATATTTCAGGAATTCAGTTGGGCAGATTGTGATAATCGTGTCATGTCAGCTGGTGTTGATGCTTCATTCTTTCCAGAGACAAACACAAAGAAAACCATGTCACCATGTTTTTAGAAAAAGGCAAAAACACTTGAAGCCAGCATAAAAACATTTTGCCAAGTCAAGGATGTTTTTTCAGCCTTTTGCAATAGGATGCATCAAAATCGATTGATGAAAAACATGACTGTTCAGTCCTTCAAAAACTTCCATTATTTCCCAGAGCAGTGACTGTTCTGACTGTCAGCGACCTTGGTTCCCTTTCTGGTCCCGTTCAAAAAACATTGTTGCTTCAGTTTCTGAGTTTTTTTCCTACAGGATAAAACATACATCATCTTCTCAACCTGTGCGGCTTAGCAGAAAGGAGCTCAAATATCAGTGTAATATATCTAATAGAATTTAATTTGTATACCTCATTCAAGTCCCATCTCTTTTCATCATATGAATTATTATATCTCCATTCGCTGCTCTTTTCTAAGCCTTTTCAGGGAAAAAGCTCCCGCAGCTGCAGAAAAATCTCCTTCCTGGTGAAGCATGGCAGGTCTGCTGATGAAAACATTCAGCTATTTTACAAATAAGTTAATTTAAATGTTAAAACTGTTTGTTAACTAAGGGCTGAGCACAGCTCAGCATCACAGGCTAAACATTGCTCATATTGGTAGGGTGCACCTGCTGGAGGTTTCACCCTGTTAACGTGCAGGGGGAGAAATTGTATGTCAGCCACAGTGTCAGAATGATTAATTTGCCTCTGCATCATGGCATAGTAATCCTCCTCGCGATGGTGCGATCAATCACACGGTGCCCGGCAGGTTGCAATGGCACACGCCGCACAGCCCGGCCCAAAGCCGGGTTGGGACGCTTCCTCCCATAATACAGTCACAACAAACAGCTTGATTGAGTCTGGCTGCCTGGCAGGAGAGAAGCCAAGGAGAGGAGAAATGTGTTTTATGTTCAGGTGGTTTCCTCTTCTAAGAAGTTTCAGCTGTTTTTTGAGATAAAGCTATAGAGGCTTGACCCTTCTCAAGTGAGCCGAGATGGACAGATGAACTGTATCTGGCTCACATGACATGTGACCCACATACAGTTAAGTGGTCTAGTATTTCTAAGAATATTTGTGTGCACATGAACGGTTTAACCATCCTGATGTGTAATTTCAGGCACTTTTCTGGCTTTTATTTGAAAAGCAAAATGATACTTTTGCAGTTTCTCAAATTCACAGAAGTAAAACCAAGCTGTAAAACCAAGCAAGGCACATTTTTAAAACAGGATATGTGTTTTCTCTGTGGTTCTGACGTTGATTTTTTATAGAAAAGCTTGACCTCTAAAAATGGTCATTTCCAAGATATGGAACCTTTAATTCATTCAGTGTTTTTAGTCCAAAGCGGCAGCTATAGCTGATTATAAATCCATGATAATACAACTACATTCATGTGTCACTAAATTATAAAATTCTCTGGTTGAAAGTATAACCTTTGTGTTGTTAGGGTCAAATTTGACCCAGTTATAAAAATGAGACAATAAAGCAATATCAATATATGGATCAAAACCAACCCATTAACATATGGAAATGGCAAACTATCACCAGAGGAAGGTTAAATCTTTGTGTCCTCCTTTGCTAGAAGGAGATAGATAATGAACCACCTGACAGTAGGCAGATGAATATGCTGATTAAACAGTGAAACAGTGATTAAATTGTGAAATCAATTTTATACACCACTTGTAGTCTCACCCATTCATTTCTACAGGGATAATATACATTTTAATGAAAATGATCAAAATGTATTGTGTATCTTCAGATGCCCTGTGTTGAACAAAGTCATGGAATAATTCAATAATTTGTTCTTACTTTGACTGAAGGGTTAAAGTTATCAACTTTTTCAATTATCAACAGAAAAATGTAGATTCACGCTATATTTGGTGCAGTTGACATTTACCAGTTCCGCCAGTTTTAATATGATTAATTATTTTTATGATTATGATTAATTTAACTGTATTGTCCCCAAACTTGAAATTTGTAGCATCCAGGAAAAATATAAAAAACAAACATATGTCAATATAAGATACATAAAACATAAAAAAATACATATGGTGAAAAATATGTAAATGCAGGTTAACCCTAGGTCATACTGTAAACTTACATAATAATTAATACTGTGAAACATCAAAACTCAGAGGTCTCAGACGATGCTCCAAAGTCTTTATTTTACTGTTAATGCTTTTTAATTTTTAAATTTTTATTTTTTTTATATAATGTGTGTAATGACTATATTTGTCCTTGCTGCTTCTTATATGAATTCAGTGAACTAAAAATAATTTGAATTGCTAAAGACAATAAACTTGTAATAAAACCATCTCCTGCTTTGTTTTTACCAAGTGAACTAGTGACTGAACATGTTATATTTAACACCATTATGTCAACATCATTACAACCTGCCATGAGTCACAGGCAGGAAATGTTCTGGAGCCTATTTTGATAATAAATATGAGCAGTTTGTGAGCTTTTTGAACTCAACTGTTTTCAACCAGATTTTTTTTTCAGGTGATGTTTCCTTTCCATTTCCAGAAAAAATGTAATCGATGGACCTTGACAGGACGGTTCAGAGTGGTTAGAGAGGTTAAACACTCACTGAGAATCTAAGAAAGACCTTCAGGCAATATTATACTCGCAAGGAAATATATGACTGCTCTGATTCCTCTTTTTTTTCTTTTTTTTTTTTGCAAATTCCACTTGATTGCTGTGTTACTTATTGTCAGGACTCATTAACAGCTAAATCTGAACTGTAGGTTCACAGCACAACTGACCAGGAATAGAGGGTTTCATACGGTGTGTGTGTGTTTCAGTGGTCTCTGATGACACTAACACACACACACACACACACATAGACACCAACATGCACTAACCTGCCCAGGGCAATGCTCAGCTTTATCGCCGATGAATTACATATTGATTGCTCAGTGTGGACGAGGGAACAGCTGAGCTGGTGAATTGACTATTGAGTTTTGTCTGTGAAGTGCTGATTGAATTCCTGTAGATCTCCTCCCAGGATCCAGACTGCTGCCTGCTGCATCCTGCAGGCTCCAGCACATTGGACAATAGTTAACAGATGTGTTATTTGTATGAGGCATTGAATCTTTGAGGATTCAGGGAAAGTCCCGGGAGCTTCTCAGTTCTCAGTGAAACCACTGTCATTTCAATAACATGTTACAACTGATAGAAACGTGTAGATTCTGAAGTTGTCAGGTTGTTGTAGTTTTGTAGATTTTAATAACAGTGTTAAGTAGCTTTAATAAATCATTAAAGGCATAGTCAATTATTATTCTATTGTTTAATGAAACTGGAAAAATGAAAAATGATATATATATATATACATACAGTCAGTCAGTCATTTTCTATACCTGCTTATTCCTCATTAGGGTCGCAGGGGTCTGCTGGAGCCTATCCCAGCGCGTTACGGCGAGAGGCAGGGATACACCCCAGATGGTCGCCAGCCAATCGTGGGGCACACACACCATTCACTCACACACTCACCCCTATGGGCAATTTAGAGTCTCCAATTAACCTCAGCATGTTTTTGGACTGTGGGAGGAAGCCGGAGTACCCGGTGAAAACCCACCAGACACGGGGAGAACATGCAAACTCCACACAGAAAGGTCCCAGACCCCGGACCAAGGAGGTCTTGAACCTGCGACCTTCTTGCTGTGAGGCAACAGCGCTAACCCCTGCGCCACCGTGTCGCCTATATACATACAGCTCTGGAAAAAAAAATAAGAGACCACAGCACTTTTTTCTGAGTGCTCTCTATATGTATTTCATCCATTCCATTCCTATGTCTGTTGAGTTTTGAGTTACAACACATGCACAACTCATTCTGCTTAAAGAGTTGTGAAATTTGTGTAGAGCATTCCAAGACGCATGAAAGCTGTGATTAAAACTAAGGGTTATTGCACCAGTTTTCTGAACTATTCTTAAGTGAAAACATTAGTATTATGTTGTTTTAATTGATATTGTTTGAGGTCTGAAAACACTATATCTTTTTTGTTATTTTGACCATTTTTTTTTCATTTTCTGCAAATGAACGCTGTTACTTTCACCCTTTTGTCTTTTTGGTAATTTTGCAGTGGATCTATTTTTTTTTTTTCCAAAGCTGTGTATATACACTGTATATATACTGTATATGTGTGTGTGTAAGTGTGTGTGTGTGTGTGTGTGTGTGTGTGTGTGTGTGTGTGTGTGTGTGTGTGTGTGTGTGTGTGTGTGTGTGTGTGTGTATTTTTCAGATGATCCTGCTGTTGAATCAGCATGTTCATCTGCCTCCTGTCAGGTGGTTGATTATCTTGGCGAAGGAGGACACACAGATTTAACCTTCCTCTGGTGATAGTTTGCCGTTTCCATCCCTTATGTTAATGGGTTGGTTTTGATCCATATATTGATATTGCTTTATAGTCTTATTTTTATAACTGGGTCAAAACTGACCCTAACAATACAAAGGTTATACTTTCAACCAGAGCATTTTATAATGAAAAAGTGAAAACACTTCTTTTGTTTTATTTTGTTGAACTAGGGGTACCTGACAAAGTCAAAACACCTTGATGCAAATAAAAAAATAGAAGTGGTTGTTTTATGCATTGAACATCTAAAACGGGTCGGTGCCAACCCTAACACAAGAGGAAGGTTAAACTGATTTATGAACAGCATTGAGAGAAACAAGACATTTTGTGTGAACAAGACTACAACTATATAACTAAATGAATTCATTCAGTGTATTTACACATTAATATAATTTTATTCATTCATCCATATCTTCTAAAATCTGCGTGCTGCTGTTTGTGTGTGTCTGTACACACTGTGTATGATTACAACACACCTTGCTGAAGTGTACTTAAGGCATCATGGTGCTTGCCCCATTCTCGGGGATAATATGATTAAGAGTCTCCTGCGGTGCTTTGTGAGCGTGTGTGTGGAGGAGAACTGGTCAGCAGCCAAAACGCCATCTTAATACGTGCTTCCTCTGTGTCCCCCTGCAGGGCTGAAGCAGCGCGGTGCCTACACCACACATGGCTTTACCTTCAACCTGAGCCAAATCATCAGCCGACTATCACCCTGCACAAGGTTACATTAACACTCTGAGGCGTCCAATCACAGATTAGACCTCATATACTTGAGGGGGTGGAGATTTAAGGCTCAAATACAAGATGAGAGAGAGAAAGATACATCCAGTCTGCTGACATGGCATTTTCCTATTTGTTTTTAAATATCTGTGTATGTGTGTGTAATTTAGTACAAAAGTATAAAATGTGAGTTGCACTGATGAAGGGAATCCACGTGAAACCCATCAACATTTTATTAATTTCACTTAATAGATCTGAAAGAATATGAAATATGAAGAACTTAATATAAAATACAGTGATGCTAAAGATGATCTACACCCTTATAAAATATTAGAGACGCTTCCCTTATTAAAGGCACTCATAAGGAATATGATCCAGGTTGGAGATGCTATTTTACAGATATATCTTAATAAATCTGTAATAATTAAAAAAAAGATGTCGATGGAGATGAAATGGAAGCAGATAAATTAGAGAAGGATTTTTTAAACAGTTTAATGTTAAGGGAATGTGATGCATATTCAGAGAAAGTCAATTTTAATTTCATCAGCGTGCAGGTCTTGGTAATCTTCAGCCTGACTGGGGACAAAGATGAATCATGTCTGGATGTTTGAGTGAACCTGGTCCACACAGCATGTGTGGGCAGAACAGTAAGAGAAGATCATTGATCAAGTTCTTCATGAAGAGATTTTGGATAGTAAAACCTGAAACTTGATTGAGATATAATATAATATAATATGATATGATAAAAAAGTTTATTGTCTGTCCCAAATGGTGACATAAATTCTTCACAAACACATTTACACATTCCCATCATTTTACAGAAGGCAATAACAAATTAATAAATATGTTTAAAAGACTGATTTAAACCACATGAGTACTGCATGTTAAAGATTGCAGTGTCCTATTTCAATATGGTAAATGTATCATCACTATAAGAGTTCTGCCTTATAAATTTCCATCCAGAAATTCAACAAGTCCTTGTACCAAAATGCAAAAAAATGTATTTTATAGGTACAGAAACTTCCAAAATAACCAATATTTTATACAGTGAAGGCCGGAATTATTCAGACTACTTACAAATTCTAACTTAAAGTTGTTATTCAAATGTAAATAAAAGCTGATGCCTCTTGTACATCTTGTCTTATTATCTACTGGGCTACACCTGCCATTTCCAATCAAGAAAAAACATTCCTAGTTGAATAAAAGAAATTTTAAGTCAGAATTTGCCAGTGATCAGGGCCAAGGAATTTTGGAGCCCTAGGTGAAAGGGAGACCTAGGGCCTCGAGGTTAGCGATTCTGCCCACAATTTATGCTCATGTCACAAGCCATTTCTGATAATGATGATGGTGAAAGCTATGCCACTATCACTGAAACTAAATTGTGAACCTTATTAAAATTTAGATAAACACAATAAAAGTCAAGCGACACGGTGGTGCAGGGGTTAGCGCTATTGCCTCACAGCAAGAAAGATGCATGTTCAAGACCTCCTTGGTCCTGGGTCTGGGACCTTTCTGTGGAGTTTGCATGTTCTTCTCGTGTCTGTGTGGGTTTTCATCGGGAACTCCGGCTTCCTCCTACAGTCCAAAAACATGCTCAGGTTAATTGGAGACTCTAAATTGCCCGTAGGTGTGAATGGTGTGTGTTCCCCACAATAGGCTGGCGACCATCTGGGGTGTATCCCTGCCTCTCGCTGTAATGCACTGGGATTGGCTCCAGCAGACCCCTGTGACCCTAATGAGGAATATGCGTATATATATATGAGTATAGAAGATGACTGACAATAAAAGTCAATCTGAAAAATCAGGCATTGTGTACTATTTATAAAGAACATATTAGAATTTCTAGCCAGTTTGTGTAAGTTGTCAGTCTGTTCATGAAAACCTTTACATGAACTGTTATTGTTAGCACTGTCTACAAGGTGCTGCTAGCTGTATATTTTCTTGCTAGTAGTCAACCCGCTATTACCCTGCAAACTACGTATATCCTTGGTACCACAAGTATTCATTATTGTGAACCAGGGGTGGGAATCTTTGGGAGTCTCACGATTCAATTCCAATTCTTAGGATCATGATGTGAATTAAAATTGGTTTTCGATTCAAAATGATTCTTGAGTTGTAAGTTTGCTTACAACCAGGCCATGTAAGCATTTTTTTTTTCCATGCAATTATTTTGACAGAAATGTTAAGTAGTGATAGGCCTGTAACATAAGAGCTCATTGTAAACTAGACCTACATGTTCAGTTGTACATTTTTACACAAGAGCAAAGATTATTTATTTTGCTACAATTTATAGACATATCTTTAAATTAATATATGTTGATTGGATACCAACATTACATTACATTACACACATACCAATCATTCAGAGCAATTAGTAGTAGTAATTCAATTCAAAAAGTGAAACTAATACATCCATAATACACATAGAATGAAACATTCGGAGGAAAGATCAATAAAAGTCAACTTCTGAAGATTATGAATCGATCCAGAATCGCAGAGAATAAAAATTCTTGCATGAATCGATTTTTTTTTTCTCCCATTCCTATTGTGTAGCTACATTCTCACTCACTGGTGTCTTGTTTTTTCTTTTCATGTTCCTTTTTTTTCTTTTGCTTCATGATGAAACTTTGAATGCCATTAAAAAAATGTCCCTATCTGCTACTGTCAAACTATAGGTGAGGGCTCCCCCTCGGTGGGGATTTCAAAAGTGTCATCGTACTTCGTTCATAGAATTTAGGGAGGCGCTGCCATGCTCACAAAGTTGTTGTTGCTGTTATTTCTAAACACAAGGTAAAGGACATGGCTTGCATTGTGGATGAACAATGATAAATGCCATCCGTCTGAAACACTGACATTCTAATGTATATCTCTGTGGTTTGTAGAAACATAAACTGTCAGCATGTCATTTTAAAACTATGAATGAATGTGTCTCTATTCACTTAAACATAAATACATGTGTGTGAATCCAGTAGTGAAGCAGCAACAATGTGACAGACAGATGGCGGTTTAATAAGAACACACAGAACACAAACACAGACTGTTGCCAGAATTACAAAATCAAAAAAGCCAGTAAAACACTTAGTTCAGAGCAGAAACTGCTGCTTCATCTCAAGGTTGAAGCCAAAGTGAAACATCACTGTGTTGTTTTATTTCTGTGAATTGTGATCAGAAGCAATAAAGAACATCTGGAAAGAAAAGAAAAGTCCTTGTCTGGTTTAGTGTGACTGAGTTTGTCTGGAAGACTCTTATTACGGTCATAGTGAGATTTGTTGTGTCTTCACTGCTGCAGTATCACAGTTCTAACTGATGCTTAAATTTATTTACAGACATTAACATCCCCAACTAATGTGGAAGTGATTTAAGAGGTTCAACCTCTACATGGAACCTTCGGCTATTAGATTTTCACACAAATATACTCTGAATCGCTAAAAGGAGCTGGATTGGTTTAAACTAATTTGTGTCTAGAGTTTAGGTCCCAAGGTTCTAAAATGTTGATATTTCTGCCAAGATACTGTTCCCGAGATAATACACTAAAAGTGATGCTCTCACAAAAAGAAAAAAAAATGCTTGCACAAATCAAATTGAAGGGAAAACATTTAAAAAAAAACTGGGGGAGAACATGCAAATGAGCAGAGTTTGAGACCAGAGTTTCTCAAAGTAATTTAGAAATTAATCAATAAATGGTTAAGACAGAAAGTGTTAACTCTGCAGATACTATTGTAAGAATCAGATTTTCACCACTTTGTATACAATTTAAAATAAATAGCTAATTTCAGATTTGAGTCTTTATACAGTTATAATATATTAATAACATTATATATATATATATATATATTTTTTATTTATTTATTTATTTATTTATTTTGTCATGCGCTGTGTGAATTTGTATGAATGGTTAGTTTCCTGATGTGTACGTCAGCTACCACCAACAGTGTGTGAATGTGTGTTAATGGCTAAATGAACACTTGTATTTTAAAGCACTTTGAGTGGTTGAAATGACTAGAATACACATCCAGAACATTTACCATCCATTTACCATTTGTTTCTCTTGCTGTTTAGCAGACTAATAAAAAACAAGCAGAACTAATGTGGATCAGCTTGTTCAGCATTAAGCAACTCATTCACCCCAGAGGCCAAAAAACAACATGGAATAAATTGTTTTTGTTTTGATAAGTTGCATAATACATTTTCTTGCACTAGTTTCCATCTCATATTTCTATATGTATATACAGTACAGGTGTTGTTCTGATGATCCTTATGGAGAAAATGGATGCTTCTCTCTGTAATAGAGTGGAGTTTTACCCTCAGGGTAATTGATTACTCTGTCTATCTGTGCTTTGTGCAGACAGATGATGACATAACCAAAAGCACTCTTCTTCTTCTTTTGTTTTTTCAGTTGTTACACCTTTTTCATTCACTTTATGGATTTACCTGGATCTCCTGTACAGGTTCCTTCCTGAAAACAGCACTAAACAACAGCAGTAAAACCTAAAACCATAAACAGCGCCTGGTTGTGTGAGCTTTTTTGTGTGTGTTTTGTCGACATGTTTTCTGCGATGAGAGCAGATGGACGTTAAACAGAGGAGAGGCAGAGCTACAAAACTGTTGGAATTTTACCCAACTGCTGCCGGAGCCAGGAGCCAAATGATGCTATTGCTATAGTGTTGTTGCTTTTCTAACTGGCATTTTTCTACTCTAGCGCCAAATGAATGTTGTTTCTATGATGCATGATGATACATGTCAACCAGAAAACATGAAAATCCTTATGTTCGTGTGTTCAGCAGTTTGGAAGCTTCTATTGTTGTATTAATGTATTTCATTTAGTAAAACCAGTGGCTCGGTTTCCAATATAACAGATACAAACAACAAAGTTGTATCCAACGTAATTTTTGGTATTTTTTGGAACAGACAGGAATAAATGTTTGGAGGAACTAGGTGGACATTAAGTTTTTAAAACCCTGATCATCTTCTAAACAATAAATGATATTCTGGATTATAACATGGGTTGTAATAGGAAAGAAACATTTATAAAAATGTACAAATTATATGACATCAACAGTGTCTTTAAACTAATGACCTCCTTTCACCTGATTTGACCATTATTTTGCTAAATAACTCATCATCCATTATATCCATTGTTAAAATAAAATCCTCTTCTTCTGTTTTATCTGTAAAAAACAAAACAAAATATACTTTTACAACTAAAATGAACATTTCCACATTATAAATATAAATTAAATTAAAAAAAGACAAATTCTCATCCCATTGGGCTTGTGTCTTTTGGCGTGTTTGAATGGCCACAGTATTAAAACAGAACAGACTGAATGAGGCGATATAACCGTGGTTTAAAATGTCACTGGCAGTGTAACATGAAACTAGAACAACAGCAAAAATAAAAATGCTGAGTGCAAAATTGGATCTGCAAGGCTTCCTTTAGCAGAGATACTTAGAGAGAATGAAATCAAATCCCTTCAAGGTGCTTTTTTGTCATTTTCAACAATATGGCCTTGTGCGCCATCATCTCTTCCTCCACTTTTCTCCCCTTGATGTTTTCAGCCTTCGATTCCTCTCTTAATGTCCTCTGAAAAAAGCAAATCCAGCTCATAAAAGGGAGCAGTAACAGCGTTTTACAGCGCAGCAGATGTCACTGTGTTTCTGTGCTCGTCTGGCAGCTCTGACTGAGCACAGCGACTCTGCAGCGTCATTCTGTCCATCACCCACTGCCTGGAAAACAAATGAGGAGGCACATTCAGAGCTCTGACACTTCAGGATGTGATGGCTCCATTTACTGAGAACTACAGAGCAGAGAGTGGTAACAACAGCACTGCTCTATCTGTTGTAGTTATCAGATGCAAAGAATCACTGTACATGGGAAGACTTTTTATCTGTTTGTTCTGTGAGGAATGAGGAGTGAAAAAAAAAATAAATAAAGCAAGCAAAAAAAACACAAAAAAAAAAACAGGATACAAGAACACAAACGACAGCCAACAGATTCTGGGAATCATTAGTTAAATTTTAATCTCCAACATTTCTTGAATGATCCTTATTTTAATAGAACACCTTGATTTTTTCAGTTTTTATTAAAATGACCATAGTTTAATGTCTCATCTGACAGATGATGATGTGACAACCCAGAGGTACGATGTGGATTATATTGCTGTAGGATGAACTCCTGACTAACTAGGTCTAGATCATGGGGTTCTGCTTAGTTCTAGAGCTCTAGTCCTAGAAAAGACCCAGACATCAGGCTTCATCCATGCGGATATACAGACGGGGGCTTAATTAATCAGCAAAACTTGTGGCACTTGTAAGAAATGTTTGGATCAACTTTACACATGTTATTTAAGTCCATTACTGCAGAAAAGCTGTATGTCTAAGTTGTTAACTATTACTTGATTCCTGAAAATTGATATCTCTTTTTTGGGTCGGGTAGTTAACTGATCATTTTTGTACCATTTAAATGTCCCATATTATTCACTTTCCTATTTTTTATACTGAATTTTGACACCCCTAACAAGATTTGAAGTATCAAAGATCATTTCAGTATAGTTTTACACTTCTTTTCTCAAGCTTCTTTCTAAGGCTCTCCTCCTCCTCTTTAAATGGCTGTGGGGGGTGTTGGTGGTGACTGTATAGTAGTGACATCACAACTTCACGTAAGTTATGACTGCTTGTTTTAAGGCACAGTTTCTGAATACAGGCTGTGTATGTTTCTCTGTGGATTGAGTGTTTTTTAAACATGGGACAGTATTAATACACTCTCTCCTGCCACATATACAGTAAAATACATATAGGGGTCTAATAAATCTATAAGGGATTCATTGGAATTAAACTGCTTAAATTTCAATAAAAATGTAAACGTGTGTTCTAAAACGTTTGAACTGTAGTATATAAATATACAATGATTAGAGAACTATCAACAAACGTTACTTAAACCCGTGTCAAGTCTCCGTCTCCTCATACTTGACACTGATTTGCTTGTAGATGGTTGTGTGTTTGATGTCTGACATGCTGTCAATTTGGAATTCTGGGTTTCCCCAGATCTGTTGACTTTTTATCACTGGGACAATATTATACTGAAAAGAACTAGTCTGATGTTGTTGTGAGGACGTGGATTCCTCTCTAATTGAGCAAAACCCTGCTTTTTTGCTGTAATGTCTTAACTGTCCACATATTTATTTATTTATTGTACTCATTGTAATCATCGATGATTTCTGGGCCCCTCCTGCCCTTTCACTGTCATGCATCCTCTGTGACGTTGCACTGTAGTAAACTGTGATTTTTTTTTTTTATGTTTAATAAAAATAGATATGTTTAAAAAAAAATGCAAAGTACTCTGTCTCGTTCTCTCAAGGCGTTTCCACATTTTTCTGGTTTGCATTATGCAGTTCTGTAACTGGTCTAAAATAAAATAAAAAAATAATGCTTTCACACTACAAACAAACTGAACCATGGTCCAGCTGGACCAAAGTCTGTTTGTTGGTCCGATGGTGATTTCACACTTGTTTTTGGTCCAGATCAAAGTAAAAGTCCAACCAAAGGTCTGGACCAAACTAGGTGTGAAAGAGCCCATGGTCTCTTTGAGTCAGAAGAGATAACAAAGACACTGAGTTTTCCTTCATCATATATCAAACACCCAAACCAGTGAAAATTAGAGACAGAATGATTGCTATGAAAAACAGATTTTCAGGAAACATGGACATTTTGATGAAAATACTTTAAGTTCAGAGAAACAGAAGCAGAAACAAGATACAAGCCCTGACCTCTAACTCTCAGTTTCTCAGCTGTGAAGAAAACAGCCTTGTGTGGTTTGTAGTGTCTCCTTCTGAGTTCATGCTTCACTGCTTCCTCCAACCTCAACATCTTATGAATATGCCATCGAGGGACTATTGTTACACATCCAGAATTCATAACAAACTGTGAGGGAAAAGGTCTGTGGTCGGGGAGATGATTCATCTTCACAAATACACCACTAGATCTGCTCAACATGCCTGTAAGCATCTTCTACTTATTGTTTTCTCTCCACATGTTGTTATTTGGAGCATTTCAGGTTTGTTCCTCCCTTCCCCCACTTATTCTTCTCTCCTGGGTTTTTCAGCCCTTATCTTGACGTCTCTCTTGGGGTTTCTAGAGGCCAACTGTGTGTCATGGTACAAGGACGCAGACAGCTGCTTGTACAGTATACAATTTTTCCAGCAGCCAAGTCGCAGCCTGAGTGAAGGCTAACAGGCTGCACACTTGACAGAGCTGATTATAGTAGCACGATGATAAGAAGGAGAAAGAACCGGTCTGCTCAGTAAATTCACAACCTCTCTCCTCTGACTTTACCTGCCCCTCAGCTTAATCTCCTGCTATTAAAAACACATTTCCAGTCCGATAGTTTTCAAAGCTGCATTAATTGATATTTCAACCACTTACAGAATAAGCTAAAAAAACACACTATGGCAATAATAGAACATAATCACCTATAAGCTCATTTCACAGACACAGACTTAGACTATGCAATAAATATATATATATTATTTTTCTGGGGGCAAACTGTCCTTTTAGCTCTGGTTTCCCTTAGCAAAAAGTAGTTTATTCAAGTATAGTATGAATATAGTAGTATACTTTTTAATTTACTTTCTATATACTGTAGTTTATATATTTAAGAATAGTATAGTGTAGTATACTTAGCTTATACTAAAAAGTCCCATCAGAAAAGTCTGAGACTAAGTCCATTAATATTATGATATACGCCTATACTCAATAAAGCAATGATAAAGCATATATTCCATGCATATTTTACTTCTTTCTGCCACATAAATCTTGATCCAAGTACAGCCTAAGGTCAAGGAGTCTAACTAAAGAGGTGATACATTCTTAAAGGGAAAATTTTTAACCTGCTCTTAAATGTAGGAAGGATGTCTGCCCCGCAGACTGAAACAGGAATATGACTCCACAGGAGAGGAGCCTGGTAGTTGAAGGCTCTGCTACCATTTTGTTTTAGGAACCTCTACTAAGCTGCATTTTTGGAAAGCAGTGTTCTCGATGGATGATACGGAATTATGAGATCCTTAAGACATGATGGAGTCTGACCATTAAGAGCTTTGTAGGTGAGGAGCATTTTGAATTCTATTCTTGATTTTACAGGAAGCCAGTGCAGAGAAGCCAATACTGGTGAGATATGATCCCTTCTTCTAGTGCCTGTTACTAATATATGTGCAGCAATATTCTGGATCAGCTGGAGTCTTTAGAAACTTTTTGGAGCAGCCTGATAATAAAGAATTGCAATAATCCAGCCTGGAAGTAACAGATGCATGGACAAGCTTTTCTACATCTTCTAGAGACAGGAAGTGCCTGACTTTTAGTCATAGATGTAATTTAAAACCTGGATAAGGTACCACCTCTCAGCAGCATGCCGATTTTTCCCAGTGGCCACTTGTGGTACTGCAACAAAATCCCATGCGACCCAAAGAGCACTTTTCCCCATAGACCGCAAAAAGAGAAGCTGATAAAACTGTTGACAGGACACCCCCAGCTATAACCCTGTTAATTACTGTTACAATCTCACTACTGATGTTATACCCAACAGGGAAGCAAGTGTGTAATTAGTTATAGTTATAACTAATAATAATAGTTATATGTTACGAACCAAGTATTGTTTACAGTACAACAAAACCAAACTCTGGGTGTGCAGATGAAATACCAAGAACCATGCAGGTATCTTTTCAAAAAAGGATTTATTTTTGGGGGACATCAGTTGACATGAGCAGTAAAGAAAACAAGAAAGGGTGAAGAAAAAACAAACTTGGGCATACATAATAAATAAAATACATAAAAATTGGGCATTAAACAACAAAAAAGGGCAGGAGAGGGGTTAGGGAGAAGGACTCTCTCTCTCTCTCACACACACACACACCCCAATCACTACCTTACATTTATATAAAACTTCCCTAAGTATCTAACTAAATCTGCTTTTACTGATCTACCTGCTAAAATCAGAAAATGGTACACCACATAGGGTTCTAAACCCTAGTGTGTTCATACAGAGGTCACCTGTGTGATGCATGAGTAGACCCCAGGGTATCTTGCCTATAGCCCTTCTCCCCAAAAAAAGGACTAGACAAAATAATTGAAGGTAGAATGAGACAACTAACTAAAGCCCACCATGTGTAACAAACCAGACAGTACCCCACTCCTCCAACAGTGAACTGAAATCAACACAATATATAGGGCTCAGGTAACAAACAATTGAACAGAGGCTAACGCATGATTGGAGGGTAGGTGATTGGAGACAATGGGTAGCAGGTGAGGTGGTCACATGACCAGATGATTGACAGGAACAATGGCAGGACATAATCCAGGTGTCTTACTGCAGATTGACACCTGGGGGTGACAGAGGAATGTAAACAAAAGAAAAAAATCCATACAATACCTTCATGTAACAATTACAAATAGTTGTAGTCCACATTTTTTAAGTCATAGACATTTTATCTGTCAAAAACCTGACAGCCAGAAAAGCTCTGGAAAAGTCTGCTGTGTCTTGGGAGCGAGGACACGTTTTTTATTAATTATTATTATTTTTTTTATTCATTTATTTTTCTTCGAACATTTTTTTGTGTGGTCATCAAATGAATTAAATGACTTGAATGTGATTTTGTTCGCAATTTACACATTCTCATTCTCATCACCCTGGGGCATGATGGGAGGCCCCAGAGCATCATGGGAGGTGACTCTACTAATCAGTCTCTATGGGTCACATAAGGCAGAACTAAACCCGGAAGTCAGGAACTTTTTCAGTGTATGCACCAGGAGAGCAACTTCCATCGAAATGAATGGCAGAAAAGACATTATATCATGAGGAATCAGATGAACGCATGTAGCTTTTCCCCCCAATAATCTGTTTATTTTGGTGCATAGAAGCCATTAATCTTTCGTTCATTCACATCTGTGCATGTGTAAACAGTCATAGAAAACAGCTGTGACATAACAGACAACAAACAAATGAGGACAGCACTGATCATTAGTGTCGCCTCCATATTCTTCTTTGTCTAGCATTGCCATAGTGATGAACCTATGGAGCTGTTACTGAGTCAAATGTTTCTTCCTTGAAAAAATAAAAACTGAATCTGAAATTTAAAGTTTTGATCCTAAATTTTGAGAAATAAACCAATGTATAAAAACAAAAACAAGTATACACTTGTGTAGGGGGTGTGGCATCAACTGAAAGGGATGAGGAATCATGACAGACAGCTTAATTAAAAGGCTACAGACCTTCCCCTGACATGTTGCCTTCAGGGAATGTAGGATTTGACTACATCATGTGATTTGGAGTGAAACAAAATGTTTTCAGTAAAATTACATTTACACACAATGCACAAATATCCTGCATGACTAAAACTGTTTTAATTTCCAAGGCTGTTTAGTGGAAGCTTTTATAGACCATAGGAACTAACTGCTGACAAAATCACACCAGATTGTGCACTTAGACACCAACATTACAAGTACTGAAAGTTCCAATTTCCATGTAGCACTGTGAATGCCTCTTGAAGTGCCCTCCTGTCCAAGGCATCTGGTTCTGCTGGCTCACCTGCTGGACTCAGCACACAGGTAAGAAAATATGGAAGCAAATGCAAAGAAAACTAATATAAATTGAAATGGAGCTGCAGTTTTTGCTCCTAAGTAAAATGAATAATCAATATTCTAAACTACTTTTTCATTTTCTTATTCAAGACTGCTCATTTTTTTGACTTAATTAAAATGACAAAGAAAATGACATTGAAGATTTCATTTTCAAAACATTCTGGCAAAAATGTACCAAATTCCAATATGAAATACATAAAATTGTAAATTAAAATGCAGTAGCAGAGAGGCTTTTTCATTTCAAAGTCATTGCTGCATTACTTGACTTCTGAATCAAACTAATAAGAAATAACCCAAACTACATTTTCATTTTCTTCTTCAAGACTGCTCATTCATTCTGTGACCTAATGGAAAAAAAGAAAAGAGAAACTGAGAAATGGTAAAATTCTCAAGAGTTAGGCTGCATACTCACATGTACACCGTTTGGTCTGAATGTAGCCTTAAAAGCTACTTGATGCTAACATTAGCCCTATAAAATATAATAGGGCTAATGTTATATTTTTTATCATATAAAAGGATATATAATAAAATATTAATTATGACAGAAACATTGTATGTTGTTACAAAATGCCGAACAAAACTTTTGCCGAGCAAGTTTTGACATTCATCATGATTGCCAACCGGACTTTTCTTATGGAGGCAAATGTGACTCTTATCTTATTATTGTGAATCTTATTGATATTACAAATCAAAATGGATTACAGAAATCCTTTTTCTATTCCAAATTGGAGATGCATTTTTGACTCATGATTAAAATGAATAGACAATATCCCAGACTGCATCTTAATTTTTTTTCAAGACTGCTCAAAAATTGAAATTAAAAGGAAGATAAAAGGAAGAAGGAGCACTTAAGATTTAATTTTTAAAACATTCTCTTGCAAAAAGGTACTGAATTCCAATGTCAAATTTGAAAATTAAAATGCAGTAGAAGAAAGGTGTTTTCTTTTAAAGCCATAACTGCCTTATTTGACTCATAAATCAAACTAATGAGAAATAATCCAAACTACATTTTCATTTTCTTCTTCAAGACGAATCATTCTGTGACTTAATTAAAAAGAAAACACAACTGCTTTTTTGTTTTGATGCTCACCCCACAAAAAGAGTCTCATTAATCAGTATGAGCCGGCAATCCCAGGCGGAGCGGGAGAGTGACATCACTGGCCCCGGTCTTTCTTCTGGGTGGTTTCCTTTCTAAACGAGGAACTACTAGAGTTTGGCTGCATACTCTGCCTCCACAGATACCAATGTCAATACAGTTCAGAAACTGTGGTGAAGTTGGCTTGTTATTGGATATCAGCTTGATGTGTGGATTTATCTGTGTTTTTAATCAGAGACCAAAGCAGTGTCCATGTAAATAAAGAGTGTAGAATACAGCAATAGCATCATACTCTGAGATACTACAATATTAATGTCAACTTTCCTCACGGTTCCTCGTGCCGTTGTGTCATCCAACATATGAAAGTGAAAAATGAAAATGTAAATTAATAATTCATTAACTACTTAGCACAGGGGATCATAATTATATTTAATCTGGAAAAAAAGAAAATGTACACTTGTTTTTATTTTTAATAAGTTGATCTATTTCTCAGAATTCAAGATCAAAACTTGAAATTTTTGTTTCAGTATTTATTTTTATTTAAGTACAAAACATTTGATCAGCAGCCAGTGTTATGGTGCATATTTGACTTTTACGTCATGTTTTTGGATGGAAATTTGACTGAATCCTATAAAACAGAGTTTTCTGATTATAACATTACTGAAGCGCATGTAAATGTACACCAGGTCAGATTATTATCATTACCCGGATTGTTCACAGTTTCATTGACCTCTTCCTCTAGCGGGTTTGGATGATTATTGGTGAGTTTTTCTTGTTGTTGATTTGTATTACTATGTCGTAACTTTTTAGGCATTTTTGCTGTATTCATGACAGTAGAGAGAGACAGAAAAGGCAGGAAAGAGAGAGGATGTCATGCAGCAAAGGGGCTGATCTTGCAGTAAGAAGAAAGCTTTAATGAAACTCACTCTACCACCTACCACTATGGATTTTGATGTGATTTCCTGTCCAACATAAATTTCCTTAAAAAAAATAACAGCAGGAAAATGAAGTCATGGTAATTTCCCAAACTTTTTCCAAAACAAACACATCTTGTTTTATACTTCATTGCTCACATGAAGCTGTTTGTTGTTTGTTGTATGTTAAGGTAAATTCTGCAGCTCTAGCAGAAGTGACTGACACAACCTTATTATAATGTTGTGATGGGAATAAAATAATGTGTCGTGCAGAATGTTTCCTGAGACCCATGGCACTGAATGGCTCCTCGGCAGTAACATTTAATGAGAGTCCACATCATCTGTCATCTGCCATCAGCATCATCACATGCGTCTCTACACAGGAAATCATGCAGCAGCCACATCCTGTTTCACTTTTGTAATAAATTATTTGCACCAGATGACAGGGAGTTTTCAATGTATTCAAGTCAAGAAATAATATATATATATATATATATATATATATATATATATATATATATCTTTTTTTATTAGCCACAGAGTACATTTTTCTGTAAGCACGCCTCATCTTTCTCACAGCAACATATGGCAACTCAACACAGCAACATATTAGTCAGAAGCTTCTTCTGCTGTAGCCGAGTAGACATCCAAAATTACATAACAGGTTTACTCACTGATTCCCTGTGTGTGTGTGTCTTTTATGTTTAATTTTATATTATCAAAAAGCTGCATACACAGGGGGCCCTGCTCATATTTAAACAGGATATAAGATGCTCGGAAGCTGTAATGCGTCCCAACATTTGCCCTCAACAGCTGTATTTAACAACCAGAGAAGATTTAATAATTTGCACTAACAAATGGCTCAGTTGTCCTCTGCCAGCAGCTCTGCTCTGATGAACAGCTCCAGGTTTTCCTACATGATAACAGTCATTAGACAGTGTAGGTTTACGTGGACATTAACACGGGAAAATACTGTAGGACATTATATAGACTATATGTGTGTTTATGTGTCATTGTTTAGTGGATAAAACTGTCTCCACAACTGCCAGAGTGATGAGTTTCACTTCGTTACTCACCTCCACAAAGCAGGAATATGTCATGATGGCTGATTGAAGTGAGATCTGGAATCAGCTCTTATTGCTGCTGGAACATGTAAATAATGTGATTGAGCAGCTTGGAGTTTACGTCAAAAATTAAGGCAAAATTGATAAGCCACTGAATGTCCACTGTGTACCAAATAGGTCTTTTCCATGTATATTAATGAATAATAATGACTGTTTCTAATCATTTTGTGTTGGAACTATGTGATAAAATATAATTATTTAGGCCCTATAAGTCTTGAAATATCCGCTTTGCTACTTTTGTTTGCATGTGTGGTTTCAGGTAAAATGGGCCATCTCATCAGGTAAAATGGGTTTTAGTTAGATTTGTCATGCCAGGCGACTTACCATGCACATTTCTGGAGCAGTCTAGATTTGAACTATTGTCTCACCCACCATAGAAACCATAAACTATTCTAATCACCTGTTTTTGTCAAACATGATTATGCCAACAGTTTGAAATCCTTCGTAGCCATTGGCTCTAATTTCCAGAGGAGCTGGGACTCCCAAACCTTAAATGGCCCATTTTACCTGATATCACCCTTATATGTACAGTACCTTATTTATTTTATTTTAGTTTTACTTAAGACCTTTGAGGAATTATCACTGTAGTACAAAGTGAAGAATTTGTAATATGAAGCTGTAAACTTCACTCATTGCACATGCTCAGTGGAGTCTGCCTATCACAGAACCACTCTCCAGAGACTCAAAGTGTGTTTGCTAATATTAATTTTTGGAGCAGTGTATTTCACAGATGTGTTCTCCAATCTCCAACACTAGGGAAAGGGTGACACAGTAGCACAGGGGTTAGTGCTGCCTCACAGCAAGAAGATTGCATGTTCAAGACCTCCTTGGTCCTGGGTCTGGGACCTTTCTGTGTGGAGTTTGCATGTTCTCCCCGTGTGTGTGGGTTTTTTCCGGGTTCTCATGCTGAGGTTAATTGGAACATCTAAATTGCCTGTAGGTGTGAGTGTGTGTGAATGGTGTGTGTGCCCCACGATAGGCTGGTGACCATCTGGGGTGTATTTCTGACTCTCGCCTGTAATGCGCTGGGATTGGCTCCAGCAGACTGCTGTGACCCTAAAGAGGAATAAGGGGTATAGAAATGAATGATCACAAAAAAATCATCAGCACAACCAATGACCAACCAACCTGATCTATCTGTTCAGGTCATCTAATCCCTGACCCACAAGGCACTTCATATCACACAGGACCCTGTCCAGCTGCTCCACCAGTACTCCTGTCCCCTTCCCTCTGGCTGTCGCCTGAGGCGATTTCTTTAAGACTGCAAGGGAAGCTGAACAGCTGTGTTAACATTTTATTGACTGTAAATCTGTTAGAACACGTTCATCTTTAAGACGAGTTCTTTCAGAATCAAATACTTATCACAAATAAATTAATTACTTGTCCATACTTTCTCATAACGCTTTCTGGTCAGTGCATTTCCCCATAGATGCTAAAAGTGTCTGGGACTGCATGGGGCTTTTTTTTTCATGGCCATTGGATAAATGCTGAGAATGTGAGCCGCCCGGACGCTGAGCGTCTCTGCGTCTCTGGGAGTGAATGGAGTCTGGGCTGGAGGAAAAGCAGAATGTAGTGGTGATGCAGGGTGATTGGAGGAAAATCGGAATGTAGTGGTGCATGGAGATTGGAGGAAAAGCATGTGAAGTTTTGACTGAAAGGTTTCAAAAATATATAATGTCACATCAGCCGAATGATTTCAGTCCCATCGCAGATTTTGCATGAGAAGTTGAATGGCAAGCAGAGACTACTTGTTGGCCTTTCCAGAGAGAAATACTTCATTCTTACACTGTAAATAAATCACACTCACCGTATTTAATTGTTTCTTCTTTAAATAATTATGTTTTCTTGTTCTTATTGTTATTGTTGTTGTTCTAGTTTTAATTACCTTTTGTTTGGCAGTGCAATCAAGTCCCAAGTCTCCCGGAAGTTCCGGGAGTCCGGGCTCCCTGAACCCTGCAAGTCGGATAAAATATCCTGGATTTTATACTATGCGAGGGAGTGTTTTTTTTTATATATATATATATATATATATATATATATATATATATATATATACAATGTGAGTGCATGCAGGCGAGACAATAACTCGTGCATCATACGTGGATCACTTCAATTATATTGCGCAGGCACGAGAGAGAGAAAGAGAGAGAGAGAGAGAGAGAGAGAGAGAGAGAAAGCCCCCCTGATAATCTCCCTGAAATGACTTTTTGGAACTTGGGATGTCTGTAAATAAACTGACACATTTTTATGCTGTACGGCAAATATGAGCTTTCCCTGTTTGAAAGACCACTAATCGCCACCAATCTAGAGATTAATTCTATGATTTGCCAACCTTGAAATTTACAGCGATAGAATTATGCAGCAGCTAAAACACAGGAACAAACCAAATGTGTCAGAGGGACGAGCTGCTGCACCTGAACACACAAAATGATTCGCTCAGTAACAACATGAGCAATTCAGCAAAACTATCTTTAGCCTCTGAGAGGCTTACTGTACAGTTTTGCTCCTGCTACTGCTGCTACTGTAAATGTGTGTGTGTGTGTGTGTGTGTGTGTGTGTGTGTGTGTGTGTGTGTGTGTGTGTGTGTGTGTGTGTGTGTGTGTGTGTGTGTGTGATAAATAAAGAGAGAGAGAGGTAAAGACATATTTCTTCTTTTGTGTGTATAAAGAAATGTGTTTGTGTGTGAGAGCAAGAGAGTAAATAACAGAGATACGGAATAAAGGATAGTGTGCACATGTATAGAGTACATTTGCAAAGTGTGTGTGTGTGTGTGTGTGTGTGTGTGTGTGTGTGTGTGTGTGTGTGTGTGTGTGTGCATTGCAATGAAGGGGAATCCATCATCGTCAGGCTTCTATTGATGTGAATGTCAGAGTCGGTAAGGACCGATCACACTGAGACGCAACACAAAGCACTCACTATAATTAGACACACACACACACACACACATGCAGTGTACTCCTGCATCATTGTGAACATGCACATGCATACAAATTTCCTCACAAACCACAAATATACACACACACACACACACTGATCTTGTTTGCACAACAGTGACATCATTCACATCTGAATGACTCAGAGCTGTTTGTCATTTCACCAAAATAAACCAGAAGCTGCATCCAAATCCACTTCCTGTTTACTAAATACTGAGCAATGTTTGCTCAACACTGTTTTAATTTAGTTTCCAAAGCACATTGCAATGTGCTTAAATTCCTGCAGAGGAACAAACCTGTACAGCAATGATTTCACCTCTTAACTGTTGACGTTATTATAGTGTTAATCAATGACTATGTGAGTGTCAAAACTATTTTGATGCATGACGTGGGGGCGAAGAATCAGTGGATACAAAGTGAAGGTGATGGTGACTCCACATCAGTTCTACTCATGCCAGCAAAATAACATGAGGCCAGTAATTTATCTTTTCATGCATTTCGCAAAATTAAAATACATTTTTTTCCCACACAGGCCTGTCTCAGTTTCCATGGAAACGTGAGGGTCTGACTAATTCCTGGAACAATCTTCAATAAATGTGATGGACCTTAGATACAGCAACAGGAAATAGTCTTTTACTTAGGGTGAGTGAAGTGAATGTTATGGTCCATCACATATTTAAATTAAGTATGATTTTAACGATACTACATAGAAATTCCATTAATGGCTTATGCTATAATTATCAAACAGCATATTGTTCTGTTTTGGGGTTTGTTTCCTTCCTGGTTCGCTAGTTAGTTGATCTCATTGATCGCTCAGCTGTGTTTGTGGAGGTTGATGATAGGACAGTTTGACAGCTGACATCTTTATTGGATTAGTTTAGGTGATTAAAAACATCTCCATCACTGGGAAAACATGACTCGTTACATTTCACACACAATCACATCATGTGACCACGCTGGTGGCCAGCGTGAAGGAGGCAGAGCCAGGCTGTTCTTCCACCTGCTACTGAGTCTCCTGACTAAATAAATAAAGTGTAAAATCACCAACATGTCCAGTTTGTTCCTTGTTACCAATACAATTCAATCCTCTAATAGCCTAAACCAAAAAAACATGTTACTGTTTGTGTTGTTGCATGTGTTTTCTGTTTTATTTTGAGGACTCATCTTCTTTCAGGTTTGGTAACTTCTTGTCTCTATTGCCTCCTCCCTGCCCCTCTGATTACTTTGACTATTTGGACTTTTTGGGTTCTGTCTGTGCTATTGCCTCCAGGGCCGGCTTGTGGCATAGGCAGTAGAGGCAAATTCTAAGGGCACCATCCATCCAGGGGGAACCAGAAATGGGGGATGAAAAAGGTTGGTATTATTATGTCCTAATTTAACTGTATAGAAAAGCCTATCCTTTTGATAATAATAATGGTATGTTACTTACCTAAAACTCCCCCTCCCCTTCCTCCTTCCCTCCTCTAATCAGACTTTACCTTCTGCTTTATGTTGCTTTTTGATGTGTCATAAAAAGCTCAAAAACATGTTGAAACATCACAAACTGTCTGACACTTGATACTAATAGTTGATCAAAATACTATTCATTTCCCTTTCTTTTATATATTATGGTTGTAAACCGAGCTGTTTGTTGTGTTAGTTCATATTGTCTGATGTGCGTTTATACTGTAAACTGTATAAACTTTACATCAGTGTACATTGTTCATGTTATCATGACATCAGAGTATATGTAGACTAGCAGTGTAAGTATTCAGTGTAAATATGCAAGGGGGGTGTCACCTAAAATCTTGCCTAGGGCACCAAATTGATTCAGGCCTGGCCTGGTTGCCTCCATGACCTCTTGGAATAAGCCAACATGATTTTGCATTACTGCTTTGGCATCCATGATGCTGTGCTCTGATCTGTCAACAGAGATGATACCGGCAGGAAAAGGGACATTTTTCACATGCACATCTCTTCCTGCCATTTCATGAACCTTACAGCTGGGACTCTTACAACTAATGGAAAATTTAATTTCCAGTGATGTAAGATACAAAGGCAACAGAGCTATCATCAAGCAATCACACATTTCCAACTTAAATAAAAGAAAATAGGATAAATTGATGTTACAAGAAGTAGAGCAGCAATTTAAAAGGAATCATTTCTTACAGGTGAGTAATTACTTATTATACATGCAAACAGACAGAACTGAGCTGTTGGACATTGTATTAATATTATAGATTGTGGATATAAATTACAAAGTAAAGCTGCAAAGCATTACTGCTTTAAAAAAAATGCCTCTGGTCAAATTTACATTAACATCCTGACATTAAACCAAACTCTCAAAAATACAAAAATCTCCTCTTTACTGTTGAATCAGTGGGAGAACAAGTTCTGTCTCGCCAGGGGAAAACATCACAAAATATCAACATATAAAACTAAATATTAATACATTCAGACTGTCCTGTGAAGCATAAAGAAGAGCAGGAAGACAAGAGGAGCTGATGACTCATATGCACAGTGAGGATGTGTTTTTATGTTTTCATACGCTGGCCTCCTTTTCTCTTTTTTTTTTGTATGTTTGAAGCGTTTTCAGGCTTCGGCTGCTCATCGAGGCCTCTTTCTCCGCGCCGGCTGCATCTGTTCACTCTGCCCCACGGGAACACAGCTGGGCTTCGGCCTTCATAGAACAATCCAGAGGAGAGAGAAGCAGAGGATGAAAGACACAGACAAGGAAAGACAATCACTTCTGCTTTCATAAACACCACATGTCTTCCATACACAATCCCAGAAGTCAGTGGACTAATAGTGTTGTAATTTAGATGAATACACCACAGGGCCGGAACCAATATGCTCTGCAGATGTTTGCTAAGATAACCCCGGTCAAGAGAGAAACACGGTTTAGCCCAGAAAACCAGAAGTAATTGGACAATTATAACCATGCAAAGCAAAATTACAAATGCCCAGTCACATCTGCAGAGCAGTAAAGCGAGTGGAGGGAGTTTAACACCAAAATGTTAGAAGCAATGTTTCATGCATGTAGGGACAAAACCAAAAAAGGTTAAACCAGACTAAAAATAGATATATCATGTTTTTGAGAAACATTTCATCATTTGGATTAGTCACGGATCCTGGACAACGTTAATTAGATTAATTTCAACCACCTGTGTTAGTCATTGTTAGTCAGTGCAGCTCTGTCGTCAGGCTCAGTCTAAGGCCTAGTCCACACCAACATATGTTTGAAACCAAACTTTTATGGCCCCTAGTTAAAAAAAAAAAAAAAAAAAAAAAAAAAAAAAAACTGTCCCCACAACCATTGTGACAGCACCACAAAATCTGGCTCAAACAACAAGCTTGTTCCAGATGAGCCAGGCCTATACAGAATCAATCACAGGTGACCACTGCACAATTCATTCTGACAATAATATTCTGATGAGATCAAGGCGGCTGCAGTTTCTCAAGCCAATATACTCCAATATACTCTATGATAACGAATAAAAATCAATAAATAAAGTATTATAAGAAACATTTTGTTGCTTGTTATACGGTTGATTCAGTAATTCAATTCTCAGTCAGTCAGTCAGTCATTTTCTATACCCGCTTAATCGTCATTAGGGTCGCAGGGGTCCCAGCGCGTTACGGCGAGAGGCAGGGATACACCCCAGATGGTCGCCAGCCAATCGTGGGGCACACACACCATTCACTCACACACTCACACCTATGGGCAATTTAGAGTTGCCAATTAACCTCAGCATGTTTTTGGACTGTGGGAGGAAGCCGGAGTACCCGGTGAAAACCCACACAGACATGGGGAGAACATGCAAACTCCACACAGAAAGGTCCCAGACCCAGGACCAAGGAGGTCTTGAACCTGCAACCTTCTTGCTGTGAGGCAACAGCGCTAACCCCTGCGCCACCTTGTCGTAATTAGGGCCCGAGCGGCGACTGCAAGGCAGTCGCGGTACACGAGGCCCTATTCTTCGTTTGACACTTCAGATTTTTTCCGCGTAATCAACTGCCTTTTTGGGGGCCTGAACATACATGAAAACTCACCAAATTTGGCAGCTGCATCGGGCCTGGTGAAAATTTACGTATTTTATAGGATTTGAATATGGGCGTGGCAAAATGGCTCTATAGTGCCACCTAACATTTTTCAAAAGAACACCCTCACCATATAGTTTCACATAGAGGAACGAAATTCGGCACACACATGTATCAGGTCAAGACGGACAAAAAAGACCCGGGTACCGATAGCCTAACTCCAACAGGAAGTCCACTATCTTGAATCGAACATCGCCAAAAGTTGCAGAAATCACTGTTTGCAGGCATTGTACTTTGGCGAACTAGTCCTAGGAAATTGCCAACAGCGACTTCAAATTTTGGTTGTAGCATCTAAAGGGCTTGATCATGAAAAATCATTGAAATGGTGAGTTTTCATCGGAGGGCGTGGCCTCGGCGAGGCCTCAAATTCTGATGTTTCGCCATGAAAAAGGAAGTTGTGTTTTCTCCATGAAAGGAACATTCAAACTGCATGAAATTGATGGTGTATGATGCTGGTCCCGCCCTGAACACGTGTATATGTTTATATTCACGCCACAACAGACCGCCCCCTGCTGGCAGCAGGAAGTCACTGTCGTCACGCTTTAATGAATTTCTCAGAGGAAATTATGGATAACCACTTCAAATTGTGTTTCTGGCATGTCAAGCCCTTTGTGATGAAATGTGTTTAATACCATGAGTTTTCATTGGAGGGCGTGGCCTCGGCGAGGCGGCAAGTTTCCATCCCTCGCCATGTGACATTAACTCATCATAACTTCCACATGCTATATTCTATCTGCACCAAATCTCTGATGCTTCATAAGGGTCCTGCCCTGAACATATTTATACACTCATATTCACTTACACTCATAGCGCCCCCTATTGGTAGCAGGAAATAACTTTCAAATGTAAAGCCCCATGCTTTATCTTTAACCTAGACTTACGAAATTCAGCAGACACATGGAGTACTTCAGGATGGACAAAAAAGCCTCTTGGATCCATATCCTAAGTCCAACAGGAAGTCGGCCATCTTGAATTGAACGTCAGCGAAATCGCCATTTGCAGGCGTCGTACTTTGACGAACTAGTCCTAGGGATTTATCAGCAGTGACTTCAAATTTTGGCTGTGGCGTCTAAAGACGTCAATGATGAAAAGTTATTGAAATGGTGGCTCTAAAGGTTAGGGCGTGGCCTCGGCAAGGCCTCAAATCCTGATGTTTCGCCATGAAAAAGGAAGTTGTGATTTCTCCAGGAAAGGAACATCCTAACTGCATGAAATTGATGGTGTATGATGTTGGTCATGCTCTGAACACGTGTACGTGTATATATTCACGCCACGTCAGACCGCCCCCTGCTGGCAGCAGGAAGTCACTGTTGTCACGCTTTAATGAATTTCTCTTAGGTAATAACCCACAAACAGGTCAAATGGTGGTTGTGGCATGTCAACACCTTTGTGATGACATGTGTTTAAAACCATGAGTTTTCAGTAGAGGGCGTGGCCTCGGTGAGGCCTCAAATTCTGATGTTTCGCCATGAAAAAGGAAGTAGCTATTTCTCCAGGAAGGGAACATACAAACTGGATTAAATTGGTTGTGTATGACCTCAACCCTGCCCTGAACACATCTGCATAGTTATCCCTTGACGGAAACAGTGGAGGGCGTGGGCGTGGCCAGGTGAATAATTTCGATCCCACGCCATGTGTCATTAACTTATCATAACTTCCACTTGCAACTTCCTATCTGCATCAAATCTCTGATGCTTCATAAGGGTCCCGCCCTGAACATATTGATACACTCATATCCACTCACACTCATAGCACCCCCTATTGGTAGCAGGAAATAACTTTCAAATGTAAAGCCCCATGCTTTATCTTTAACCTAGACTCACGAAATTCAGCACACACATGAAGTAGGTCAAGACAGACAAAAAAAGCCTCTTGGACCCATATCCTAAGTCCAACAGGAAGTCAGCCATTTTGAATTGAACATCAACAGAAACGCTGTTTGCAGACATAATATCAGGGTTTATCAGCAGCAACTTCAAACTTTGGCTGTGACATCTAAAGACGTTGATGATGATAAGTTTTTGAAATGTTGGCTCTACAGTTTACGGCGTGACCATGGTGACGCCTCAAATTCTGATGTTTCGCCATGAAAAAGGAAGTGGCGATTTCTCCAGGAAATGAGCATACAATCTGGATGAAATTGATTGTGTATGATAGTAGTCCCGCACTAAACATGTGTATATGTTCATATTCACATCACGTAAGACCGCCCCCTGCTGGCAACAGGAAGTCACTGTCGTGACGCTTTAATAAATTTATCCTAGAGAATAACCTGCAACCGCTTCAAATTGTGTCTCTAACATCTCAAGAACTTTGTTATGAGAAAGTTTACAAACTGTGACAATTCAGTAATGGGTGTTAGTGTTGCGAGACAGCGAATTACGCTGCCTCTCCCTCAGACAGGGACTTCAGATAGTTTCAACATATTGCCATATGATCGCCCCGACACAAAGCAAACACACATGCTCTGACTCGCCCATACCCCGACCGCTCATACCCCGACTCGCCCATACCCCGACCGCCAATACCCCGCGAGGGCCCTTCAATGCTGCTTGCAGCGCTAGTTCAATTCTATTGTGTGATTAATAATTCAGAATTGTATATATATTTATATCTATATATGTATATATATATAACAAATAACAAAATAAATATAGCATATATATATATATATATATATATATATATATATATAAACAGTTATCATTGATGACTGTTTTATATAGAAATGTGTACATTTTTGAATTATTTATTGCTAATTCATAGAGAAATAAGCAAAGAATTATGTGGAAGGAGGAAGATGAAGATATGAAGATAAACAAATGTTTAAATACAATTCATTGAGAAGGAGCGGGATTTAGTAACTTCGGACTTCGTCCCGCACTTTTTCAGATTAAAGAATTTAATTGAATATGTAAAATAAATGATTGTGTTGTTTTCTTTTTACAAGTTGCCTTTCTTTTCTTTTGTCAATTTTTGTATAAGTTCTTGTTTTGCTTATTTAATACATATTTATATGTATACATATGTATATATTTAGAAGTGTATGCTAACCACTCGCTAAATAACAGAGCCTTAATCATCCATCCTCTGCAAACTACTAGCAGAGACATTAAGCAAATGTGAACATATTAGGGGGGGGCTTTATTAGGAAAATTAATCTAAATAATTGGAGGTTTTGTAATTAATTTACCGCAATTAATTGCATAACAATATTTGCCCCAAAAGCAACATTTATTTTATGTAAATGAATTTTAGTTGGAGCGCATTTTTTCATTCTTTTATTATTTTTATGTTTAATTTTCTTATCTTCAACCACTGATAGTGGTCTTCAGTTCTGGGAAATTCGTGATGTTGACTTATTCATTTTCTTCCTGATGAAGCTGGTCATTTGTTCAGGTTTGGGCTGCTTGCTTGTACTTGAACCAGAACAAGAACTGCCAACAGATCTAGAATTTCTGTGCTTACTGTGCTATTTTTTTGCATTTAAATGCATTTAAATGTCATCGAAGGGTTGGTGCTTCTGTGATATGCAAACTCTCGTCTGCACAGTTTGCAATAAATAACGTCATTATCAACCCTTTCTTCTGGTTGTTTTTTGAACAGAAATTTACCATCAAGCATGGTTGGAGCAGCAGCCATGTGCATCAGTATAACTGATGTGAACCACCACATGGTGACTGACAAACGTTCTGTTTTGTTTGCAATACAAACTGCGTTAAAATGCATTAATATATATCTTAAAGTGTTACTTTCTTTGTAACTAATTAATTGTAATTAATTTGTTAATGTCTCACTTCTATATCTGTGACTTCCTGTATATTCTGCTTTAACGACTTCACTGCAATTTGTCTTCACCACCCCCTGCTGCTGCTGCCTGCTCTCGTCTTCTTTGCAGGCGAGATGCAGCTCATCTCGAATGAGCCTAATGTCACACACATGCCAGAGCAGTAGGTGGTGATATGACCGTAGCAGTGGCGATTTGTGATCTTTCAAACAGGGGAAGCTCATATTTGCCGTACATCATAAACATGTTATTTATAGACATTCCAAGTTCCAAAAAGTCATTTCAGGG
This sequence comes from Lepturacanthus savala, assembly GCA_030544235.1. Taxonomy (NCBI): domain Eukaryota; kingdom Metazoa; phylum Chordata; class Actinopteri; order Scombriformes; family Trichiuridae; genus Lepturacanthus; species Lepturacanthus savala. Next base: position 31,530,248 of record CM060464.1, read on the forward strand.
GGATGTTTTTCATTTATCGCGATGTTTACCAGAACTTCTGGGAGACTTGGCCCAATGTTAGTATTGTTTGCCATCATCTCTGCTAGCTGGTCACTCGGACCTAGCCGAGTATGATTGCACTATTGAACAAAAGGTAATTAAAACTAGAACAACAACAATAACAATAATAACAAGGAAACTTTCATATTTATAGAACAATGAAATATGTGAGTGTGGTTTACTTACAGTGTAAGAGTGTATTATTTCACTCTGGAAAGGCCAACAAATAGTCTCTGTTTGTCAATTGACTTCACATGGAAAATGGGACTGAAATCATGCAGCTGAGGTGACGTCATGCAGACATCCCATGTCTCCCGGAAGTTCTTGAGAGTGACTTTGTGATGCCCTCGAGTCAGGTAAAATATCCCGGATTTTATACTATGCAAGTGTTTTTTTTATAAATATGCAATGCGATTGAGAGCGTGCAGGCAAAACAGTAACTTGTGCATTATACGTGGATCACTTCAATTGTGCAGGGACGTGAGCGAGAGAGAGAGAGAGAGAGAGACGCGATCGATAAACATCTCCCTGAAATGACATTGGAACCTGGGGTGTCTGCGTTATATAGTTTTGAAATCTGTCAGTCAAACTACATTCTGCTTTTTCTCCAATCACCATGCATCACCACTACATTCTGATTTTCCTCCAATCACCATGCGGACGCTCAGCGTCCAGGCCAGCCCACACTCCATTGACTCCCAGAGACGCTCAGCGTCCGGGCGGGCTCAAATTTTCAGCATTTATCCAATGAAAATGCAATGAAAAAAAAAAACCATTCACTCTCAGAGACGCTCAGCGCCTATGGGGAAATGCATTGACCAGAGACCAGGAAGCGGTATGGGAATGTACGGACATGTAATTTATTTATTTACAAGTAGCTGATTCTGAAAGAACTTGTCTTCAAGATGAACATGTTCTAACAGATTTATAGTCAATAAAATGTAAATACAGCTGCACAAATTTGTCCATTTATTTTTTGACAGGGCAGGGGAAGTTCAGCTTCCCTTGCAGTCTTAAAGAAATTGCCACTGGACTGTAGTCATATTTTGTGGTCGGTCTGCTGTATGTTATTGTACTGTTTCTTTTTTCTAATTCCATGTGCAAATAGATTTATGCCATACCTTTGCAGCTGTTGGTGGGAAGGCTCTAAACCCTGGCATGTGATTGGCTGACATGGAGAACACCTGATATTTAAGAGGCCAAGATAGCAGCCATCAGCGGTCAGAAGGCACTCTTCATCCTCCTCTTTTCCCAACTGGCAGCATACAGTTACATTGTGTTTTTGTTCTTTTTTTTAATCAGTAAGGGTGGACTGTCAGTTTAGTTAATCTTGTTTTCTCCTGGGAGGTAAGTCCTTGTCATTTGTTTTCTTAGTTTGGTTAGGTTTGTTTCTCCTTTTCTAGACAGCATCATTGTTTGTTATTTTTGCCTTAGTCCACCCTCAACCTTTACTACTCAGTGTTACCCCTTTGTTGTAAGAGGTAACAGAAAATAAATACTTTCATTTCTTTTGTTATTGTAAATAAATATGTTTTGTTATATTCATATTATTTATACTTGTTTGTGGCTGCTTGGGACTTGGGGAAGATGGGACCCTTTGAAGTTATGCCCTAGGCCCCTATACTGGAGCATAACAGAGGTGATAACACTAATACAGGAAAGCCATTTTCACATCAGAAGTCAGTTCTGTCCCAAACAACAAACCAAACAAGCTTCAGTCATATTGGCCAGTTAAATTTAACATTTACTGAGTAACATGAGTCCTACTTCTACTACTTGTACTTTATAATGTGTCTACCAAGTAGACGCCCTGGATTCAAAAAATCCAACATCATAACAGTATACAAATGGTCACAGCCCTCATCAGGTTGTCAGTAATATCACCAACATAAGTTATAATCATCTGCGGTAGGACATAGCCATAGCTTAAATATATAGATCAATCACTTTATATATATATATATTTTTTGCTTGTTTTCTCTCCAGCAGCTTGTTATATTGTGTTGCATTCAACCCACTGAGCATGAAACATGGGGGAAACACATAAAAGACAAAAAAGCCATGGGAGTAGGCTTCTATTAAATATATATACACTCACCGGCCACTTTATTAGGTACACCATGCTAGTAACGGGTTGGACCCCTTTTGCCTTCAGAACTGCCTCAATTCTTCATGGCATAGATTCAACAAGGTGCTGGAAGCATTCCTCAGAGAGTTTGGTCCATATTGACATGATGGCATCACACAGTAGGCGCAGATTTGTCAGCTGCACATCCATGATGCAAATCTCCCATTGCACCACATCCCAAAGATGCTCTATTGGATTGAGATCTGGTGACTGTGGAGGCCATTTGAGTACAGTGAACTCATTGTCATGTTCAAGAAACCAGTCTGAGATGATTCCAGCTTTATGACATGGCGCATTAGCCTGCTGAAAGTTGCCATCAGAAGTTGGGTGCATTGTGGTCATAAAGGGATGGACATAGTCAGCAACAATACTCAGGCTGTGGCGTTGCAACAATGCTCAATTGGTACCAAGGGGCCCAAAGAGTGCCAAGAAAATATTCCCCACACCATTACACCACCACCACCAGCCTGAACCTTTGATACAAGGCAGGATGGATCCATGCTTTCATGTTGTTGACGCCAAATTCTGACCCTACCATCCAAATGTCGCAGCAGAAATCAAGACTCATCAGAGACCAGGCAACGTTTTTCCAATCTTCTATTGTCCAATTTTGATGAGCTTGTGCAAATTGTAGCCTCAGTTTCCTGTTCTTAGCTGAAAGGAGTGGCACCCAGCGTGGTCTTCTGCTGCTGTAGCCCATCTGCCTCAAAGTTCGACGTACTGTGCGTTCAGAGATGCTCTTCTGCCTACCTTGGTTGTAACGGGTGGTTATTTGAGTCACTGTCGCCTTTCTATCAGCTCGAACCAGTCTGGCCATTCTCCTCTGACCTCTGGCATCAACACGGCATTTCCGCCCATATTTTTTCTTTTTTGGACCATTCTCTGTAAACCCTAGAGATGGTTGTGTGTGAAAATCCCAGTAGATCAGCAGTTTCTGAAATACTCGGACCAGCCCTTCTGGCACCAACAACCATGCCACGTTCAAAGTCACTCAAATCACCTTTCTTCCCCATACCGATGCTCGGTTTGAACTGCAGGGGATTGTCTTGACCATGTCTACATGCCTAAATGCACTGAGTTGCCGCCATGTGATTGGCTGATTAGAAATTAAGTGTTAACGAGCAGATGGACAGGTGTACCGAATAAAGTGGCCGGTGAGTGTATATATATCATAATTTATTTTGAAAAAATGTTGTGGTGGGGACAAAATCCTGTTTTTAGAAATTCAGTTTTAGAAGAATAATCCGTCCTCTTTAATGCTCTCAGATCTTAGTGAATGTAATCTATGCAATTTAGTTGCTTTCTTAAGAACAAAATCCTCCCAAAAATTAAAAGGTCACCCAAGTCTGCTGCTTTCTGATATTTCAAGCTGTTGGTGGGAAAAGCTGCAGTACAGATGAGCCCTTCTCCTGCAAAGTAAAAATAAATAAAGCCGATAAAGCAGAATGTTTCCTCTGACTTGGGACCTACCATGTCTGTCGGCTCCATTTACCTGATTTACATATTGATCCAATCACAACATCAAGACAACGAGCTTGATAAGCATACTGTGTCTGTGCTCAAATCTTCTAATTATCCAGATACAGATAATAAAATAACTAAAGATCAGATTCACAGAGCTTAAATTAATCAAACTGGCTGAGGAGATTTAGACTTTTTATTTTGACAATGTCAAGCTGAGCTGCAGCATTTAATGATTTTCAGTCTCCTCTTTGAACATATAATGGGATTCAGAAACTGATTTCAATAAAATGACTGCTTGGGTTGTTCCTGACAATAAGTATTTCCATCAGGAGAGACAAGATAATTGTTTATTATACAGCTGATATTGATAATCTTGTCAAAAGTCTTCAGCGTTGAGAGTCTACAGGGAGATTTAGAAATGGAGGGACATCAGCCCTGGGCTGCAGCAAGATAAATCCCCCTCTGGACCAGGCAACTGGTGCTGGAGGCTGATGAGTCTGCTGAGACGGTTAAAGCTGATGAGGTTGATGAAGTGACAAAACTGATGAATCTGCGAAGACCAGGCAGCGATGAGGAGGTGGAGGACTGCAACACTGCAACAGCAAGAACACAGGTGGAAAGAGAGAAAACATATTTAAAAAGACTGGAGCAAGATTCCAGGTGAAGAACGAAGGTGTGTCGCAGTGATGCTGCTTTTTAATTAATGATTCTGTGCAAAGACAGGGAGGGAAAAAATCACAGAACAAGCTTCTGAACTTTTACTGAAGCTCCATTTTGTCTTTTTGGTGGAGTATTACTATTAAAATAGTAGCCTACTATTTAAATAGTTTAGATAAACCATGAGTCACCATGGATAAACATCAATGTAAAGTTTTCCCCTTTAATAGAAAACATTCAGTTAATGTTGCATAAACCAGGAAGAAGCTAAAACTCAAAATCGTTTGAGCACCAACGTGTCACGCGGTGAGGTCATGTTGGGTTTTGTCTTGTCATTTTGTCTTGTCATTTCCTGTTTTATTTTGAAAGATAACTCTCCTCTCGTTTCAGGTCACTTGCCCTTCCTCATGTGTCATCGGTCTGATTGTCGGCCCCGCCCTGATTGTTTCCACCTGTTCCCCATTAACCGGTGTATATCTTGTCTGCGTCTCCCCTTGTCTTGTGCCGAAGTGTTTCGTCTTGCGTTCACCAAAGCCCTGTTCCCAGTTTCTAAAGCCATAGCCTTGTTGTGCTTGTTTCTTTGTTTTTTGTAGCTCGTAGGAGTGATTTTCTGTTGTAGATTTGTAGCCTTTTGTTTTCCCTCGTTAGTATAGTTAATGTTTTCCAGCCGGTTGTTTTCCTCTTTATGAGCGATTTTGATTTGGATAATTTTTATAGTATAAAGTAGGACTCGATGATTTCAGTTAATGTTTTTTCAGCCCTTTTGTTTTCCTCTTTATGAGTGATTTTGATTTTAATAACTTTTATAGGGTAGATTAATAATCAGGATTTATTCAGTTAATGTTGTTTAGCCTTTTTGTTTTTCCTCGCAAAGAGTGATTTTGAGTTTGATAAATTTTATAGAACAGATTAGCCTTCTTTTCCTCTTAGGAGCGATTTTCATTTTTTTCTAGCCTAGGCCTGCCTTTCATAGCCTCACTCTGTCGAGGGATCTTTTGCCTGAAATAAAGAGACTCACCAAACACCTCTGCACCTGAGTTCATATTTACGACCGGTACTGACACAACATAAATAATTAGACCTGATTATTTAGGAATTTCAATCTAATTTTATTGGATTATATTTTATATAATATATAATTGTTTGTAATAGTATCACTCTGGTGGCCATACTCGTGCCATACTAAAACTAGGTGTCAGCCCTGTTCATGACAGATTTCAAATAATACTCAGATCCCAGCTGATTCCAAACCTGGCCTGAGAAAGATTTTTTGTCCCTTTAAAACCCATGGAATGTCCTAGTCTGTTGGTTTTCTGGTTAATTTTCTGTTTCCTGTTTGTGTCTATTTCCTGTTTTATTTTAGAATGGTTTCTCCCTTTGTTTATAGTCCCCTTTTACTTTTTGTTTGATGTTTTTTCAGCTGTGTCTTATTTCCTCACCTTTTCTATACCCACTCATTTCTCACTAGGGTTACAGAGACCAGCCTATCATGGGGCACAGACACACTCATACCTACAGGCAATTTAGAGTCTATGGTTAATCCAAGCATACTTTTGGACTGTGTGAGGAATCTGGAGAATCCAGAGAAACTCCAAACTTCACACAGAAAGGTCCCAGCTCAAGGACTTGAACCTGTGACCTTCTTGATGTGAAGCAACCATGCTACCCACTGCCTCACTGTGTTGGTCTCCTAGGGCTGTCTGGAGTGATAAGTAGATTTCATCCATGAATCTGTCAAATTTGAGTTTCTACATGCAAAACTGCAGAAGGGCCTTTTTTAAATCTAGTGTTAAAGAGGAATCTGCTCATATTATTCAGGATAGAACTAATTCATGAGGAAAAAATGTGTCTAATCGACTGACAAATCTGTGTAATCCCTCACCCTATCTCCTCAGGAATTAGCTCTTTGTGTATTTGATCAATGGTTTTGATTTGAGTCTTTGTCTGATTGCCATGCTATGTTACATGTTGTCTCTATGTGTTTCTGGGCTTTATAAGATTCCCTCATTACATCCAGTTGGTCTGCTAAAAATGTTTGTTTTTTTTTTGTCACAGACTTTATTAAATTACGGTCACAAAAATGCACATCACTTTAATTTCTCCTTCATAGGCATATGTGTGTATGTGGGCGTGTGTGTGTGTGTGTGAGTGAGGAGCATCCACCGGTGCTGTCAGCACTAAATGCGGCGACCTCATTTCATAAAGTGAGTAAAGACTAAAGACTAAAGAAACACTACTGACTAAAAGTAGACTAAAATAATTGGGATTTTCTTTGACAAAAACTAGACTAAAATACCAGGACTTTTTGTTGACTAAAATGTGACTAAACAAAAAATAATACAAGTTGGCTAAATATGACTAAAACTAATACAGGAATGTGACACAGAACTAAGACTAAAACTAAATTGAAAAATATCCAATAAAATTAACACTGTATCCAACAATTCACGTCATTAGAAATGGATCTAAAATATCAAACCAAAACAAAAGAGAAATCAGTGTTTTCTCTACTGAGTAGAAAAAGTTAAGATACATGAAGTCAAAACACTAGAGAAGAGCAGTGGATTCTTCTAACTACCACACACACACACACACACACACACACACACACACACACACACACACACACACACACACACACACACACACACACACACACACACTATTAGATATAAACCTGAGGTCAGCAGCTTCATATTCTGATTGTTGTTGGTATCTGAGGTTGCAGTGTCTGACATCAGCAGTGCATCAGCAGTCATTGATAAACTGAATTGACCAAAGATCAATTTGATCTTCACAGCTGTGATAAAAAACATGTCTTTTTTTACCCTGTTAGAAAATATGTAGCCTATATTTAGCTCCAAATTCGTATTTAGGTCATAAGTAATTACAGAGGATAAACTTGTAATCTTTGGGTTTTTGGAAAAAAACTGCTCCTTCAGAATACATTTTAATAACACTTGGTGCAGGATTTCCTCATTGGACACTTCAAACAGTTGGAGTGCAGCTTGCGGCACTTGTGTCTCTTAATTCCTGGTCTTCAATTTTCAAAAGACACTTTTGTTCTTCTATTGCTGCAAGAACCATACACGTCCACTTGTTTAACTCAAAGACTGAACCGAACAGAAGCGGCTCACTGCCAACAGCAGCAGCTGAAGTTTTACTGAGTTCATATTTAAGGCCAGGTAGTTCTCAAAGTTTGAATCTGCTGAGTCTGCACAAAAAGAGGACATTGGAATAAAAAGCTAAATGTTTTTAACCATAAGATTTATATTTCTTCTTTCTCCTTGGGTAAGAAATGTCTAACCTTTTCTCAGAAGATTACTATGCATTACAAGTAATGAGAAACTGGAGAAAGCAAAGGTCAATTTTTTTCTCCACTGTTTTTCTTTTCTTTTCTGAATTTGAATATAATTATCTTATAATTAGACATCAATCAAATGGTGAATCATGTGTCACCAAATTCCTGAAATTTTCAAAAGTTTACTAGAAACTTGCCTTTTTACTCCTGTTTCATAGAGAAATGTTTGTCTGATCTGATGGACGATGAGATCATTCGTCCATTTTCTGAAACCATTAATGTTTCAAAAGTCTTTCAACATTTTCTTTTTCCTCCATCTTACGGAGCACTAAGTTGGAACCATTGGTGCTTTAAGAACAGTTTCATGCTCATAATCCAAAAGTCTTAATCTCCAGATATCAGAGATCTTCTCATTTTCCATCACATACAGCTTCAATAAACCAGGTCAGGCCTTGCTCAAAAAAGAGATCATTTGATTTCAAGCTACATGCCTGGTTAAATAAGGTGAAATACAAAAACAAAACAAAACTGCTCAATCACACAATATGAAAGAAAGTAAATGCTTCAAGTTAGTTATTGAAGCTGAACATAGACTGATGGTGAAAAATACATCTAGGAAACAGGGAGGTGATGCTATGACAATCAATATGTAAAATACAGCTCACTGGAAACAAAATATTCTAAACCCAAGGTTCCCTCCTGTGTCTAGGGCTCATTCATTCATTCATCTTCTATATCTGTGCATTCCTCATTAGGGCTGTGAGAGTCTGCTGGAGAGGCAGGGATACACCCCAGATGGTCGCCAGCCTACCATGAGGCACATACACTGTTCATTCACACACTCACACCTATGGGCAATTTAGATTTTCAAACTAATCTCACCATTTTTTGGACTGTGGGAGGAAGCTGGAGAATCTGGAGAAAATCCACTCAGACACGGGGAGAAGATGCAAACTCCAGACAGAAAGGTCCCAGACCGCAATCTTGAACCTGTGACCTTCTTGCTGTGAGGCAACAGTGTTAACCACTGCCCCACCGTGTTGGTCTCCTAGGGCTGTCTAAAGTAAAGACAAATTGATAAGTAGATTTCATCCAAGACTCTGTCAAATTTGAGTTTCTACATGCAAAACTGCAGAAGGGCCTTTTATAAATCTAGTGTTTAAGAGAGGTGTCCTCATGTTGTTCAGGGTAGAACTAATTCATCAGGAAAAAATGTGACTAATCGACTGACAAATCCTTAGTCGATAAGATTAAACCAATGGATTAATGGACTGGAAGGGTCAGCATTAGAGTAGCAGGAGGAAATGTAGTCTACGATGTTTCCTCCCATATCTGTGTGTTCTGCAGAGTAAATCCCACAGCTCAGCAGATCACAGGATTTGTTCGAACATTCCCCATGTTGATGCCTCCAAGATGAACTTGTGTTGCAGGAAGTGGCTCGGTTTTGAGTTCACAGGAAGTAATGTAATCTCTTTGCTGTGCTCTTTTGAATGAACCTCTAGGTACAAACCTGCTGGAAAGGTAAAGGAAAACATTGCACATTTAAAGTTTCAGACTTTACACCATAATTCACATTCATTAGGCCTGATGTCATGACATTTCAATCATAGTTCCTCCTGCTCTTCTGCTGTCAGGTTTTATCAGCATCTCCCTCAATTTCAGCTACAGTGGATAATTTAAGAAGAGCAGTATGACTTGTTTTTTTCTGTCATGTGACTCACTCAGTATGTGCTGCTTGCTGTATTTTATTTTTATATTTTTCTATACTTTAATCCAACGTGCCTGTGAGTAACATTGACCCGTTTTGTGTTTGTAATCACTAGTAGGTTCACATGCAACCCCCGGGCAGGAAGTTAGTGCACTGGCAGCCGCCACTGACAAAGTCAAAAATTGCTTCACATCATTCTGTCAGTTGTCTTTGTTTTGCATCAGTGAAATAAAATGCTTCAGTTATATTACTGACTTTCCTAATGTTACAAATCACCTTCCTTCTTTCTTTAAAATGGCTGCTTTATGATAGCATGCTACAGAAAGTTGTAGCACAGGTGTCGTCTAGAGATGCTACGACATCCTGAGTTTTTATGTGGAATACGTAGTAAAGTTGGCAGCATTTCAAAAGTTGTTCAAAAGTATGCATCTTTGGCACTCACATGTCTAATAGAAGCTTTTACAAGTGGATGCACTATCAACAACATGACTTGATTTACTTTACTAAGATAGAAGCTGCTAACGAGGCAGTGTATGTGGCAACACATGTTTAACACATCCTGATTGAAAAGTGGTAATAATGAACAAGTTTTTCATGATGCTGATGTTTGGGAAGAATCCTAAAGGAATCTGAGGAGAAATTTGAAGAAGTTAAGATGTAAAATTCATGTGTGAGTGTGTGGACTATCATTCATAAGAAACATGGAGGCAGTAAAACTACATTTAGCTAGAAAACCTTGAACATCAGCAGTGGCTTTTAGTACTTCTAATCATTCTGTTGTAATTATTATTATCATCATTCATTCGTTTTCTATTATTATTATTATTATTATTATTATTAATTTGTCTTAAAGGACCAAATTTTTTAACTGAAACCCTGGCTAAAGAAAGGAGAATAAAGTCATATTTTGAGGGGCTTTTTTAAGCTTAATCCATTTAAAAAACACCATTGCAGCCCTGATGTTGCAATAATCCTGTATGTTGCATTTGTCATTAACCATCCTCCAAAACTGAGCAGATAATAATGAACTAATCATTACTTAACGACTCATTAATGCAGGATTTCTAATAACTCATTGTTGCCTGCTCTATATTGCTCCATTAGGAATTATTAGGGAAGAACTTATTAATAATTCCTGCTGCTCCTGATTTGTTCTTCACTTGTTTTTTAATTAACTAATCTCTCATTAATCATTAGCTACTCTGTGAAATTCTTCATTTGTTACCTGATAACTACACACTGTTGTGTCCTTTATTGTAAAGTGTAAAACTCTGCAGCAGATTAATCAAAGACCTGGTTCTGATGTCACGACACTGGCTTCAGATCCACTTTAGGCTTTGATTCAAGATCCTCCTCCTCATCTATAAATGGTCTCACTCCAGAGTATATTAATTAATTAATATTTATTAATGAAGTACTAAGCCTCACCCCTCAGGTCATCTGAGTGAAGTCTGCTGATTGTACCTCATTCAAGACTGAAAACACAAGGGGCCTGAACATTTTCTGTCCTGGTTTCAGGCTTTGAACAGACTCCACTGGGAGTCAGGTCAGTAAACTCTCCTGTTTTACTGTATTTAACGGTGTCATTACAACATTACGTCTCCAAACCCAGTGTCAGTGAGTTGGTTAGGCACATGTTTAAATGTTGTTTGTTCTTTGCTTAAATTTCTTGTTTTAAGACCTGTTGGTCTAGCCTCTTTTATATAAAACCAAATTAATTTAAATTAGCTTTGTTCAACAGCAGTGTATTATAGATGTCAATCCCATGGGTTAATATTCAGTGTTTACTGGTTGAATTATATTCATGTTGCTTTTTCAGTCAGTCAGTCAGTCAGTCATTTTCTATACCTGCTTATTCCTCATTAGGGTCGCAGGGGTCTGCTGGAGCCAATCCCAGCACGTTACGGCGAGAGGCAGGGATACACCCCAGATGGTCGCCAGCCAATCGTGGGGCACACACACCATTCACTCACACATTCACACCTACGGGCAATTTAGAGTCTCCAATTAACCTCAGCATGTTTTTGGACTGTGGGAGGAAGCCGAAGTACCCGGTGAAAACCCACACAGACACGGGGAGAACATGCAAACTCCACACAGAAAGGTCCCAGACCCAGGACCAAGGAGGTCTTGAACCTGCGACCTTCTTGCTGTGAGGCAACAGCGCTAACCCCTGCGCCACCATGTTGCCCATGTTGCTTTTTATGTAATGCAATTTTTTCTGTAGTGTTTCATATAAGTTTTAAGTTATTTTTCATTCCGTCATTTGCAATATCTTTGCACAATAAAAAAATATCATATCGTGAAATATCAGTTTATGTTTCTGTAAACCACAGATATCATATCAAAAGCATATTTAAAAAAATGTTGATATTCAGTGTGTCTGCAGAAACATAAACTGTCAATGTTTCCTCTGGAAACTGAGTTTCTTAAAAACTGTGTTAATGTGGGTGAAATTATCACTTCATTGCATGTTATTACATTTAAATTCTGTAATTGATACCAGGATTCTGTGCACTTGTTATATTTTCACACTAAGGTCTGTATGTGTAATATAATCCATATATTGCATATTATATATAATACTGTGAGTACAATTGAGTGGAGACGTGTAGATGCCTGTGTTTTCTTATTCCTGTGAAGATTAAATCCCATGGATCCTCAAATCCAGTGTGAGTCTCTACACTCGAAGCCTTATACAATACAAGAGCAGAAATCTGCTATATGTGCAATTTAATTTATTCAGGCAACACACAAAATCAGTTTCAATGCATGTGAGCCTCTCAGACCGTGTATATGGTCAAGTAGTACATATTTTCTTGTGTGTGTGAGTAGAGTTGTGTTTTTGACCCATTAATTCTCTGGTGGGATCGGAGCTTACCTCTCTGTTGGCTGCCTAAATATTTCATGATATTATTCACCTGGAAGCATATGGCTGTGTGACCTGACTCCTGTTAGAGCCGTCAGGTCAGTGTTCTGCTGGATGTGTCCAGTCTGGCCAGAATAAATAAATAAATAGGATCAAACACAGGGGACTGTGGACTGTTCTTTGTGTACAATTTTTTCCCCTTTTTTCCTGCCCCTTTTTATCTTTAGGCATTTTGCTACAAGATAAAAATGTAAGAAACAATATGTGACATGTAAAAAATTTGTCATTTTCTTATATATTTTATATCCATATATATTGCACCTATATACAGTATGGACATATATATGTACATAATATAGAGTCATTTTAAATATGTCACAAAAAAACAAACTTATATCAAAGCCTATATGTTTATATAGGTTATTTCTATGTGGGAGGTTTGTGACCTTATATTACACCTATATACATTATGTATACATATATGTACATAAAGCAGAGAAATGTTATATACAGTATGTCATATTCAAAACTTCTATCAAAATATGTTTATATAGGTTTTTCTGTGTGGGGGATTTGCAACCTTTTTACTATTCCACCATGTGTTCCTCCGCTGTTTCAGTCCCTTCCAAAAAAACTTTAACAGAAAAATTCCAGACACAGCCGAGGGCCAAAATGCTATGGGCCCCTCGATTATTTGATAGCACTAACAGTAGAGATAGCCAGAAAGAGGGGAGTCAGAGCCTTATAATCCTTTGAGGTCCGCAACAAGAAAAAAGCAATGGAAAAATTATTTCTTTGCATTTTTTACTCACTTAGGATATCAATAACAACAATCAATTGTTTTTCCCAAAATCAAACACTACAGTTTTTTAGATATAGGTCTCTGTATACCATTATGCATACAAAAAACATTGAGAACAAGTCAAACAAAGTGCTAATTTTAATCAACAAATGAAAAGAATTCGCTCATGTCCTTAATGGCAACAGTACACATATTTTTTGGTGTTTGTGCAACAGCACAAATGGCTTTTGACCTGTGATGCAACTGCACTAATGATTTTGGTCAGGGGTGCAACAGCACTCCTCTTCTTTTGTTGTTGGCCCTTGGATGCATTCTATTTCTGATGGCATGTTGTGAAGCATCCCAGCTTTGCATTCAAACACAGGAGGGCTGGGTGAGTGCATTATTCAATGAGATATAGTTACTCAAAGTGTGGTCTACCAGACAGTTGCACAGAACCTTAAAGGGAAAAGCCCTTCATGTACATACAGGGCTTATATGTGGATATAAAGAAGCAATACAGGAGACCTACGTATATGGCTTGTATGTGCACACATATGCACCTCAATTTGCCTTATATGCGGCTGAATGTGGCATATAGATGCAAATATGCAAATTATACTGCATATAAACATATGCATGCACATTTGCTGTATATGTGTAGGATATACAGTATGTGCAGATAAACAACTTCTAAGTTTCATATAGGTGCATATATCCTCATATAGATTCTTTCCATGATCCACTGAAGATTATTATTATTTATTTATTTTTATTTTTTTTTCGGGGGGGGGCTTTTTATTTCCTTCGTTTATGCTTTCTTTTCTATCAATAATAATGTATGAAACTGTTTTTTGTGATGTCTTTACTCCTTTTACAAAGTATTTGGTATAACCCGATGCAATGCATGTGCAGGAGGCAGATACCTACGAGGCTAATGTTAGTTTACATTTTGTATTGTATTTTGTTTGCAAAGTTTTGCAAATAGTTTTGTAATACTTCATTAAATGTGATATATTGTTTTTGTGTAATTCTTTTTTTTTACAGTAAAAAAATGTGATTAAATTTTGATATAAATGTCAATGCAAAGAAACTGTTTTTGTGGTGTCTTTAATCCTTTTACATCCAATCCCTTGTCATATTATTGCAGCAAGATCTCTGAACACTTTCCAAACTCACCTTTTCAAAGCTTACGACTCTTATTTAACAGTTATTGACATTTTATTTTCTGTTTGTTCTTTTGTCTGTTTTTTGTTGTTGTTTTTGCCAAACTATAAATCAATAATAACATATGGCACATCATATTATTTGTTACTTGGGTGCAGTAACGTTACTGCTCAACCGAGAGATGTGTTGGATTTTCAGCATGAACCCACAGTGAACAGAACAGTTGTCCACACCTCTGTTTTCTGTTTTCCTGTCTCTCTCTGAGCAGCGAGCGGTGAAGCTGCATGTGTCTCTCTGTCAGAACAGAAAAGTAAAACCACATCGCTGTTCGTGTAGCGCTGCAGGACACAGACATAAAACACCTGTGCGTTTATCCAGCAGCCGCTCACTGTTTCAGCTCACTTGGCAGAGCAGCAGGATTTCATGTCTCTGATTTGAAGCTTTCTCCAATAAATTATTCAAACAATTTCAAGTTTGACTATGAAACTCAGTGAGCACACGTATTTTTCTCCCATGTTTCTCTCTGCTCAGAGTCCCTAGAAGCTGCAGTATTTACGACACCTTAAAATATGCATATAAAATTACAGTCTGGCCTGAGAACATAATGTGACCAGAAAACAGATTTTACAAAAAGTAAGGATCAAAAAATTATTACAAATCATCCTCACATCATGATTTTTTGGCGTATCATAATAATTATAATGGAAAGCAATTAGTAGCTTATTAATTTCATTCTATATCAGTTCATAGAATTGATACGTAACAAGAAAATATTTTGGTCATATACAGAGGCATCAAAAGTCTTCATATTCATTACTCATGTATAGTTACTAGGGTTCAAAAATACTTATATAGCAGAATCAACTCAAGCATTTTACTCAACTAAAAGTGAAAAAAGTTCTGGTTTCAAAACTACTTCAATTATAAAAGTGATGAAAAATAATGTCTGTCAGCCCAAATATATGAGCAGATGAGCAGATTTATATGTTCTATTGTCCCTTTAAAAGTATTTGAATAGGTAATTGTGAGTAAGTGAACTAAAATCCCAAAATGAGAATAAGTGATTTTTAGGCAACAACCTTTAACTGCAAATGTTTGAGCTATAATTATATTATGATGAGAGAAAAAATGTGTTAGATTGTTCCTTTAAAGGTATTTTTACAGGTAGAAAACAGCTCGATTGGTTATAATTTAGGGCACAGAGCAGGTCAAATACTGAACTTTTTGTCAGAAAATTGCATTTTGGCTCAACACAAAATTACTTTTTGGCTCAACAGTTGTCATGAAAACAAGTTGGAGTCACAAGGATATTTTTGAAATGTAAGGAGTAGAAAGTACAGATAATTGCATGAAATTATAAGTTGGCTAAAATTATTACTACAGCAAAGTAAAAACACAGAACTTTTGGACTTAAGTAAGGTAACAAAGTCAGTCAGTCAGTCATTTTCTATACCTGCTTATTCCTCATTAGGGTCGCAGGAGTCTGTTGGAGCCTATCCCAGCGCGTTACGGCGAGAGGCAGTACCCCAGATGGTCGCCAGCCAATCGTGGGGCACACACACCATTCACTCACACACTCACACCTATGGGCAATTTAGAGTTGCCAATTAACCTCAGCATCCCCTTTATTGTCCATTAGTTCACACAGCCTGTATAATCAACTCTGCCAACACCCTTTTACTCATTGCTGTAATCTGTTTTTGATATTAGCTGCTATTTTTAGGATCTTCATAACCATTCTTGAAATTCATGAAATTTAAAGTTGACTCACTGTGACCAGGGCTGAGGAACAGAAATCATTTAGTTAATCACCACAAAATGTCAAAATTACATTTCGAGACATTTTTTTTGTATAAACACTATATATAGAAATGGGACAAAGTATTTGGTATAACCCGATGCAATGCATGTGCAGGAGGCAGATACCTACGAGGCTAATGTTAGTTTACATTTTGTATTGTATTTTGTTTGCAAAGTTTTGCAAATAGTTTTGTAATACTTCATTAAATGTGATATATTGTTTTTGTGTAATTCTTTTTTTTTACAGTAAAAAAATGTGATTAAATTTTGATATAAATGTCAATGCAAAGAAACTGTTTTTGTGGTGTCTTTAATCCTTTTACATCCAATCCCTTGTCATATTATTGCAGCGAGATCTCTGAACACTTTCCAAACTCACCTTTTCAAAGCTTACGACCCTTATTTAACAGTTATTGACATTTTATTTTCTGTTTGTTTTTTGTTGTTGTTTTGCCAAACTATAAATCATCCCTGGCTCACATGAAAGGTGCTATATAAATCCAAGTTATTAATTATTATTAATAAAATTCAATCAAGTTTTTTTCCAATAAAAAGAAAATAACACGTGACTTTCATCATCTTGTTCATAGTAATGTCAACTAATAGTATCATTACATCCACCTGTCAATCAAGGTAATGATAGAATGTTAGCTGAATATCAGCTGCTGCCTGATTTGTCCTGCTGATTCTGGGATACACCCACTTTTTAACAGTCAAATCAAATCCTCTCAGTATTGTTCTGTCTGTATATCCTGTTTACTC
Organism: Lepturacanthus savala; assembly: GCA_030544235.1. NCBI lineage: Eukaryota > Metazoa > Chordata > Actinopteri > Scombriformes > Trichiuridae > Lepturacanthus > Lepturacanthus savala. The sequence goes on from CM060464.1 coordinate 31,546,924, forward strand.
AGGTCACTTCAGGATTTATTTTCTAAGAAATAACAACAATCTAATGAGATGAAAAACATGAAAAACTACAAACACATGAAGCAATTCTGTGTGTCTGTAGTTTCCCTCCTCTTTGGTGTATGTGTCTGTAGTTTCTCTCTTCTTCCATCTCTCTGTGTCTGTAGTTTCTCTCCTCTTCCATCTTTCGTCTACCCTCCTGCGTCCTGACGGAGCAGCCGGTGTGTGAAGTGCAATGTCAGGCCTCCTGCTGCTCGTCGATCATGATTTTCCTCGTAAAGCTCTCAATAACTCAGTAGGCTCTCATGCACCATGAGAGCGCAATTAGGTCGACTGACAACTGCATTTTTCTCCTCAGGAATAAAGTGGCACGACCTGTTGGTATTAATCTCAATGGGGATGTTGAGTGATGTAATGAACGGATGGTTTCACGCTGAACCTGAATTGAGGAAGAGGATGGGTTGTGTTTTTGTTTTTTTTAGAAAGGATCCTTTTTCTTTTTTTTAAATGGGTCAGTGACGCTTAAAGGTTTCTGCATGAGAACTAAAGCAAAGGTCACAGATTCTTTTTTTAAACGTCTGAGACATGAACATGGAATATGAAAAATGGTGCTGCGTGAGCTAAAGGTTCTGCTTCGGAAAAAGGAAACTTGGGATTAGGAAAGAAAACACTTCTGTGTTGATATGTGTAGCTGAGCTTATTATAACGTGTCCCTCTTGTTTCTGTGTTTGACGATACACAACAGGACCACATTGTTTCTGTCCTGCTGAAGGACGGACATTGTTTTCTCTCCCCGCCAGAGGACATTCTGTGGCTGTAGCTGCTGTACTTGTTGTACCTTCACAGAGGACAGTCTCAGCATTTCAATGTGAACTCAGTGGGTGGATGGAATCTTAACTCTTTCCTGGTTTTAAAATGACTTTCCTACAACAGAGGAGATTTTATAATTGTTCACACTTTTTCAAATCAGTCATGTTCTAGAATTTGGTTCAATAACTATTGTGTATTAGATTATTGTGTTATTAGTTCAGGGTTGTTCTGTTTCCATGTTTAACTTTATTCTGATGTGTACCGGAAAAGTGTGATATCCATACTTTCATAACTATGATTTGTATTTGATAAGTGGCCAAACTATAAATAAACAACAGTTTTCTAATGTATTGTTCTGAAATGAAGGAAACAGAAGGACACAGAAGTAAAGTTTCATACTGTAGCCAAAAGAAAATGTGGATTAATGTGAAGATATGATGAATATGCATGTCGAGACAAACAGTAGCAGTCAAATGTTAATCAAGTGTTTCATGAAAGTCATGTTCTATGGACAGCTAATACAAGACAGCCACCAATGTAGTAGTTTAATTACGAATTATTTTACATTTTAGATTATTGTTGTTTCAGTTTCCAGCTTGTAGGTACATTACTGCCATCTATTGCACATATTGACTTTGCAGTCTCAGTGGAACATTACAAATCTATTTCTTGTATCTCTGTTCCGGGATCAGAAGTGTCAGACGTGAAGGAAATGAAGTGTGGGAAGTGAACATTTTATAAAACTTTACTATGATACATAGGGATGTGGCCTAAGTCTGTTAGATTAGTCAGTCACATTTTATTGTATTTTGTTTTTATTGAAACACTTCACTTTTCGATTCAACCAAGCAACCAAAAACAAGAAGTAGTTTTGAAATAATTTCTCAAATTCAAAAACATTTACATTTATTTTTTTGTTAAATATTCATAAAACAGGTGGATGTCAGAGGCACAAAAAACAGTCATTGATGTACAGACAGTGAGCAGCAGAGGTGGTTTGCATCAGTTTCTCATCAGTAATCAGCAGCTGAAACTCAGCGACCTTTTATTCCTCTCTATTAGCTGAAAAATATGGACCAATACAAAAAACTTTACAATAACTTTTTTAAACAATTTTAACAAATTGTAATGCTTAACTAAATGAAAAATCAATGTCTGATGCGATTGAAATGTGATCGATATGGTGAGAAGGATTGTCTCATTGCAATATTAATTAGTTATTATTTCATTAATATATTTTGTGATTATTTTATTTCCTAACGACAGTGAGCAGCAGAGGTGGTTTGCATCAGTTTCTCATCAGTAATCAGCAGCTGAAACTCAGCGACATTTTATTCCTCTCTATTAGCTGAAAAATATGGACCAATACAAAAAACTTTACAATAACTTTTTTAAACAATTTTAACAAATTGTAATGCTTAACTGAATGAAAAATCAATGTCTGATGCGATTGAAATGTGATTGATATGGTGAGAAGGATTGTCTCATTGCAATATTAATTAGTTATTATTTCATTAATATATTTTGTGATTATTTTATTTCCTAACGACAGTGAGCAGCAGAGGTGGTTTGCATCAGTTTCTCATCAGTAATCAGCAGCTGAAACTCAGCGACCTTTTATTCCTCTCTATTAGCTGAAAAATATGGACCAATACAAAAAACTTTACAATAACTTTTTTAAACAATTTTAACAAATTGTAATGCTTAACTGAATGAAAAATCAATGTCTGATGCGATTGAAATGTGATTGATATGGTGAGAAGGATTGTCTCATTGCAATATTAATTAGTTATTATTTCATTAATATATTTTGTGATTATTTTATTTCCTAACGACAGTGAGCAGCAGAGGTGGTTTGCATCAGTTTCTCATCAGTAATCAGCAGCTGAAACTCAGCGACCTTTTATTCCTCTCTATTAGCTGAAAAATATGGACCAATACAAAAAACTTTACAATAACTTTTTTAAACAATTTTAACAAATTGTAATGCTTAACTGAATGAAAAATCAATGTCTGATGCGATTGAAATGTGATTGATATGGTGAGAAGGATTGTCTCATTGCAATATTAATTAGTTATTATTTCATTAATATATTTTGTGATTATTTTATTTCGTAACACGTCATATATAAATAAATATATATTATTGATTTATTTATAACCATTTATTTAGTGAGATGATCAGTGTTTATTTTTCCTTTTGCCTTGCTCAAGTTTATGTTTATGTAAGAATGCAAAGTACAGATTCAATAAAGTTTAGGGGAAAAAAGGGAAAAGTTCTTCTACTGCGGTTATTGACCTCCCTGTGACTGGGATAGTGTAGTGTGGTTCGCTTGCATACTGTAAACTATGACCTGATGTAGTAAATCCAGGTACCATTCACGTTGTTGAAAGCCGACTAAGGTATTCAAATGGTCTACATAGTGGATTCATCATTTTTGCTGACTAAGTAGGGGAAAAGTAGGCAGTTTTGGGTGTAGACAGTCTACACTGCAGAGCCATTATTTGTGTATTTACATTTATTTCACATAGAATTTATCAAAAAAACTTCCAGCATCTTTATCCAATGAATGTACACAACCTTTGAATGAATTAGTGTAAAGAGTAAATGAGAAGAGTCTGAGATGGAACTTACACATTATAAGTTCTGCTGAGAATTTTTTAAAGATTTGCATGAGACAGGATAATAATTTTATAACTTCAAATTACTTTTTACACATTCACAGATGATATTGTTCACTGCTGTCTCATCAATTCTGAGATTTAATGCTGGTTTTGCTTATTGCTCAGGAGATTATTTCAGATGAATTAAATCTCAGGCATTCATCTTAAATATATCAAGATGCCAAAAAAAAAAAAAAAAAAAATGAAAACCAAATTACTTCAACCTACATTAGAGGCTTCAGAGGCCTTTTCAGTTGGCGTAAATAGTCAAACACCAATTATTTGACTCCTCTGTAAAATTGATGTATGTATCAATTCAGTTTTGGCAGAACATGCATAAATAGAGAATATCACACCTTTTGATATGAATCAAACCCAATATACAAGGAGAACATCACTAATCCTGATTATAGGAAAATATCATGTACAGTATATGCTTGTAAATACAAAATACCAATACAAACCTTTGCAAACACTTTTCACAATTCACAATTTTAACAAATTGTAATGCTTAACTAAATGAAAAATCTATGTTTGATGTGGGTGAAATGTGAATGATATGATGGGAAAGATTGTCTCATTGCAAAAGACTGCCTGTCTCCATTAAGACTCCATTAATTTATTTTAATATTATTCAATTTCCTAACATGTCATATATAAATAAATATATATAATTTATTTCTATCCAATTATTTAGTTAGATGATAGTCTTTATGTTTATTTTTCCTTTTGCCTTGCTCAAGTTTATGTTTGTGTGTGTAAGATCGCAAAGTGGACATTCTGACTTGAATTTGTAATTATTTTATTGTTCAATAAAGTTTTGGAAAAAAAAGGTTAGAAGTTATTCTTCTACTGCAGTTATTGACCTCCTGGTGACTTCTGGGATAGCATAGTGTGGTTTGTTTGCATATAACCAGATGTAGTAAATCATCCAGGTCCCATTCACATACTAGTTGAAAGCCGACTAAGGTATTCAGACATTCTACCTAGTGGATTCCTCATTCCAAGTGGGAAGTAGCCGATTTCGGATACAGCCCTCGGCTTTTCTTATGTATATCTATGCCAGCAGGAAGCTGCAGGTTCGTGGGGCCGTTTGACATTTTATCCATGGAGAGAAGCAGCCGGCTGTCTCAAGGACAAGAGGTGTGACGCATATGAGAGGAAGAAAGACCAAGGCCGTGGGACAAAATGATAAAGACAAGGAGGAACTTGGAGTGAAGACAGAGAGAGAGAAATAGAGAGACAGAGAAAAAGAGTGGAGAGACACAGACTGAAAATGCAGGAGAGAGAGAACAGAACATTACTATTCATCAGTCTGGCTAAATTAAGCAGATTGCTAAATGTGGTCCCCTGTGTGAATATGAAGAAATGTGCCTCTTAATGTGATTGCCAGCGGCAGCCATGCCATAATTCACGGTTGAGGTTGGATGATGCAGGCAGTGTGGGGGGGGTGGGGGGTGGACATTTCTAACGTGATGATGCCAGGCAAGCGTCAAGGGGAGAAGAGGAAGCTCAAGTCAGTAGGCAGCCTCACCTTGTGGGAGGCAGAGCAGCTAACAGCTAACAGATGCTAACGCTGTGCTCATTTGTGCCAGCTGATTCCATAGGACGTGTACCTCAGCATTGCACCGCCAGCCGCTGAGCTGCTCTACCGTGGGCCGTTTAGCGAGCGCTGTCTGTCACTGGCAAGGCAACTGAGTTTGGGAAATATCAAGATTCCTATGGAATTTTCAAGTTATGTCCAGGCAGAATGAAAAACTAATATCAATTTGTTGTTCAAATTTGACCATTGGAGTCTTTTTCATTCTGTATTTATTCACTCAAATATCCACTATACTAACTGTACAGACATGAGTGTGTGTCAGCACCTGAGTGTTTCTGTGGGGTTGTTTCACGAAAAGGTGAGTTTATAGTGATGATTTCAAGTGTAAGTTGATCTCTTAATCAATAGGATTGTAAAATTAATAGTTTCAGCCAAAATCACATTTTTCAAACCTAAAAAAATATATTTGTTTTAACCTAAAAAATAGTCTTTCCTAATTGTTACAAATCATATTAGAGCATTAACCTCATAAAAACTAGATTGTAGGACTGTAATATAATAAAAATGATCAATTCTTCAACAATGAAGAGACAAAAGGTTGTCTTAACTAATTCACATCAATTCAACTGGAAACTAATCTTTAAAATTGTTTGATGGTGTAAAATGGTTTACTTTCAGATCGTCATTGATATTATTTGATAAATACCACTTTACCTAGCAAAAAAAACACCACATGATGCAGCTATGTAACAGGCATAAACTCATTACCATGTTGTTGACAGACATGAGATTAATATGAAAGGAACAAGCTAATACTGCAAAATGGTTCTTACTGTTATCTTGGATATGGTATGGTATGATATATGGTTTTGCAATGTTATGGTCCTGGTCATCATGCGCTATGTGCTGTGTTTTCTCTCTGGCCCTCTTCTCTCTCTCGTCAGAATCACCTGGGACAGTGTGGGGGGGCACGCAGCTGTGGACACTCAGCTATCAGCTCACTATTTAAGGCTGCCTCTGACTCTCTTCCAGTGCAAGAGTATACCCTCTGTTGTTTGGATGAGAGGAGCATTTGTATTGTGCTATCGATAAGCCTCTATGAGTGCTCTCTTTTCCTGGTTCCAAGAACGTATTTTGTTCCTGCCTGCTAGACTTGTAGTTCTCTTGGTCTCAAGACCACTTTTTTGTGGCCTGGGTCTTGTCACAGCCTCAACAATCTTTGGTCTTGTCTTGGACTGGTAGAACGGTCTGAGAGGGATTTGGCAGCCACGCTTTTGTTTTTTCCTTGGATATCATTATTGGCGATGGTATTGCGGTAGCTCATTGCATCATCAATGTCTATGGTGGACAATGGAGAGATAAGTTTGCCTTCATCTTACCCAGTTTCACTTATGGAAGAGGGAGGTTCCGCCATCTACTGAGATACCTACCCAATCTCACCACTTTCTGTGGTATCATCACTATCATTATATTTATTTATTAATGAACATTGATTGATAATTTTGTAGCTGTAAACACTGACAAATCTGAAGCTAATGTTCTCTCCAGGGCTGACGGGTCCACCAGTAAAATATCAATGATCAGCTGTTGAGTGTCAGCTGAGTATTGACTGTTGTCATGGATACATTCGTACCCTCATGACATCATTTCACGCCAAACTTTCCCAATAATTGCAAAAAAACAAGCATCTATTTGAGTTTTATTTTTGTGCATTTGACAAAATTTGCTGTAAAATTTCAATCCATTTGGATGGAAACCCAAGTAATGCTGAGGAGCCAGCTGAGTGTCAACTGTTGTCATGGATACATTCTTATTACGTCATCTCACAGCAAATTCTGGGTCTGGGTTTTTAATGGGTTTGGACCTTAAATGAGATGTAAATATACTTTTAAAAATTGGAATTGCATTCTTATTTCATTGTTTGTGACTTGAGTGTAAGCATCTAAGAAATGAAAAGGTTGCTTGCAAAATTATTTTAATTCATATAACAAGAGTCACTGGCACACTTCAAAACTCATGTGCACATTTACATCATTATTACAGGAATGCGATCATAACATAGATGTTGCTGAGTCTTTGTTGCTTCAGTGATTTTCTTCATTCTCCTGATTATCTTCTGACAAACCCTTAGAAAAGATATCAAAGCATTTTCTTCAAACACAACAATCACAGTTTCATTTTTTGACAGTCTTTTTGTTCTTTAGTTTTTTTTTGTTTTCTGTTGTGGGTAAGAAAGGTGGTTTCACTAATAAAAATGGAGACCTGATGCTCAAAACAGTGGTTCATACAAAAAAAACGTCTTTTATTTGAAGAACTGAATCCATCATTTTGATGTTTCATATTACTGATTTTTTTTTTCTGTCAAACTCTACTGTGGCTTGTAACATATGTATTTTTACAAAATCAGTGTTCACTAATTAAGCACAAGAAGAAAAGTACAAACAACCAAATGGCCCAAAAGTGTGTTTGGGTCAAATCTGACTGATTTACAACTTGTACCACCCATGTTGTTCCTTGTCAAAACATGAAATAAACATGTGACCCTAAATTATGTTCATCTATCGGATGAATAACTTCCTCATACACAACTACACAGAACCCAGAGGATCTGGACCAAGTTTTTTTAACCTGAACCAGCGATTGAGGCGGAAATGGAATCAACATTGATCCTGATCCTTTTCCAATCCATGCTTTTATGAGTTTTCATACTTCAGCAGTCTGTTCAGCAGATTTTTCCCCCTATGTCCAGTTAGTTTGATTAGTGTGATCCAGCACAGAAACACATGCATCTTGGTCTGGTACAGCTAGGAGAGGTTTGCTTCATGGTACAGTCACATACTATAACATCACACTGCTGCTAACTAATTATTAACAGCTGTGTTTATCTAACCATTCATGTTGATGTTCTGTCACATTTCTCTGTATTGATTTTATTTTCATTTTTCTTTTTATAATGAATTTTTATTATGGAAAACATTTTCAGTGTCAGTAACCACTACTCTACAGAAAAACACAGTTTACAGGTTAAATGAAATTAAATAAAACTGGGTGAACATTAATGTTATTGTGTAAGAGCAGTTAAATCAGATCAGTCAAATTTGACCTCAAAGCAGCAAAGTAAATGGGAGAAACGAACACGCCAGGAAAGTTAAAGATATAATTGTTGTATTTTCCTTTTCAAAATCTACCTGAGCAATTTAAAGTGATAATAACATGGGCATTTACAAAAAGAAAATATCAGGGCACAGAAGAAAATTGAAACAGAATCACTATGTTAAGAGAAAAGTGACTTTGAATTACCTTGTTAACATTTACGATACAAATAACCTTGCCTTGCTTAAACTTGCCTTTCCTTCATCCAGAGGACATGTGCACTCACGCACTCAAAGACACTATGTCCATTTGGAGGATCATAATTTGTAGAAACTGTATTTTTGCAACTTTTCAGATAAGTCCAATAAAAACATTTCCACAGTAAATTTCTTTAAAACTGTGCTTGCCAGTGTGAATTAACACTATATGGATGTAATCTCCCCCAATCAGGCACATAATACTGTTAGTTAATTATTGTTAATTGTTCCTAATTTGGGGTGTTTATTTTCCAATTTAAGAAGATGGTGAGATTAAATTCCACTGTGATCACATATGAAACAAAAAAAAAATTAAAAACAGCTCCAAAGACTAATGAGAAAGATTATGTTTTAAGTCTCTGGAGAGTAGATCTGTGTAAGAGCAGCTGTAAAATCTCTGGAAACATAAAATCAACAGCAGACTTCTAACTATGTGATTTAGAGTCTTATGTACATAATAGACTTATTTTTTCCCCACAGCAGTCATATAAACATGAATTAGTAGATAAACACACGTTACCAGTGATACTATTTAATCCTCTATTGCATAGTGTTGCCATATGGCAACGAATACTTTATCTTCATTTTTTCTACAAAGCTGTGACACAAATTATTATTATTATTTTTTTAGGATGCAATTATGAGGTCATATGACCAGGATATCCCATTTACCAATCCCTTTTACTCATGGACATTTGACATGTGAGCATCATTGCTTCACAACCGAAGGTTGCCTCTTATTCAGAATTATGGAACATTTTTCTAATATGCTAAAAAAAAAGATTTGTTGCCATAAGGCAACAATATGCAAATGTGATAAATTCCTAGTGCATATAACCTAATGGAGTCCCATTGACCACTCACTAGCAGTAGGTGAAGCTAGATCTGACACTGGGTGACGTATGGCTGCAGCTGTGGAACTGGAGAGGTGAGACAAAAAGTCACAGAGAGAGCCAGGGGAAAACAGCAAGCAAAAATTTACAGGGAGACTACTGGGCACACTGCACATTACCATCAACATAACAGAACTATCTGGCCTCAAGTGGAGGGAGAGCCAGGAATCATATACTGGTGTTGATGAGCTGAATTGCAAACAGGTGTGCCAGGTCTCCACCACTGTCCCCCACCTCTATCAGAAAGGGAAACACAGGATGGGAGGGGCAAACACTCAAGGAGACGACAGACAGACAAACGGAAACTCAGGTAGTCAGAGCTGGAACTGTGACATAAAGTTCCATTCAGTTCAAACAGAGTCAGGCTCCTGTTCTACTACAGCTGCTGTACAAAGGTCTGTAGTAAGAATCTATATATCTATTAGAATTAGAAATATTTCAACATTTAAAAGTTGAATCCTCCTGATTTTGGGTTTGAATGTAGACTGGTAATACCCATCCGTCATTGCATGTGAATTCACTTTGCTGTAAATTCAGTCTGGAAACCAATTTTCCGCAATCCATAACGGGGGAGGGTGCAGCAAGACGATGACCAAACAGAGAAGCAACTTTTTGATAGATGTGGATCCAACATGATGTTAGATGGTAATTTACCTTTCAGTGCAGCCTTAGAAAGTGTTCTAAATAATTTAGACCGCAAGTCAATTTTGAAAAATGTTAACACTAAACTATTTAATTTTCATTCAGTTTCAGTAAATCATTGGGTATGTGTGATATGATTGGCTATAAGCTACATACAGACGCATTTGACAGACATTCGTATTGCCCAATAAACAGCTCTGGGCTTTCATAAATCACACCTCCAATGCAAAAAATGAATGGATGGTTCCCAGATTCAATATTAATCTACATTGATATTCAGTCTGGTTAAACCAGGCTAATTTGAATGGTGTTTGGTGGTTGTAGACATTTATTATGTAATTAATTCCACTGTTAAACCATGTGATGTTTTGATGCGTGTAAAATCATAGTATCAATGTAACCGACAACAACTCAACTCACCTCATTTTTATTTATATATGCTTAATTACTGCAGTTAATTAGCCACTGTACATTTAAAGCTCCCATCTGCACCACAGAAACATCATCCTTAGCTGCTGTCCTTAGCCAGACCTCTGCAGCTGTCAATCAAAACGCAGCCACAGTAATGAGCTGCAGTTATGGACGTTTACTTAGATTCTTGTGGCTGCTTCATGAGACTAAACTTTAATATTACATACAATTTATTTCAAGCTGCAAAGACTTTAAGAATTTCAGAAAGAAAGACATGTTTATACTGTACAGATTCCCATGAGGAATAAGTGAGTATAGAAAATGACTGACTGACGTTTAAGTTAAATCTGTAGAAACCAAGTATTTAATCCTGTTAGACCTAATCTAGAAGTGAAGAAATGAACAATTATTGCTTTTCCTTTAGAAAATGGCACTGTTTGTTGCCATCTAATATTGTGATTTTATGTTCACAGTGCTTTGGCTGTATTTCTTTACAGTTTAGTGAAATGTCATTTGAAAGTCACAAAATTATTAGCAAAGAGTGATGGACAATAGCAAAATAAAAGAGAACAAAGAGTCTTTTCTCTTCAGTGTCTTCAGTGTTACAGCACTGCTTCCTATAGCAACCATCGATTATCTGCTCTGATATGAAAAACGCTCAAGTTCAGGCCTTTCCTCCAGTCTACCTCTAAAGACTGTGAGGGTGGACATGACGACCTTTAGTAATAGATAAATATTAACTAAGACACTACTTGATCATTAGGAATCTGGAGGTATTGATCCAACCTGCATGGCTGCACATTCTCTACATCATCTTCATCCAGAGCATCTGTTCACCTTCAAGCAGCAAACATTTAATCTGATCAATGATGGCCTCTGTGGAGGTAAATGATGTTATTAAAAAAACATATTAATAAACACATATGAGTGAATGGTGTGTATGCCCTACGATAGGCTGTAATGCGCTGGGATTGGCTCCAGCAGACCCCTGTGACCCTAATGAGGAATAAGCAGGTATAAAAAATGAATGAATGAATGTTCCAAATGGGCACATTGAAAGAAGGGATATGCGATAATCATGAAATATTGGGTACATGGCAAAGGTTTTCAGACATTCATTCTCCTGGAAGACGTTCAAAGTGTTGCACTCTGTCATAGAAAAAATGTTAAACTGTGTCTCATTTCTATCTCAGGATTTACAACATTTCACTGAACACTGACAGTCAATGTCAATCATATGATGGACATATTTTCTGTGATATCTGCATTGAGCCAAACCCTGAAATGCAGAAAAATTAACATTGTTGATCTTTTGTCAGTGGCTGCTGTTTAGATCCATGGAGCATTATTCATATTTGTCATTTGGCTTTTATCCAAAGTGAGATAGGAACACAGCTATCAAGCTGGGAACATATAGGATCCTTTGTCATGCTCCCATTATGTGTACATAAATATGAGGAACTTAGGACCCTGAAACTTAGGGACAACCCTGCTGGTGCTGGTTCTCCTCTATTTGTGTACAGCCTGGTACATCAGAAAAGACTCATACCAGTAAGTGTTGTAAGACATGAAATAGTCAGTCATCCTGATGATAGAGAACTGAGAGAACAGATTTGAAAACCCTTGTATGGGCCATTTTATGCAGTCAATGTGCAAATAATATATTGTGTTGTTTTGTTTGGAGGATTATTTCAATCTTTTTGACCATATTCTCTCTTTCATGCTTTTTCTATAGCTTCTAAATGGTCTACTTCTATTTGTTTTATTGTTCAAATTGTTCAAACTCTGAACAACATTAATATGAAACACAAGTTTGTATGTTCAGTAAATAACTGCAGAGATTGACAGTCAGACATTATCCATGGAGATACTGTATGACATCATAAAGTCAAGGAAGTACATTGAGCAAAGCTTTTTAATTGAGGATGTGTGCATTTTATTTTTAGTGTTTGATGAACTTATCTAGAGTAAAATAAAACACGAAAGTGTCTATTTGCCTGATATTGGAGCTTTAAAATGTTGAGTTTAACAGCCTGTTTGACTCTTGATTGTTGTTTGTTCTCAATAGTAGAGGGGGTAAGGGACAAAAAAATTAGTTTTACATCAAGTTTTGACACAAATGTCTGCTTTGGTGCAAAGGTACCCTAGGACCATACAAATAAATGTATCCAAAGAGACAAGTCAGATCATATATATATACATTCATTTTCAAAATGGCCACCAACGATACACTAAATACACTAAAGTCCATTACTTTTCACATGAAGATAAACATACTGTGATCGGAAACATTTCTTAGTAATCACTGTGGCTCAATACAACTGTAAATACAGTTATGAATTTGCCATCTCATCAGTCAGTACCTTTACATACAAGTGTCACATTGAACAATCCGTTATTTCAATCAGCCTTTAAAGTGTTGCTTTTTTAAAATAAAAATGTCCATAATTTGCTGCTAAAATATTCAAACAGATAAAACAATTGACTTTTTAGACTTCAATTGAATTTGTTGACCTTAATAATGTACAGTTTAATAACTTTGTTCTTATAGCTGTAATTATTATTATAAAATATTTATAATTATAGTATCAAAGTTGTGGGATGAATTTATTCTTATGGTCCTAAGGTACTTTCACAACAAAGGATAAATTTGTGTCACAACTTGCAGTAAAATGTCCTGTAACTCCTCATATGTTACATTTACATTATCTTGTTATTTGAATCTGGGGCAGAAACCACAAAGAACGGACAGTTTTCCCTTTTATACTATGTATGAAGTCATTATATCTATATTCAGCAGTGTGCGTGTGTGCGCCTGTGTGCATGCGCGTGTGTGTGTGCGCACATCTGTGTGTATGTGTGAGTCCTAGTATCACTCAGCCTTGTGATTCCTTCAGAGCCTGCGGGCATTAGAATCAGAGTCACGTTTCAGCGGACACTTCGGACAAAATGGTCTGGAGGAGGAGGGAGGGGGAGGGAGAGAGAAAGAGAGAGCGAGATGACAGGAGACATTATTAGTATATGACAGGAATACTTGAGGGGTCAGTTACTGCAAATGTCCTACAGACTTATTTGAAATTATCAACGTAGAAATTACATGATTATCAAAGTACTAATGTTAGTTTATATGTACATAATTAAATATTGTATTTATTCCAAGAAATATATATATATATATATATATATATATATATATATATATAGTTTTTCTTCACTTTTGTGACTTTACCAAACAATAAAAAATGACAAAGAACCATTAGCACAGAGACACAACACAATGCAGAGCAGATGTGTTTGGTTTTTCATGTGCCTGCAACATCCTGGAATCCTTTTGCATGTTTTGCTTTGTTGAGCTGAGCCGACAGTTTCCAGGGTGAAACATGCTTCTCGCTTCAAAGCAGGAGGTGTGGCACTGGGGTTTCCTCTTGTGCGCATCTCAATAAACCTGCATTAATTAGCGTACAAGCTACAGATGCCTTGAAATGCTGAAGATCCTTATTTTACAATCCAGACATTCTGTAGCGGTGAATCCATAAATGAAACCTGTTCACTGACATTGTCTAATGAATCAGACAATGCTTTTCCTCTGATGATCGGTACATTTTCAGTCTTAGTGGTTCCCTGGATGTAGCCTGTGGATAAAAGGTCTAATCCCTTCTGCTAACTTTGTGTTAGTGTTTTATAGATCCTCATCACTGCATTAATCAACAAGAATACCAACCTGCAGGCTAGTAACCTGAAAATGAACAGTTTTATTTGTCTTTTTTATCAGTAAAAGTCATATAGCACAGTCAGTCAATACGTCTTTTACTGTTTGTTTTACATGGATTTATCCATTTTAATACTGGAGCTCAAACAACTTCCCTCCAACACTATTTTCCAAAGACACCATTGCTGCATCCTGGATTTAGCAACAACCAAGATGATTGTGATTGGTTTAAAGAAATAAAAACAATCCCCTTATAACAGGAATGTAAACAGGACCAGCCAGTCCACGCTATTAGTATAGAATAGCATAATATAATACAGTATAGTAGAGGATAATATAGTATAGTATGGTATAGTACAGTATAGTATAGTATAGTATAGTATAGTATAGCATAGTATAGCATAGTATAGATAGTATAGTATAGTATAGTATAGTATAGTACTGTATAGAAGAGTCTGACTATGTAAACTACATGAATAATTTGGTCCTGTTTCTTCAGTGTGAACTTTCCACTCACCTATAAAAAGAGGAAACATCTCTGTCTACCTGCCGTCTTTGTTTTTTTCTGCTTGTTTCTGTCCTTGAGTTGTGTCAGGTGCTCTTCCTCAGCTCCATCAGCATCTGCTCCTTCAGCCTCTTTGACTCCTTCAGCCTCTTCAGCTCCACTGCCACTTCAGCTGTGCTGTCACTTCAACTAGTATTTCCTAATAATTCTTTTTCCGGCTGCCATTCATCATCACTGCCACTGGCATCATCCTCACTTGACTCCAAAGGTCCACTTTCACTTAGGCTTTTCTATCACACTCTGCACTTAAGCTCCAAAAAATAGAAAAGACTCTAATTGACACCAACATAGCAGAAGAATTTTCAATAACAACAAAGTCACAGTAATAATAAAGGATGATTTCAAATGTAGACAGGTGACAGCCTCAGTTGTTATTTTATGTTACAAAATAGAGGATATAGAGGATATATATTCCTAAGCTACTAAAAAGCCATGTTGCTCTTACAGCAGCAGTCGTTGCAGTGGGTCAATCATTGCAGTGAGAAGAATCACTGACATCCACTGAAACAGCTGATGTACATCTACAAAATCAAAACCTGTGCATATATGCTAGAAAACAGTATTTGAACATGTGTTCACCACAATCAAGTCAAGTCAAGTACAGTACAACAACAACAAAACATCCCCTATCCATAGACCTTCACATCATAGAAGGAAAAACTCCCTAAAAACTCTTTAATGAGGAAAAAAGAGGAAGAAACCTCAGGTAGAGAAAGAGAGGAAGATCTCTCTTCTATGATGGACAGGCTGCAATAGATGATATGTAGACAGGATGGAAACAATACATTAGAACAGGAAAATATATTAAAGAGATTAACAAATATATTGAATTGTGGTGTATGTGGAGGATGAGGTGACAGGATCCATTTCAACTTCCAGGTGTCACTAGGACAACATCAGATCCTCCAGCAACTGAAAATTCCTTCAGTGGCTGCACTGGAGAATGCTCTGTGAATCAGTAAACACAGGGCAGGACTCTGGGAACAAAATTGATTTTAAATGGTACATCAGTGGGTCATAAGTGTTACAGATGGAAGAAATGAGAGAGAAGCTCAGAAAGAGAAGCTCAGAGTACCTCATGAGGTCCCAGCAGTCTAGACCTATAGCAGCACAACAATGTTGTAGTCCAGGCAGGACCAGCCCTAACCATAAGATTCTTCAAAAAGTTTTAACCTATTCTTAACTGTAGGAAGAGTGTCTGCCCCCTGGACTGAAACAAGAAGACAATTCCAGAGGAGAGGAGCCTGGTAGTTGAAGGTTCTGCTACCAATTTTGATTTTAGAAATTCTGGGAACATGGGAAACTATGAGATCCTTAAGATAGGATGAAGCCTGACCATTTGACCATTAAGAGCTTTGTAGGTGAGGAGGATTTTGATTCTATTGTTGATTTCAGAGAGGCTATTACTGAGGAGATATGATCTCTTCCTCTAGTGTCTGTTAATATACATGCAGCTGCATTCTGGATCAGCTGGAGAAAAAGACTTTTTGGTGCAACATAATAATCAAGCCTGGAAGTAACAAATGTATGGACAAGCTTTTCTGCATCTTTTAAAGACAGGAAGAGTCTGACCTTTGCTATGTTGCACAGGTGAAAGAAGGCAGTCCTAGAAATTAATTTAACGTGGGATCAATGGATATTACTCAAGTGGCAGTTGGATTTAATAGACAAGATCCAATAAAAATTAACGAGACGCTTAAATGATTGGATGAGGTTTGTTCAGTCCTGCCCATCCTACTGGTTATTATTTTTTTCTTGTATGTGTTGAAGAATTTAATCAACTGATTGCAATCCGGTTGTGAAGGGGATTTTAAGAAATATGGTAAAAAAAAAAAGTGCACCCAACCTGTAAGATCCACACTAAATCTAGTCATTTTAGACATTTTAATCTGGAAAAGTTACATTTTGGGCATTTAAGTATAGGTCTGGAGGGTAAACATTGTATTAATAAGCACATGTGATGTTGTATGATGATAATGAAGTATGACATCAGCATTTTACATATAGATTTTATTATTGTCACATAACAGGAAAAATTCAGCTGACACTGATCACAATAATGAGGGTTTAGGCAACATTAATTCATCAGACCCACCTGTGATTTTCCTGCTGTGTCATGTCAACGTCTCTGCTGTGACAGTAACGGGTCTGTTACTGCTCACTGAATTAAAGCAGCTTCATGAAATTCAGTCATTGTTCACTTTATTATTTACATCTATTTTCTACTGTGATATGTGAACATATTTTTTCATTAAACAGGTTGAATCATGTCAACATCTTTGACTCTGTGATATTAAACAACATTATTTATTTGTTTTTTGAGCCATTGTGGCTCAAAACCAATAAATTATGTTGTAAGATTAATACGACATACAGTATAATTATTTCATTGAAATTAACAATAACAACACAGTACAAATCTAAAAATGGTTTTGAGTGTCATCAATTGATTGGTTTTATTTTTGAGGGAATTATTTTATTGGAATTTTGCAGATTACAAAACAAACAAATAAAAAATACATATGTAATTATTCCAGTATAACTCTCATCATCTAAACTATTGAACACCCTCCCATGATGGCACAAATGATCTGTCTGTCTGTCTGTCTGTCTGTCTGTCTGTCACAAGCTACTTTAGGACATAGCTGACAATAAAATGTAAAATAAATAAATTTAAAACACATGTAGAAAAAAACATGTTATTGATTGATTCATCTTTTTATTACACTTTCTTTCCTTTGTGAAATTAGTTTCTACTGTTATTCTTATTGCTTACCTGTTTGTCTTTTTGATTCATCTAATTTATTCTGTTTTAATTTGTTCTATATTCCAATGATTTGTTTTTAATTCCCCATGAACTGTTGTGATTTTAAAATAATTACCGTCGATTAGTTAGAAATACAACATCATTAAAATAGCACTGACAACTAAATCTCTTTTCCAGAATGTTATGAGTCTTTATTCCAATCTGAACTCAACAGTAAGTTTTATTAGTCATGTTTCCTTGTGGGATCTATGCGTAAGGGGTAGACCTCGTGTTCGGCTAGTGACACCTGCGCCGTCCAATCACCTACGAGCTCCGCGGCTGCGCGGACCAATGGTAGGTTCCTGTGGGCGTGTCTGTCCGCGGCGAGGTGCGTTTTGGAGTTCTTTTCTAAATGACTGCAGCAAGAAAAGCCAGTGTTGGATTGCACAGCGGTGACTCTGCTGCGTGGCCGGTTCCTCCGTGTGTGTGTGTGTGTGTGAGTGTGCGCGCCGGGCAGCTGCCATGGAACAAGCTGCACCTCAGCCCTATACATTATAATAACACAGTCGCTCTCCTGTGGGGATTGATTGATTTATTTATTTTTCTAGCTAAGGGAAGCGGTGCCCGGATGGGAGCGGATGCGGAGCGCAGCAGCAGCGGCCGCCGGTGCGTCTCCAACTTGACCACCACCATACAATGGGAGTAGCTGAGCCGTGCGGCTGCAGCACCAAGTACTACTACAACAACTACTACTACTACGACTACTACTACTCGCCCCTGGGAGACAACTACGAGAAGGAGAAGCAGCAGCGGCAGGAGGAGGTTAAGAAAAAGAAGGAAAGGGAGAAGAAGAAGAGGAGGGAGACTTGTTCCACCTGCGGACCCCCGTCTCTGAGCAGCAGCAGCAGCGGCAGCAGCAACAGCAGCCCCGGTACCGGGACAGGGACGCACAGATCCACAGCGACGCTCCGGTTGCCTCCGAGAGGCGTGTGAGACAAAACCTGCAGCCACGTCTGAGAAGAAGCTCTTTGGCGCGCGCGCGCGCGCGTGTGTGTGTGTGTGCTTGGAGGGGAGGTCTATTCCGTGAGTGGATTTAGGGATTTAACACACGCACAGTTTCGAGACCCCTGGAGACACTGAGACGCAGCAAACACCTCGTTTTATTCACTGAAGGAATATGCGTAATTTCCCTTTTCGCCGCCGTGGATCGCACAGACCAGACTTGAGAATAATTAAGTGTAATTGTGTGTCAATTAACAGCAGCCTGTGAGACTAACCTCCCCTCGACCCCCCCCCCCCCTCCCTCCCTCCCTCCCCCCCCCCTCCCCCCTCCTCACTTTACCCCCCTCCACCCCCTTCCCTTACCCTCTAACCAAAACCTGGACGCGCTCCCTCCCCGCAGTCCCGCCGGTGTCTCTCCCTGTCTCTGTCCGTGGTCCTGAACGATATTTTCGCCTGGATTTTGTGGATTTTCCTGCTCCACGGTGGCGGCGCTGCAAGGCGTGAGAGCGCAGCGGACACAAGCATGATTTCATGGCCGGTGAGGTCATGAGCTCCCCGCGGCGGCTCGGCACCGGCGACTCCGGAATCTAGAACACACACGCACACACCCACACACACACACATATACACACACACACACACACACACCCACACACACACACATATACACACACACATATACACACACAGTCTTTCTCTCTCTCTCTCACACACACACACACATGCACAGACACACACAGAAAGCGGAACCTTTTCGACTCACCTTGGAGGTCATAAACCACAACCATAACCCCCCCTCCCTTCTCCTCCTCACCCTCCACCTTCTCCTTTTCCACAACTAAAGGATTTTTTTCTGGAGGGGAAATTCACCCTCTGAAGAGTGTGACCCCCCCCCTCCCACCCCCTTCAGCAACACCTTCACCCCTCCACCCCCAAACAAAATGAGACTGGCAAAAATGTGCCGACTAAACGCGCTGGGGATCTATTTGTGGGAAACAGTAGTGTTTTTCAGGTAAGCAGAGGCATGAAATGGACTTCATGAGTGAAAATAATGATTTGTGTTATTTGGATGAATTTGATATAAATTGACATTTGCATTTGTATTGCTTTGCTGCCTTTGGGGGGACGTGCATGGGAAATTCGAAGCTTCCTATCAGTCAGAAGTCTTGAGAGAATCCTGGCGAAGTTGCCTTCGGATTTTTCTGCTGTTGCTCAGGTGCCCGTTGATTTAAGTCGCATCGGATCCAACAGGACGCGGGCAGCGAACAGCGGCTGCTAGTGGCTGATGTGCTGCTGTTTGCTGCTGATGTGATATTCCAGAATGTCAACAGGCAGCAGGAGAACAGTCCAGTTTGCAGACCACATGTTGTTTCACCAGAGCTCAGGGTGGCTTCTTCTGTCCATGAGAAAGTGAATTTGTATCCAAAACAGTGTGAATTCAATCATTATATTTGCCTCCATGGTAAATTCATTCCTGAAGTTGTCAGTTATATGAGCTGCAATTTTCTTATTTCATTACATTCAATTCAATAATGAATTAATATCAATTCTACTGGTTCTAAATCCACTAAAAGACCAAAAATAACACATCAGTAGAACATAAAGAAATATTCTATTTTTGACATGTTCTACAAATATTTGCATGTCACATTATAAGAAATGACCTTTGTTAGCAGCTACAGATACAGCAGCCATATTTGCTGTTGATCTTGAGTTTATTTTTTGCTGGAAGCAACATTTACTCACCTCTGCTCCCTCTGATATTGTTGCCTATTCATTCATCAAAGAAACTGAATCATCTTCCTAATGTTGCAGCAGTAGGCGGAGACTGAATTGGGAAAGAGTGGGTTCTGTTGATGTTGAAACGGCTACAAACAAAGTGATGTTTGTTCTGCTCGTGCATGTTATTACTCACACCCAGAATTCATAAACATGGTTTATGGGGACGTTCAACAACAATTTTATCAGGATCATAATCAAACCACAAAGAAACTGTGAGAAAACACTGTACCGTTGAGGTTGTTGTTTAAACCGATAGATCAGACCGTAGATCTGGCTTCAGGCCACTGAGAGACACCCGGTGCGTCATCAACAAGGTGAACGCAACAAATTGCTCCACTGGGATCATTAATGATGCAGCAGGTTTTGTTGAGTAGGTGACAAATGTGTCATTCATCTCTTTTAAAAACTACATAAATGCTACATAACTACATAGATACTACATAAATGTTTTCTTAAATATCTCCTGTATTTATGTGACAGTGGCAGTGGTGGAAAAATTTTAAATAATCTGCCTTCTCATGAACTAGTATAATTATTTTATGTGTTGTTGGATTATTTTAACATATAAGGAAGACTTATTTTTCTTTTAGTTGGTTGAGATGGAGCTTTTTTTTGTTTATTTTGGAAAAAAAAGAGTTGCATCATGAAAACATTAATAATAATTAAAGTAAAACAGGATATAATCCCTTTATAAAAAGGACAAGTAACATTGAAGAAGTTATGGACACTAAGAGGCTTTTAGGAGCTAATTTGAAATTCACGGATAAATTAAACTCATTTTACAGATTACCCGTGAGGAACACAATATATTATTATATATATTATTACTCTGTGTTTACTCTATGTTTCTGTGATGTGAGAAACATGATGATGTCAGCAGTATTATCTTGGCTTTGAAACTGTTTTAAAGGAAAAGGCTTGAAACCGATGGTGCAGAGTTATAAGATGTAGATGCCACACATGCATGTTCTACACTTTGCTTAAAGGGCAATAGTTATGAGATGAGAGTCTGAGTATTAGTCCGTCGCAGGCTTTCACATTACAGTTGATAAGTTTTGTCAGTTATTTCATTCATCCTGCCATATTTATCAGTTTTTAATACATGCAGATCCAAAACAGAAAAGTGAAAGAACAAAAAATAAATAAAGAGTGTATATACATAGTTGTATCCTTAAGGAAGTAGAAGATCTACTCTGATGGAAGCAAGTTGTCTGTAAGAGGAGGTTTGACTCAAATTATTTATAAACTTTAAAATACAAATAAATGTGCAAAAACAATAACTAGCTTTTAAATAAATGTGATGGCCTGAAAAATCTCTGAAATCTATCATGGCTAAATATGAATAAACTTAAAAAAATACAAATGCTCAAAAAAAATAACTCAAAATTGCACTTAAGTGCATATTTACTTAATATGTATTTATTCTACCAATAGAGGTAATTTGAGTTACTAAATGATCAGTTTTATTTTGTTTTTGATCAAACTGGTAATGAGTCAATTCACTTTTAACCCATTTCCACCAATTGTCACTTATTTTCATTTACAATTTCCTCACACATTGTAATGCAAATATTTCAGTATAATGTGGTAATGTGTTTCAGGTCCTGCTTTGCATTTTCGACCTTCAGGCGCCATGCTGGTTTCGCTTTATTTCATCATGTGTGGATAATGAAACGGCCTTGGAGCTGTTTCATTACGTGAAGTATCAAAGGCGTCTTCTACCTGCTGCAGCGATGCCCCTCGTATCGTCTGAGATAGGCAGCCGTTTACAGCTGTGATGGCTGCTGGTGGCGGGGGGGGGGGGGGGGGGGGGGGGGGTCAGAGGAGTTTTGCATTCAGCCCACGCTGTTTAGTTAATGAAGCAGAGTCGGGATATTGCTGTCTCAGCTCCTCAGGCATGGACTCTGCAGTTCCCTGCTTAATTGATATCTCTTTCCCCTCTGTCCCGACTCCGGCCCCCCACACCTCATCCCACGTTCAGCCTTATTACTAAACATCGATTAGCCTGTCAATGGCCAGACCTGATGAATACACGTTTAATGCTCATACGTACAGTATCTCTCCCTCTCGCTCTGTCCCAGCTCTGTTAGCAGGGAAACGTTTGTCTCAACAAAAACTTTAATCTCGAATTCAGCCGTAAATCTTTGAGTTCTGTCGAGACAGGTGACAGGAGTGGGTGAGATAATTTCCCATGGTGCCAGCATATCTTAACTTCTTTTTCCTGAATTTGTTTTTAAACAAGTTTTTCTTAAATAAAACAGCCTAACTTTAAAGAGAAATATCACAATTAATAGGGTGACAATCTTAATAGATATCACTGTCAATCTTCCTCCAGTGATTTTGTATGTTGTTTTCTTACGAAATATATTTTTGTAATCAAGGTCCCAGAAATGTTATGTTTAGATAGCCACATAAGCGTTTTAGAAATATGCACTAATTTACAAACTTTTATTTCATGTTTAGCTTTAAACTCTCCTTTGTACTTTCACAATCGGTTGCTAATACAAAGGATGTGACCATATTTGGATGTGACAGATTTGTGTAGAAGGAAAGAAGCATTTCAATGAGACCTCATGTGACAACGCTGGTCTTGCTGCAGGCTGCAGTGACAGCTGAGTGATGCTGAGTGTAGGAGAAATCTACAGATGCAACGTTGAAAAAATAAGAAAAATAAACACCTAAATGTGGATTTTGAAAGTTGTATTGATACTATAAAAAACAAGAGGGAAGCAAAAAAAAACAAAGACAAGACAAATTCCCAAATTGATCAGTCCATGAAAAGACAGTTTTCACCTTTGTCTGTCAGTCTGTCAGTAATAATCATTCAGAATAACAATAGTTAGTCAATATCTTCACTAGAATTTGATGGACAGGTCATATTGATACAGAGACATCTGTTGGATTGTAACCTTAAGATGTATCAATACAGTGCAATTTTTCGTTCCATTGGTTTCAAGGAAATAACATCAATAACAGCAAAATGTCCTGTTATAACTAATTATTGCATTGCAGCAATAATTTAACTTAATGCAATCTGAAAATTAATTATCATATGTTGCTCTGTTCTTCAAATCACTCAGAGTTATGAATTTATAGGTCAGTAACCTGATTTGGTTCCTGACATCACCAACATTAAAATACTGGCATGTTAACTCACTTAGTTCAATAAGCTGGTGTGTGAGTCCTAATTAATTTAGCCTCATAACTGAGTTTCTGCTCTTAAACTACCACAATAATCACAAATGTAAACTGTAAATTACAGTACACAACACTACATATTAAAGTAGTAGTCACTTGATTAGTCACAGAGGTCAGTAAAAAATCTTAATTTTCTTATTGAATTCCGTATTTTACCTCCTCAAGCCTCCCAAAGTCTTTCAGATAAAACAAAATAGTTTCTAGAACTGTGAGGTTAATCGCTTCATCAATTAATTGATAGGCAGAAGATTAGTTAGCAGCTCTTTTGATGATTGAATAATCATTTTACTCATATTTTTGGCACAAATTGTAAACCAAAGCTCATCAGTTATGACAGCTTATTGCTTTTCTTTGTGCAACATGATCATTAAGTGAATATCTTTAGTTTGAAATGGTTTGTCACAAACACAAAACTGAAGATAAAGCCTTGGAGTGTGGGAACTTTAACAGATATGTTTCAATATATTCTGATACTAAAGATAAGATAAGATTCTGATAAAAAAAAAAGGTTATCTAATGAACCAAATCAATAATCAGTAACTTCACTGGTAAACAGTGCAACATATGATGATGTGTCACAGATAGACTTTTTTTTTTATTTAAGGGGTCACTGGCCAAAAATGTTGAGAACAATCTGATGGATTGGTAATCTGAGCAGCTGCTGCAGCTCGTTAAATGAGCTGGATGAGTGATGAGTGTGTGACTGTTTATTCTCCTGAAACCGGAACTTTGAGCTGAGATTTGAAATGCATGAGGTGAACATGACATGTTAGTCACCATCCCCTCATATTGACCATCCAGGTAGGAATGATTAATCAAACGGGTCAGTGCTGTGTTCAGTGAATGTCAATCACAAACTGTGACCGTCAGGGAACAGAAAGCAGTCAGTCAGAGTGACTGACAGAGCTCTGAACAGCCAATGACATCACTGCCAGGTGGGAGGTTACTATCGGAACAGCAGAACTGTTCAGGATCAAGGTCTGACCTCTGCTACATGAGTGTGTGTGTGTGTGTGTGTGTGTGTGTGTGTGTGTGTGTGTGTGTGTGTGTGTGTGTGTGTGTGTGTGTGTGTGTGTGTGTTCATGTATGAATTTGTACAGCTGACTTTTGTGTGTATCTGTTTTACTCTAATTGTGTTCAGCATATGTACAGTTTGTCACAAATTTTACTTTGGGGTAAATTTGTATTGTAGCACAAGGCTTCTGTTTACACATAAACTGGCATCAGGGGTGATTTGCGATGAGGCTCAGCATGTTTTTACGACTTCTTTTGTCGCAGTGCAACCGCAACAAAGAAAGTTTCTGCAGGTTTCCAAAGCTCAGCTTCGGCAGCGAAAACCAAACCTCTCTGTTTCTCTTTTAATCAGGTGCTGTTCACAATTCACATCCGCCACCCTATGATAACTGACAGATTGATGCCTCTCTGGTTTCCAGGTAGTTGGACAGATACACACACAGGAAAACAGCCTCTGGTATGCAAACTATTCATCTTCAACCTTAAACTAAAAGTGCAGAGAGTGACCTTTTCCTCTATGGATTTCTATATTCGATAAAACGTTTTATTCGCTCAACTGGAAACAGCGAACAGTCCATACAAACATGTAACCTTAACAATTCACCTCTTGGGTGAAATATGGGCTCTACTTTCACAGATCATTAAGTGGAACATCATCGAGTGGCTGGTAGAGGGGAGAATGTATGCAGAATCTGTAGGGATAATGTAATCTACAATGAATATTACAACAATGAATGTGCGGCCGTGCATGCAGACGTTTACCTGTCTGCTACTGGACGGTAACCTTGAGCTCACAAAGTCAGTTAAAGCTATGGATTCAGGACATAAACTGATGTTAGAATTTAGAGGTTCATTCATTATCTTTCTTAAATTATTTTGTGATATCAGACAATCAGAGATGTGGATGATTAACAACGATCTAGTGATGCACATAGAGATTTTTAAAACAATGAAAATGTTGTGAGCAATGTTAGAATATATGATTCTTTTTCATTGAGGTGTGGTCAATGCACACGTTTTGTGCAATTACATGTTTACGCTAACGGTAGAATTTGTAGGTTCTGGTGGAATCTAGTAGTGAAATTAAAGATTACAAGCAGTTGCCGACCTCAATCCTGTAGAGGAAATTACAGTTGCTGCACTCACACATGAAAATGTGTCTCTAGTCATTTGTATGTTTTGGCTGACTGTACAAACATGGAAAGAAAACCTGCTCCCCATGTAGATAAAAATACACAAATTCATATTTCAGGTGATATCGGGTAAATCAACCACTTTTTATGTACTGTAAATCACTTGAGACAATAACACAATACTAAATATGCCTTTTCCATGGATATTCATGACTGTGTATAATGACTGTTTCTGATCATTTTGTTTTGGAATCATGTGAAAAAATTTATTGCACTTCATTTAAAACTTTTAACCTAGGACAAAAAAGACATGTTGGCTAGTTTACATGACTTCTGCATAAGGTTCTGACCTAAAGACTAATGATTGGTTATTTGAATTGTTTTCATCCAGTTTTCTCTATTTGAGCAAAGTATTTAGAGTGTGACTTGTAAACATATGTTTTAGAACAGATTGATGTTTAGGACCAGATGATTTGTTCATTATAGAAAAAAAAGGCAGAGAAAATGTGAAAGTGACTTGCTGGAATGTTATTAAGTGATATTTAACATCGGTGTAACATTTCTAGTTGTGACATTCATTAGCTGTGTAGGTGTTGTGACTGCATTTCCAGTCACATTGTCTCTTTTGTCCTGAAACTTAGAATGTATTGAACCGAATATATAATGAAATGTCTGTTCTGGTTGTTTTTGTGGAGTACAAAGTCAAACTTGTAGTGAAAAAAGACAGTAAAGTGTTTTTCTTCCTCCTGTGGTGCTGTTATTCACAGGGGAAGAAAGAGCACTGTTGAAGCTTTCATATCATATCACACAAAATTAAAGAGCTGAGAAGTAACCTGGACTTGACTTGACCGCTGAGACATGACGCACTTCAGACTCCCTGAAGACTTGATTTGAGACTTGGAAGCAAACCGTTTAAGTTTAGAGTCTCAGTAGACCTGGTGAGAATCAGGAGCAGTTAAAAAGTGTCAGGCAGGGACTGCATAGACTAAAACTCTTAAAGGGGA
The DNA here is from genome assembly GCA_030544235.1 of Lepturacanthus savala. NCBI lineage: Eukaryota > Metazoa > Chordata > Actinopteri > Scombriformes > Trichiuridae > Lepturacanthus > Lepturacanthus savala. The sequence continues at coordinate 31,573,387 of CM060464.1, forward strand.
CATAACAAGCTTACTGTGATGTTATTTATATACTATTATAATAGTTGTTGCCTATGTTAAATATAGTAAAAAAAAATACACCTAGTCAAAGTCAAGGTTTAAAGGTCAATGTTATCTTTAATGTCCCTATTGGGAAACTTATTTGCTGCCAGGATATTCAATATACGTAAACATAAAATTACACATAAAAACATACATAGATCAATATCTAAAAAAAAACAGCAGATAATTGGCAGACTAACATTAAAAGAAGATTAAGATGAGCTTTAGCTTAATGCAAAATTGGGAAAGCAACTTTTTCAGACTAAGGCTGAACTGCAGAGTCAGGGCAAGATAAATAATTACTTTTTAAAGTTGTTAATTATGCAAAGCTGTTCCAATAGAGCACTAGAGTAAAAACAGACATATACAATCAGGGTCTTGTCTAGATAAAGCAGTACCTTCCAGTTGGTAGAAACTACTTATGCTTCTGCCTGTTAGAGTCCTGTGTGAAATACTGCTGAATATAATTGTGTAACCATCACTCAGTCCAGTTGAAATGATACTGAACACAAATACAGTCATGTATTTAGCTTTTTCAGCTCCACAAACAGCAACAACTCAGTATGTGATATGAGTGGGAGACACACACTCATATGATAATTCTTAATAATTAAACAATAAGAATGCATAGTTTGATATTTTGTGGTTATTACAAAGCTATCATTTGAAATACTCTACTTTTTACTATATTTTCCAAACGTGTGAAGTATCTGTATTATATCAGTATCGTGGATAAATTCTTAACACCTTTTTTTCCCATTTGGACCTGGTGTGAATCTATTTAGTTTAATCCATTATTCATTCAGGAAGGGTGTGGGTTGGAGACTGCTGGATGTATTTTTTGTAAACAAGTGCTGGATGAGTCATCAAACATTTGAAGCTGTTTTACAGGAAGAGAAGAAAAAACATTTTTTATTGATTTTAATGGGAAAAAATATTCCCAAATTAAATCTTTTCACATATACTAGGCAAATACCAAGAGATACATGAAGTAGTAGTAAAGAGACACTGGATTAAAAAAATATTTTAAATTTCATGGGGCCTTAAAACAATTTACATTCATACACATATTTGTCTTTCTGCTGTGAACATGAATGATATGATATGTTATATTTAACATATTATGTATGATTCAGTGTTGGCTGCAGAACTGAATCCTTACAGCCACTGGGATTTGTTTGTTGCTCAAGGACACTACAGAAAAGTGGAATCTCACTGCTCTCACTCAGAAATCATCCAATGTCAGTTAACATACACCAGGGTTCAGACAAATTAAAGCCACTGTGTTATTTATGAACCTCCCCTCAGGCTTTTTTTACTTGTTCTGCAGGTTCCATGCCAATATTTATCACTTATATCTCCCATCATAACATATATATTTTTTTTTCTGTGATCAATTTCCCAAGTCCTCTAATGAAAAACAATCGACTGTTCTGGTGGAGTTCGCTACCATCTCGACAATAATTAACTTCTGGGCAGGTTCATTTCCAAAACTTGATGTATGATAATACATTATTGATTAGCAGACAGAGACAGATTTGCACCATAAATAACAGAGTATATTATCAATGGCCTCTCAGTGCTGTAACTCAGTTATAGTGAAGTTGAAATCCTGGAAATGTTCAGAGCTACACTGCATTTCTGTAATTAAAGTGGAGTTGGACAGTAACAAATCTATAAAGTTATTTTTTAATGAAAAAGCTGTTTAGAAAGAGTGTGTGAAGAATTTTTGAGTATTTTTTTTACATGAAATTAGTTATTTAAAGTGTTTGGGAACTTGTTTTCTTTTACCTTTTTTATTTATTTTAAAAGTCACATATTTTACACTGTTTCCTGGTTTTATATAAGGTTGTGACTAACACTAACAATATACAGTGGCCATGTGATATTTCAGTTTTTCTTTTTTAAGAAATTTGCCAAAATTTTAACATTTTCTGTCAATATGGGGTGCTAGGTGTGCATTAATGAGGGAAAATGAACTTAAATGATTTTATGAAATGGCTGCAATTTAACAAAGTAAAAAAAGGGGGTCTGAATACTTGCCGTATATTTATGATTCTAAGAACAAAAACTTGAAATATTTTTAAATTTTCTCTCAAGCAGAACGGGTCATTTTATGTCTAGTCTCATTAATATTAAGAAACCGCTCCTCTAATTGGTTGAGTTGAATGGGAAGTGGGTGACGACTGTATAGTTTTGGCATCACAACTTCAAGTCCTGACAGATGATTTGACAGCTGGCTCTGTTTCTGAATATGGATGGTGTGCATTTCTCTGTATATTGAATCATTGAACATTTTTTATAATCAAAATCATTAAAATCTCTCCTTAAAATATCAGTCCTCAGGAACATTTTGAGCTCATTTTCCTTTCCCTCTTTTTTTTGTTTTTATAATTTCCTAATTGATTTCCAGTGCAGAATGTTTGTGAATCCATATAAACAACCACAGCTGAGTGTTTGTGAAAGGTCTTCTTCAATCAGCATGTTTACAGATTGCAGCAGGTTAGAGATGTTGGCAGCAAACAGACCAAAAGAAACACTGCAGCACCACAGATCTGCAGCGGAACTGACTGTTTACTTCATGACCTGCACTGAAAATACTAAAATAGAATTGCCTCTAAATGGATAACAAAATGCTTTAATCCAGGGAGTAAGAAGTTTGCTCCTGTTTAACTTTCCTGCCGTTATTAGAGTGTTGAGTGATTTACACAGCTCAGCCGTCCAAGTATCAGCTCTTCATTTGCAGTGATGAGCGAGTGTTTGCAGGGTGAGCGAGGCAGCGTCTCTGTTAGTGCCAGGCAGGCAAGCGAGCCCTTTGCTTTCCTGAGTGTTACTAAATGCCAGGATGAGATCAATTAGGGTATTTGGGTCTTCAGAGGCTTCAGGAATATAATGAGGAACACTTAGGGCTAATGACTGGAGCCTTGCATTACCCCACACCTCTCCCTTTCCCTCTCGCGCTCTGTTTGCATATTAGACGCTGGCACAGGACGACTCAGCTGTTTTTTCCTCTTCTTTGCTGCCTCAGCGTTGGCCACAGGTCTCCACAGTAGCCGCGGCCAGCATTGATCTGATATAATTAAAGCAAATCCGAACTTTGATCATAGAAACCCAGAGAACAGCACACAGAGGGGGAAAATTATCAATGAAAGCAGATGGAGAGGTCTCGGACAGCTTTCCACTGTGAAACACAATCCACTGTAGTCCCATTAAAACTGTTTACATGTGGAATAGCAATGAAAGTGGTGAATACTACCTTAGTGGAAAGAAACCTTCGAGAAAAGAGTTCTTGAGCTATAGGTCAATTATACCTTATCACTATACAGCAAAGCTCCCATATCAGATTGATTTTAATATCTTTTTGATTATAAGAAGGTCTGTGTTCTATAAATATTGTTTTTTAGGTTTTAAAGGCTCAATCTAATGGCCCTCTTTTGCCAAATAAATAAATTTAACCTTTTAGTCAGTCAGTCTTTTTCTATACCTGCTTATTCCTCATTAGGGTTGCAGGGGTCTGCTGGAGCCTATCCCAGCGCGTTACGGCGTGAGGCAGGGATACACCCCAGATAGTCGCCAGCCAATCGTGGGGCACACACACCATTCACTCACACACTCACACCTATGGGCAATTTAGAGTCGCCAATTAACCTGAGCATGTTTTTGGACTGTGGGAGGAAGCCGGAGAAAACCCGGAGAAAACCCATGCAGACACGGGGAGAACATGCAAACTCCACACAGAAAGGTCCCAGACCCAGGACCAAGGAGGTCTTGAACCTGCGACCTTCTTGCTGTGAGGCAACAGCGCTAACCCCTGCTCCACCGTCGCCCCAATTTAACCTTTTAATGGTATATTTTTAAAACCCTAACCTTTTACTTATTGGGCTGGGGACAACACACCAGTCTTTTCTCTTCTTGTCTTGTGTTGTTTTAAACATAAATACTGTGAAATCTGTGAATACTGTGAAATCAGATAAATCACAATCTGTCGACCTAAACCAACCAAGACCAAGTGCAGTTGAATGTACATACTATATACACACATACACACACACACACATATATATATAGAGATTTGTCGGCTGCACATCCATGATGCGAATCTCCCGTTCCACCACATCCCAAAGATGCTCTATTGGATTGAGATCTGGTGACTGTGGAGGCCATTTGAGTACAGTGAACTCATTGTCATGTTCAAGAAACCAGTCTGAGATAATTCCAGCTTTATGACATGGCGCATTATCCTGCTGAAAGTAGCCATCAGAAGTTGGGTACATTGTGGTCATAAAGGATGGACATGGTCAGCAACAATACTCAGGTAGGCTGTGGCGTTGCAACGATGCTCAATTGGTACCAAAGGGCCCAAAGAGTGTCAAGAAAATATTCCCCACACCATTACACCACCACCACCAGCCTGAACCTTTGATACAAGGCAGGATGGATCCATGCTTTCATGTTGTTGATGCCAAATTCTGACCCTACCATCTGAATGTTGCAGCAGAAATCTAGACTCATCAGACCAGGCAACATTTTTCCAATCTTCTATTGTCCAATTTCGATGAGCTTGTGCAAATTGTAGCCTCAGTTTCCTGTTCTTAGCTGAAAGGAGTGGCACCCGGCATGGTCTTCTGCTGCTGTAGCCCATCTGCCTCAAAGTTCGATGTACTGTGCGTTCAGAGATGCTCTTCTGCCTACCTTGGTTGTAACGGGTGCTTATTTGAGTCACTGTTGCCTTTCTATCAGCTTGAACCAGTCTAGCCATTCTCCTCTGACCTCTGGCATCAACAAGGCATTTCCGCCCACAGAACTGCCGCTCACTGGATATTTTTTCTTTTTCGGACCATTCTCTGTAAACCCTAGAGATGGTTGTGCGTGGAAATCCCAGTAGATCAGCAGTTTCTGAAATACTCAGACCAGCCCTTCTGGCACCAACAACCATGCCACGTTCAAAGTCACTCAAATCACCTTTCTTGCCCAAACTGATGCTCGGTTTGAACTGCAGGAGATTGATTAGAAATTAAGTGTTAACGAGCAGTTGGACAGGTGAGTGTATATATATATATATATATATATATATATATATATATATATATATATATATATATATATATATATATATTTTGTTTGAATGAATGTATCCTCTGCCAGCAAATCCATTCATAAAGACGAGCGCCTACTAATAAAAAACCTTTAATCCATTCGCTCTTTATTATAATCTCGGTTGGTGTTTTGAATAAACTGCAGTGTTTAAAGTGTAGCGAATAAGTCGCATCGTATAGTCCGGAATTTACGGCATACATGCCCTCATGCATCCTCATTTCCCTTACAGCCGAAACAAGGCGAGTGCGTGTCTTATTTTAAAAAAAACAAATAACTGTCCCGAACAGAAAACCGTGACCCAAAACCACAATACATACTGTGATTTTGTTCATTGATAGGTGTGTCATATATATATATATATATATATATATATATATATATATATATATATATATATATATATATGTATGTATGGTCACAGTATACTTTGGTATTTGATGTAAATTACAGCATTTACATATATATGAGTATAGTATACAGTTTCTTAATGTTTACCATTGCACCTGGTAAAAGCATTTGAGCAAGAAAGTAATTACAGAGTAATGTATTTCATTAAATGAAAACAAAAAACATTTAGAAACCTCAATTCAGTTCAACGAGGTGCACTTGAATGCATCATGAAGTGGTTAGAGTTTTGAAGTGCAAAAAGCATGACAGCAGCTAAGAGATGCTAATGCAAACAAACAGACAGCGACACATCCAGTCACCAATAGGATGAGAATCGAGAACCGGTTCCTGTATTGAATCGGTTCCGTATGTTTCAATTCCATGGAATCGTTTGGCATCGTTTGGATCAATTCCAATCCGCGTGAATCTACGTCACGTAACTGATGACGTTACACCGGTTTAGCACGTCCTAAACAACAATGGCGCCCACCAGATTCAAAAGCTCCAAGTTTGGCTTCACTTTATGAAAAAAGGATGGAAACAGACGACTTGCAGTCATTGCAAAATGTGCATAACAGCATCGGGAACACGACAAATATGCACAAACGTGGAATAACGTTCAAGGAGTGTCGTGTTTTTGACGCTTCGGAGTGATACATCTCAACCCAGCAGCAGCTGCAGTAGCCAAGCTATCATCTCTAAGGTTACGTATACTTCCTGAAAAAGAAGACATGCTTATTTTTCTGCAAAAGAATTGTTAATTCTTCATTGTATTTTCAGATTGCACTATGCACTGCTCCATCGTATTTGACAGTATTACACATTGCTACAGTTAACACAGTATCTAGGCTTTGGGTTCTTTTGACGTCACTGTTGAGTTTGTAAGGTCGTGACTTCCAAGTAAACAAATTTATACTAATTAAACAGCTTTTTTTTCCGAAATTATAATTGATAAGAGTATTGATAAAGAATCATATAATTAAACAGTATTAATAATGGAATCAGAATCATAAAAATCAATTCCCATCCCTACTCACCAAGCCAAAGTATAAAAGAAATGCAGTTCTTTTAAGATGGAATGGCTGTTGGAGTATGTGCAAATTGAAGAACAAGCGGTGAAATTGGGTGAGATTTTTTCTTTTTAGAGTAAAAAAGGGCTACTCTGCAAAAAAATAAAGTGTGAATATCTGACATTACTCACAGTGGTCCTCAGTTTGCTCAGAGAGCTTGTGTGTATGCCCAGATACATGAAAAATTAGAGGGAACATTGCTGCCAAATCCCACTGAGAACGCTCTGCCAGTCCGAGACACTGGGATTTGGGAAAAAAAAAGTTTCTCATGTAAATTTTTATGTATTAAAACTAATTTATCTAAATGGTTTAATGCAAAATGAACCATCTCAGCACAATCTCAATCTGTCTTTATTTGAAAAAGGAACACAAATGAATTACCCTGGCTGTTTTCCGCCTAATTAGGATCTTACTTTGTATGGTTACTAGGTAGAAAACATTCATCGGAGCTCAGATCAGTCCATAATTGTGTAACAGCCTGCGTTACAAATTATTCAGAGTTAGAAAGCTGTTTACTAGTCTGGGAGTGTCTGATTATTCTGTGTCATTATGTGAAGTGGCACTAAGATAACTCAGCTGCAGCTTCTGTTTCTCATTTGTCTCTTACAAACTGCAGCATTAAACCACACAACTACCTGCATGTTGTCATTGTAGCTAAATTAAATTGCTCACTGCAGGTTAGAGACATACAGGATATTACCTTTATTTTACAAATGTAAAACACAAAGATATAATGAAGCTGGAAATATTTGCTTGATGGAGGAAAATCCACATGTTGGATAGTCAGTGACCTGCTACATGGTTCCTAACTAATATAGATGGAGTCCATTAGCTTCACCTGAGCATTTTCTGATGGAAAATCTGTTGTGAAAATGCTCTAATGGCCTTATCTAGCTTGGCTTTGGCTTTGTTTTGATTAGTGGTAGTAGGGTATCTTTTTAGGAGGTGTTGGAACTGTCACAGGAGAAGATTTAAGGTGTAAAAATGTTTCTACATGTCACAGTCTCAGCATTATGGAGATAATATCAGAGCAGACATTTCCTGGTGAGCCACAGCTGGAGAGTTTGTCTCTTCTGTTGAGAAATGAAGTGCCATAACACACAAAGTAATGCTACATATTCATCTGTGATGCAGCATTGTTTCTTTCAGTCCTGTTTGTTAATGTTGACTCTGTTTTTACGGTTTCTACAGAGCATCTATTGAAGAAAATGTCTTAAAACATATTTATCTCTTATTTATTGTTATTTATTATTACTGGTTATTATTACACTAAAGTATATAGCATATTATAAATAGCATTTACAAAGTAGTTTAATTTGTAAATTCTAAAGTAGAAAGCACTTATCAATACAATAAATAGCAATGCACCAGAAAAGGATGTAAAACAAACAAATATTTAAAATAAATAAATAAAATATTAATAATACACATATATAAAAACCAACTAACCCAAACAGTGTAGAATCTTTTTACATGTATCCGTCACATCACCAAAATGTATCGTCTCCATCTAACAAGGTCTTACATGAAGAGAAAATATTACTTATATGATGTTGCAGGGAAATTAGGTCATTAGCATAACAAAAAGACAGCCCAAACGGCAGAAAATTTCTGTTTAAGAGATAATTTATAATGTTTAGTTCTGTTTGGACCCACATTGGTTCTGACTGTTAACATAATATATGCAGCAGAATAAGAAGAATTCGCTGCTCGGTTTAGGTTCCATCCTGTTTCATTAAGCTTCTTCAGTTCTTCTGATCATGACAATAGTAGTTCTCACACTGAGCTGAAATGCCGCAGCATTAAAACACTTCAATCAGTGACAGAAAAATCCTCCTGCCTTCTTGCTGTTTAACCACAGTTTCCTCTGCAGGCAGCTGATACTCTGAGGATGCGTCAGTGGTTTGGAAGCTTTTATGTTGGTGTGTGTCACAGGATGCTGCTTATCTTGCTTCTTATCTTGCTGCTTCCTGTGGTCTGGATCATCCTGGGTTTATTTGAACTGGTTTTTATTCTGGGATTGATGTTGCCGTTAAAGAATCTTAAATGTCCGTTACTTATTTTGACACCAGGGATCCGTTCAGTGCCTCCACTGACTCCGAGGGCTTGTTGCACTAGTTCTTTTTAGTACCTTTGAACTATTTGAATTATAACAGGATTAATCTCTCTATCTATGTTAATCTTGTTTTAAAGGCTACAAGTGGGAGTCCAGATCCCAGATCTGTCAGAATCTCACAGTCTGCGTCTAATTCAACCAGACGCTACAATCCAAATAGCTCAAACATAAATTATCTTTGTGTTGAGGTCGTGCTGGTGTAATCCCAATCTGTGACTAATCTGATTTCACCATCATTAGCCCGGCAGTGTGTTTGTTCAATGCTAATTTGAAAGCAACTTCACATGGGTCTTATGCTTTATTGTATCTCGACGGCTGCGAGAGCCCGGTCCAAACAACAGAAATTAGTTTTTTTAGCGAGAGCTTGATCCTAGCACATTCCCACTTGTCCTCATTGTAAAGAGGATTAAGCTCAGATTCGTCACGTTGTGGCAGGAATTATTGACGCAGAGATAATCTCTGATCCACCTAATTTACCGTCACAGGGAAAAGAATTAGATGAAGTCTGATGTGCCTCAGAAACCTGATGTCTCCTTATTGATCGGCATTGACTGGAGGCGAATGTGAGTGCTGGAGGTTTTTTGGAGACGCTATCAGACGTCCGTTATCTGATCCCTGATGGTTCAAGGAGGTTTCTTCAAGTTTTCTACTCAGATCCTCCGGAGACACCTGGGGTTGTTAGTCTGATAAACCATTGACAGCAGCAGATCGTTGTCGTCAATAATCCCAACTTCTACCTGCTCTCATCAGTCACCTCTGACCTCAGCAGCACAGTCGCTGCCAAATGTTCAAGCAGACAATTACATCAGTGCTGTAATCACTCATGAAAATGAACTGATTTAATCTCAGCAAAACAGTGATGAGGATCATTTTCACCTTTAAACAGTAAGGATCTGCACGATTTTGATAAATGTGTTAAAAGAGGACATTTATTTGTGTTTCATACAGTCTGCTACATTTATATATGCTGTTTGTGTTCATCAGAACTCAGTAATTCTGATGAACAACAGAAAATAACTATATTAGTGTTTGAGAGTTAAGTCTTCAGGTTTGAATGTGGATTCAAGTAGAAATAGAAACGTAGTTTCATTCCAAAATTGCACAATGGTTTAAAGTCTGCAGTGGTGGAAAGTAACTAAGTACATTTACTCAAGTACAGTTTGAGATTCATGTATTTTACTTAATTATGTCTATGTGATGGCGCTTTATACTACAACAGTAAAATACCCTCATGTGTGAAAACAGATAACTTTATACTTTAACTACACTGTAAAATCACCAATGTTAATATAACACTTAAAGAGTTCATTTAGTTACTAGTTACTAGTTAACACTAGTGGTGTTATAATTACCTTTTTAAGTGTTATATTAACACTGGAGATTTTACATACAACATATTTGTAGTGAAAATGAGTTGTGTGAGTGGGTGAGCTACTTTGCTGGAATCCCTGATGAACCAACAATAAAGTTGGCGAATCCCAGAAACCACTGGAGCTGCAAGTGGAGCAAAAAGTGCAACTTGTATATTTATTAATTACGCACAGAATGCTATATTTCAAATGTACATTTCCTTTAGTTTTGATGATTATAACTGACAACTAATGAAAATCCAAAATTCAGTATCTCAAAAAATTTGAATACTACTTAAGACCAAATAATTAATAATAAATAAAAAGACCAAAAAAAAAATCTATAAATGTAAGAAAAGTATGAGCATGTACAGCACTCAATATTTAGTTGGGGCTCTTTTTACCTGAATTCCTGCAGCAATGCAGCATGGAGTCGACCAGTCATTGGCACTGCTCTGGTGTTATAGAGCCCAGGTTGCTCCGATAGTGGCCTTCAGCTCTGCTGCATTGTTGAGTCTGGTGTATCACATCTTCCTCTTCACAATACCCCCATAGACTTTCTATGGGGTAAAGATCAGGCAAGTTTACTGGCCATTTAAGAACTGGTCCTTATAACAGGTCCTGGTAGCTTTATCACCGTGTTAGTGCCAAGTCCTGCTTGAAAATGAAATCTGCATCTTCATAAATTCGGTAGGCAGCAGGAAGCATGAAGTGCTCTAAAACTTTGTGGTAGACAGCTGCGTTGACCTTGGACTTAAGAAAACCCAGTGGACCAACAACCCCTACTGTGGAAATTTGACACTCCACCTCAAGCAACAGGGATTCTGTTCCTCTCCTCTCTTCCTTCAGTCTCTAGGACCTTGATTTCCAAAGGACATGCAGAATTTACTTTGATCAGTAAACATAACTTTGGACCACTCAACAGCAGCCCAGTGAAATATTAATGTCGAAAGCTAAGTAAACTGAACTTCCAGGTTTTGCTGTGCAGCAGGTGGAGGCATTCCACATATTAAAGATAATAATCGTACACAATGCTGTGATGCTGTCAGTGTCAAAACTATAAAAATGCTCCATGTGGGAATTATAATGTAATTATTAATTAAATTAGTGAAGCTGTTAAGCATCCACATTGAGAATCCAACTGCAGGTTTCATAATTTCTTATTTGATGTAATGATAATTATTTAATAGTTAAAAAGATGCAAAGATTATGATGCCTATGAAAGCCAGTAATGTTATCAATATGTAAGGTAAGAACACTCTCAACAACACTGTTACGATCACAGCCTATGAACATTAACAAATTAAAAGTAGAATAAAGTGATGTCAGGAAAACATCTTGTAATTTTAAATGAAGTTATGTACAAATAAAAATTTTGGTTCCTTTCTTCAAATTCAATTGTATGTTCAACATGTAACAGTAAGTAAACGTCCCACTAACGTTACACATTTCTGTAGATCTTGATATAACCTAACGTTTACGTAACAATATTGTTGCAAATTCACAATTATAATTTTAACATTATATTTCTTTATTGAAACATTAAAGCCTGTTAAATGATTTATCTGAATAACACATAAATCTGTATCGGTTGTTCAGGTAATGGTGATTTAATCACCATTACAAGTTGTTGTAGTTTCAAGTTTAAAAACTTACCTTGAGTACTGCAAACTGCGACTTCAGACAAACAAGTCAACAGGACGGGTCTGTTCGCTCTCCATCCATTGATGTAGCTTAGCTTCTTAGCGTAGCTCCTTAGCTTAGCTAGCCTGACAGCTCTGCTCAATGAGGGTGTGTTTTAGCTAGTTGAACCGCTCCTCTCCAGCTCCTCCCTCTGCATCTGCATCTGATTCACCAAAACAAAGATGGCAGCGCTCTCATTTATGTGTCAAAATCTTAGTCCAAAAACCAACAAGTGACATGGAGACGTGAGATGTCCATTCACAGCTGGGGCTGCGACAATTTTGCTGTTAATATTTCTGTACTTTTAACATTTTTAAATTCAAGATTATAGATGATTAGATTTAAGATTTGCAATTGAGTATTTTTAGATGCTTTTTACGTTTTTCAGATGAGTGTATTTCTACTTTTACTTAAAGGATCTTAGTACTTTGTAGTACCACCACTAGAAAACTGTGACATCTGATATTGGAGTGAATGGAAAAAGAAACATATGAAGTAAAATAACTTTGATCTTTCAATTGAAGTTAAGTAAAATATATTGTGCCCGATATAGTAGTATTTTCTGTCCAGCCATTATGTAAATGTTCCAGTAACATGAAGTATGTTTCCAACACGTCCCACAGTTCTGGGAACAGAATGACTTTCTGGCCTTTTTGCTGTTTTACATTTTTGCCGGTGTCACATGTGAGAGGGAAAAAATCAATATCAGATTTTTACTTAAGGGGAATGATTGCATAAAAGTGCAATGTTGGCCTGCAGACATGTGACCTTTCATCAGCACAACAAGGACAACCAGAGGGAAGTCAGGATATGACAGACACCACAGTATATGATGCTGATCCCTGCACTCACACCAATATACCTGTAACAGTCAAATAATCTTCACTTGATATATATAACTATAGGGCTGGGCAATAAATCCATATTATACTGACATGATATGAGACTAGATATCTTCTTAGATTGTGGATGTAGTATCATTGTGAAATGTCTTTTTTGTGGTATGAAAAGCTGAATTACATGAAATTCTATCATTTTCTGCATGGTTTTTCATGAAGGTTTGATGATGTAAATCAAGTCAATTTTATCAATTGTGTTGCTGACCTTTGCGTCTTACAAAATAAAATATTGATTCATGGTGTGGATGAGGTGACAGGATTATTAGGGGCAGGGTTATGTGGGCAGTGAATGGCATATCTTGATCAAAGATGACTCTTAGATTTCTTACAGTGGTGTTGTTATTTAACTGGATATTGAATTTCTGAGGTGTTTAGGCCTGTGTACAATAGCTTCGGTTTTGTCTGAGTTTAGTGGCAGAGAGTTGCAGGTCATCTAGGATTTTATGTCACTAATTAAGTATGTCACTATGTAACTAAATTATTATAGAATTGAAATGCAGACAGTCACTGAAACTGGTCTTAGAAAAACTTCCACCTCTCCTCAGTCTACTCTCTCAACTTCTCACCCCACATGATCACTGGAGCATCACTGATGTGTGAGTGGTTTGACTTCTCTCCTTTCACACCGGATTTGATTTATCTAATTTCTCCTGAATGGACAATGCTCATGAAGACGGTGTTGACTTTTAATTGTCCTAAATCCTCACATGGCTCAGAGTGCAATGCTATGCAGCTCCAGTGTGACGTTTCCAGCTGATAAAAGGTTTTAGGTATGACACATGTTAGCTCTGTGCACTGGCATTTAAAAAATCACAAGCCTGTCAAAGGGAGGTCTGACGAAAGGTCAGCATCTCAGGAGCTGAAATGCCACATTTGGCTCCAGTAGTTTGATAGATGTTGTTCCTGTCCGGCCTGAAGCCTGCCCCTATCATCACGATTATTTCTTCCAGATTAGTCCATTTTCCAGCAGACTCAGACTGAATCATAACTGAGTCAAAACCCTCAAACACCACAAGGCTGTTTGTCATTACACTCCCTCAAACAGTGTCTGTCCCCTCTCTCTGTTCTATTTCACTGTTCCTAATTATTTGCAGAAACATTTGCAGAAACACAAAAATGGTTGGGACTTATTTCAACCTCTGATTCATGATTTAATCATTTATGATCTGTGAACTTTTCAGTCCGATCATCAACACCATGGGTCACAATCATCTCTTTTATGATGTACAGCCGCTGCAGCATCATCACAGTCGCTGTCATCATTCAGCAGCCCCGACAGGATGGGAGCACGACCTCATCCATCAGCAGCAAGACGCTCCTCTCACTGAATTAAACACAATCAATACACTGTCACAAACAGCAGCATTATGTTCACCTGTTTTCTTCAGGAACGCGTTTCCCCTTTTAAAGATTCTTCACATAATTCTCAGTAATCTTTTAAAAAATCACTTGTAAAAAATATGTGAGGAGCCGTTAGCACATTTATTAGTAAAAATGAATCACTTTTTATACTTTTCATGAATTCCATGAATACATTTTACATAAAGTGATACTTGCATATTGAGTTTAGACCATCCAACAGACACAGGGCAAACAAACATGTCTGCAGCTGCTAAATGCTCCTCAGTGTTCAGCACTGATCAGTGTGTCGGCTCTTTGCCACCAGGCAGATGGCGACAGTGACAGGTCGTCAGAGCTCGATGCTGATTGGTTGAGAGAGAATTCAAACAGTAAATGTGCTGTGAAACCAAAACAATGAATTTAGTAGCTGCAGAGTCGTGATAATTCTGTGCAGAATTTGTTTCCTTTTTACACCACATACAGTTATTTGATGCATTGTTGATGTAAAAATATTGAGTAATGCAGCTTTAACTTAAATTGCATTTGATACTTTTTGGGCGAGTTTCTTTTACAAAGAAACAAATAAAACAATTAGCAGACTTAATTATTAATTAACAAATTTGTCTTCAATTTAAATTGTTATTTTAGCAATATTCTTGTTAGTTGCTCCTCAGCAGCCTCATCAGTCATCAGACAGGAACTCAGTGCCAGTATTTATCTGCTGTTAACTCACTTTCAGCAGCATCATCAGTGTCCTCAGTTATGATCATTATAATGTCATTATCAGCGTGATGATTTATGCTCGTTTACAACATCATCAGCATCGCTGCCGACATAGTTTACAGCCACTGTGTGTGTGTGTGTGTGTGTGTGTGTGTGTGTGTGTGTGTGTGTGTGTGTGGTGTGTGTGTGTGTGTGTGCGCGTGCGTGCGTGCGTGCGTGCGTGCGTGCGTGCGTGTGTGTGTTTATTTTGAGGGAGTCATATGACCCTGCAGGCAGCTCAGCCAGTGGCCTGACAGGCAGGGTTGTTAGCAGCGTGGATGCCAACAGCAGCCAAAATTCATTTACTGAGCTCTTTCACGCCCTTGTCCTCATACACATACACACACACACGCCTTGTCCTCCTTCACCCTCTTCCCAGGGTCTCCTCGGTGATTTGTTTTCAGATGTTTTTCAATGATGAGGGTGAATTTGTTAGAAGGTCAAAGTGTGTGTTTGCCTGCACAGAATTTTCCTTGTGTGTGTGTTGCGTGTGTGAGGATTTTGCACCAGCAAGAGTGTCCTGTTTTGTATAAGTCGTGTTGTGGGTTTGTGTGTGTGTGTTTGCTTGTTGATGCGCATGAATCACAAGAAAAGAATTAGTAAGCGATTTGTCCCCTTTTATTTATTTTTCTGATTACAGCTGCTCCATAATTCTAGTTTTCAGTCCACAGACTGTGATTCTGATCAGTAGTTTCCTGATAAAGCGACAGTGCTGGCTGCATGATGTGTTTATGAATTGCTCATGGTGCTATTTATCATGCTGCGTGTCATGATTCAGCATATTGAAAGTCACGGTTAGTGGTTTTACATTTACAAGGTGAAAATTTAAGCACGATCAACTGTATCATTCTTCATTTTAATTTACAAGAGATTAATGCAGCAACTCTCCTCCCCCATAATTAAATTAATTAACAAATAATTATAGTAACTTTTCCTCACCCTGTTACTCTTCCAACAACTTTCTGAACTCACAAACTCTTAAAACCTTCAGCTTTACACAACTAAAACCGAAAGCCAGATCCAGTTCTTCCGCTCTGTAGCCTGGATTCATCTTATTTTCAATCATTGATATGAAGTGCTGACCTGAGATGATGAGTCCTGAGTCTCAGCTGATGCTTCTCCAGACGTCTGAGTGCTGCAAAGTAAAAATGTTCCAGCACCAAAATAAATTATTCCTCATAAAAGCCATCTATAACTTCTCAGTCTGTGAATGTTCGGCTCAGGAGGAATCAGAATTCATCAAGCATGTAAAGACAGATTTATTAGTCACACATATTTATACATTTTTATGAGTTTCGGGGTCTGAGAGGGTTTTGATCATCAAAATAAAGTCTCTATTATAAAAGGTTAAAATCCTCACCATCTATATTTAAGATCATTTATTTGTTCTATTATCTCTTTAAAGGCTGTGTCCTTCATCCTCAGAGTTCTGAAACATCTTGACACCATCTTTTAAAATGCTGTCAGACTCACCTTTTTGACATATTAGGTTTCTTCTCAGCTTCATAATGAAGATTTTTGTGGCTGCTCAAACACATAAAACTGTATAAATTATGCAAAGGATTTGTACAGAATATGTCTCTGGGCCAATGTGCAGTTCTGCAGAAACTGGTGAAGATGCTGCAATTTTATTAGGAATCCAACCAAAATTCGGCAATATTCAGCTTTTTGATTTTGATTTTTATTATTTCTTTGAAATTATTTTCTATCAACATTGGTTGCCCCCTTCTGAAAATCAAAATCACTTCACACATAATAATGGAAACACACATTTGTACATCATGTAAAATGTAAGAGATAATAGCAGAAAGATAATAACAGAATTAACAAAAGGGCTTTTTTCACAGCTCTTTCTGTGACTTGTTGGTTAATGAAGCTCGTTGTGAAGCTGAAGTCAGATGAACTGGGTCAGTACAGTAGCGTATTTATAGCCCAGATCACACTGCTGTCCGCGCGCCTTCTCTTTCTCCAGGCGCAACGGGAAATGATGCAATCAAATACAAACTGTGCTACACGTGGAGGCTCACACAACTCCACTGAGGCCACGGGTCACTTCAGTCCCTGCTCAGCCATAGGAACTTACTGTTGCTTCACTGTTAATCTGACCCAAGCAGAAAGCATTTTATTTCAAATCCAAACATTTCTCTGTCTAGCGTCAATATACAGACTGTAATTCAATAACTAAAGTAATAACTAATAAAATAATAGCACTTTATTCTGAATTAATTCCTGATGGGCTGTATGGGGATTCAGTTTGAACATCACAACAAAAACACTACGAAACCTTTAATTCTTTCCCTGAGATCAGATGACTTATAGTGAATAATAAAAACAATATATAACATATACTAACCTAATGGGATGTTTATAGGTGGTCAGAACAATGAAGAGACTGATGCTGCTTTATTGTGTTTGTACATTTATCTATTTACAAAATACCTTGAGGGTGAAAGGCATTAGAAAGAGAACACAGAAAGAGGGATATTTTTTGAAGAAATGTGATGTTTTTTGAAGGTGAGGAGTGAAGTAAGGTGACTTTTTTGCAAAAAAGAAAAAAGTGTGGATCTATTTGTCTGGACACGTATGGTAGGTCCAAACATTTTAGAAATAATAATAATAATAATATCAAGTCAAGATGAAGTCAGGAAGTTTTCTGCACTTTTATTTTCGTTTTGGAAAATAAGGACATTTTTTTAGAGGTTGAGAGGACATTTCCTGCTTCAAAGGATTATTGGGGTTTAAGAATAATTTTTTATGCTAAAAGGAAATTAAATATCTTATTAATTAAATACGTTTGTGTATCACCATCAGTCTGATAAGTGATGGTTCTAATCACAGTAACTGTTTCATTTATAAAATTCCAGGAGTGTGAGTCTGATGAATCTGGCTATCGACTGACTTTGACATTTACTGTATACAAGTCAAATAAGCTGCAGAGTCGTGGAATATTGATTCATGTGCTGATTCTACCGGTGTCCAGGGAACCAATTACTGAGCTTCAGCTTTATATTATTTTCTTTTTGTGTTTGATGTGTAAATTTAGATTTTAGATGTTTCTCATAGTTGTCTGCTTACTTTAGCTTTAATCCATCAGCTGTATTCATACAGTACAGTAAGTTTATTATAGCACTAATATGTGTTTGCTGCACTGCAGCTATTGTATATCTGTGGGTTAAAGGCCATTCTGGGGATTTGATATTATACATAGAGTATCTAATGAGCACAATGGAATTATTAAGGTAAAGAAGTCAACTGTGAAAATAGCACAGGCTTATTGTAAAATCAATGGCACTCAGCAGGACACAGGGCTGGATAAGTGAAATAGTGCATTAGTTTGAATAACTACTTTAATGAAAGAAGTGTGAGTAATAACCACTAATGCATTCAACTATGGTCAGCACTGACTGTAAATGTTCACTTTTAATTATTTGGTTTTTAATTAAATTAGATAAAACTAAATGAAGTTGAATGAAATGAAATTAATTTTATTTAAAGCCGTGTGAAGGACTGATGCTGTGTCCAGTTCTCGCTAGGATCAGCTCCTGGAATAAAGAGATAAAAAAAACGTCATGAATTTAATGGCATTCAAGGAGCGATACTTGATAAAATACTGATATATAAGACTTTCAACTCTGATATCTCACCTTAAAATAATTCAATATTTCCACTGATTCCACAAGAATTGAAGGTAAATTCCTCATTTCTGTCTGTAGCATAGATGCTATAGAACATTTATTCATGAAAATCATATTCATTCAGGATAAAAAATAGTTTATATATATATATATATATATATATATATATATATATAAATAAACTATTTTTTATCTAGTTTGGTCTAGTTTGAATAGTTAATTTTATACCACTCCTCCCCTACTAATGAATTCACATCATATAAAACTATAAAACATATATTGATTACTGCCATAAATCTTTCTGATCATTTTTATTATTGTTATTATTATTAATGAGTTCCTGTCTTAAATGCCTGTTTCTCACTTTCATGATGCATTAATTGATCGTCAGAGTGAATTAAACAGTGTCTCTCATAGAGATGTGTGTTTATACCTTTAAGGCAGGGATTCCTAAAGTGTGGTGAACAGCCACTCTGGAGTGCGCAAGCTAAAAAATGTAATGGAAACATTATAGAAACATGGCATCTCATACATAGATGACACAATATGTCACGTTTTCATGTTCAGGCAAATAAAACTCTTCACTACAGTTAGAGAAAGTTTAGATTCTAGTGTCAGTTATATGTATCCAGCTACCTTGTTTAATCTAGTTATTAATGTAGTAGTGATGTATTTCATCTTGAACTGGGTGTTGAGGTATATACATATATGTAGAGAGAGAGTCAGTTTATTTAATTTGATAGGACAAATGCTGTTGGAAGGGAAGTCTGTTGATAACTATTGGTTTGACTTTTTTACTTGTGCAGTAAAGGTTATTAATTATAAAGAAATAATAAATAGGTTCAGCTGGTCATTTAAAGGAGCTGCCTCCTTTGGTTAAATTTTGACAAAACATTAACATTCTTAAAATATTCAGACAACTTTCAGCAATAATCAACAAGAGATTTGACACATGAATGAACAAAATTGATCATCTGTGTGAGGAGAAGAAGCAAAAAAAAAAAGATACAATCAATCAACAATCAAAAACCAATCATCTATCAGTCAAACTACCTAATCAACATACAGTAATTCAAATGTCAATGTCATTCTTTACAGGTAGGGGTTGTGGCTTAAATCTGATTTAAAAAAAAACAACAACTCCAGAGGACATGGCTCCTTTAATAGAGTCTTTAATATAAAACTTGTTTTAAAGGTACAGTTTGTTGTTTTTGGTGACATCTAGTGGTGAATTTTCAGATTACAACCACCAGAGACAGTGTAGAGAAGAATCTCTTGTTTTCCAAAGGTCATTTCTCCTCCTGTGAAGTGCTTCTTATTTCATACGATCAGTGTATTGATAGGCTGTTGTGACCTTTAACCTCTGACCCTTTTTACTCTTGGGTGCTTTTAACGCTGCCAGGCTGCTGCTGTAGATGATAAATTGCTTTGGATGTGAAATCATGGAAAGAAAGCCTCATGACTACACTATGATCCTGCGTTGGTTTGTCTGCTATGTTGCTCTGTCACTCTTTCTCTAACCGTTCTCTAACTTTCTGTCTTGCAGCTTGGCAGCATCAAAAGAAGCTGCGGCAAGGAAAGCTGCATCCCCGATGCCACCTTCCGAGTTCCTGGACAAACTCATGGGCAAAGTTTCGGGTTACGATGCCAGAATCCGGCCGAATTTTAAAGGTAGGAGTTGCCACCAAGACTCAGTTGGATAAAACAGGAATGTAGCCAAAGATTGTCCTGAAAAGATGTGGTAATCTCTCTCTGAATTACATTCGCTCTTCTGTAACTGACTTCTTGTGAAGGGTTTAGCCGAGATTGTCACCAAGAAAAGGTTTGTATTCATTTGTTCTACAAATAACAAGAAAACAAAACAAGTTCATATAGATATGTTATTTAAATTCTGTTGTCAATCTCTTTTATTTGCTTTTTGCAGTGTGGAACAAAGGTAAATCTTCCCATTGGTGAACATGTTGAAGACATAATGAGGCTTTTTAAGGTGTTAGACCCCCATATCCCACTTTTCTGCCTGCCCCTGCACCTTCAGCCCTAATCAGACTGTAAAACATCCCCATTAAGCTATGATTAGCATATTTATTTAATAAATATTATGCTAGTTGGCTACATTCCTTGGTATCCACACAGTATACTGAGTGCTTGTTTTGGTGGTCAAGGTAATGTGCCTCTCTCCCAAAAGATGTGCTGCTAAAACATGATTCCATGAGGGTGATGATGATGATGATGCTGATGATGATTTTATGATATTTAGTGACGTCTCCCTGAATGGAACCTCCATAAAGTCAGAGGTTTCTATATTAAACACACTCTAGACAATATTAAGTTTGTGTGGCATTAGAGAACTAGGGCAAACTTCCATATTCATTAAAGTGTATGAATAATGCAATCAGATAATTATCTTAATAAAAAACAATTGGAACAGGCACAGAACAAAAAAGGATTTGACCTTAGTTTCACCTTACATTTTAGAGTACACATCTAACTTTCACTATTTTACTAATGAATAATGCTACATGTTATTTGAGCCTTGTTGCATGTTAAACTGCCATAACTGAGGTTTCCAGAATGGATGTGAGTAATTTCTATTGCTGTATGTTTAGTTTGTGTATTCTGAGTGTACAAAATATTAGCACCCTTGTGACATTCCACCTTACATCTCCCCTCTAATCTAGAATAAATTCTCAATAGTATATCAAAATCCTTATATCACATACCTGCATTTCTTACAGGAAATGCAGGTACATGGTCAAGGCCCTGTACGCTTTGACATTTTTCTTGACTCTGGAGATTAAGGTTTAAACTTATCTTTAAGTTGCTCTCAATATGAAAAATCCAAATCAGAGCAGTGGTAAAGAGCCTAAGTATTTCTGCCTTCTGGTGATCCCATGGGACTTTATTTTAGGAAAAATATGTTTGGTAGTGAACAGGAAGAGACAAATAACTCCTTGATCTAGTTTGAATTGTTACATAATAAGGTCTCATGGGGTAAGGCAGAAATATTTAAGCTCTTTATCTGCAAGACAACATTTAAGTAAAAAAAAAAAAAAAACTTGTCTCAGTTTCAGCAGAAATGTGGCAGAGATTCATGTTGGGTGGAAATGACACTGTAAGAATCATTACAAGACATTTAAGAAAAAAAGTGGCCTTTACAATTATTCACACCAATCAAGAGAATTACAGAGTTTCAAAGAATTTTGCTCAGTTTTTTAAATACGTTCATACACTGCTGGTCTGGTTTTGGCAAAAACCCAGAATCCTGAATCAGGTCAGAAGTGATAGAGGCCTGGAAACATTCCTGTGAACCTCCACCAATGGCTTTGATAAAACATGGCTCCTGATTGGCCCGAGCACTGCCTGCATGTTGCGTGGGATGTGACGCTGTCTGCATAACCGGTCTGCATCTCCCCTTCATCTCTACAGCAGATTTACCAGGTGAAATTAAAGGCGTCCTTATATTTTGTACACTGAACACACAGCTAAACACACGCTAGAATGTGCAGCAGTCAACCACAGCTTATGTTTATGAATGCTGCCATGGAGCTTTTTTATTTATTTATTTTATTTTATTTATTTATTTATTTATTTTTCTGCTGAGCCCATAATGGTTTAACCCATTATATGGTGATCTCTGTAAGTGAGATATCTCAGCTCATGCAAGATAGAGTTGGGAGGGGTGGAGGGGTTTGACTGTGACTAAGTGTGTTATTACTATTATTATTAAAACCTGCTGCAGCTGCAAAAACAGCTGAAACCGCCCATCCTTTCTGACCTGCCAACAATATGTTTTGGTGTTTTTGTGAGGCATCGTCGTCGTGAGTCAGTTTTGGAGAACATTTCTATTCTTTTAATTTGATTTCTCTGCAGCTCTGCTTGGCAACAACCCAATGTGATTTACTGTGGCTGGTGCTGCATTGACCTTTACAAATCAGGATTTAAACAGGCCGATATGACAGTTATTTGAATTTAGAGCTTTTATGTTTTATTCGTTCGTCTAATGTAATGTAATAAAACACATTATATTGCAGATGAAAGTACTCTCTGGCAGTGTGTTAGACATGCAGAGAATAACAATCTTACTTCTTTCAAAATCTCCACCGCATAAGAGATAAAGCTGCTTTAACAAGTGCAGAATTAGGAAAATAACGTTCTTAAATAGGCATTGTATTTCTTTTTTGTTTACATTTCAACTGAGGAAGGATCTATGGTGAAATTCCATATTCAGCAGGATGAGCACATCTTTTATGTAATCTGCTCAGATAATTGTGTCAGGGGTCATTGTGAGGGCCCGATGTGAATTTTCAGGCTCTGTCACGGCTGTCAGGTCGACAGAGTGGCAGAGCATGAGCTCCCCAACTTGCTCATTGAAGCAGTTTTTAGCATTTTTTTTTCTTTTTGTGTGCGTCTTCTACCAGTAAATACGTCATTGCAGTAATCGCATTGATGAAACAAACAGCTGACAGCTCCACTCCATAATAAACTAATAAGTACAGTTCTCATTTTTCACCTTTAACACAACATGTAATTACAGGAGCAACAATTATAATAATGATGAAAAGAAGAATAAGAATAAATAAAAGCAATAGGTATCAGCACAACAATTTTCAGCTTGAACATACTCTCACTACGCTAGAATGGTAAAATGCTCAACATCCTTTGCACAGCTTACAGGATATTTCACAGAGAAAAATGAAAGACAAAGAATAAGACAATTTATATAAATAAATAAATATTTAGTTCGTTTTTTAATTGATTCAAAACCTCAATTTTAAAAACCTAGTTTGGTGTACGAATAATTCTATAAAAATTGTTAATAATAATGATAATGAATGGTGATGTTGTAAGTGAAATGAAATAGCGAATCTGTGATCAGAACATGCCCTGAAAGATGGGGAATATTCTAATGCTACTATTATTTCATTGATTAGAATTTATGTGTAAAACTTATTATTCTGTTCATAGTTCTCACACTCTTCACTTTTAATCTGTCAGTCTACTGTTCAGACAGTTCTGCAAAAACTAATCCTATACGATGGATCCCTGAGATTTGAATGTATATCTCTCTGTATAAAGCAAAGAGTTTCTGTCCGTTTGTCCTTTACGTGTGTCGAGAACCGTCCATCTTTACTGTTGTCAGGTTTGTTGCTGGGGACCTGAGGGTTTGCGATGTCGAGTGGCGTGTGGAGATGTTTCAATGAGAAATGTCCAGAGAACATCAGAAGGAAACATTTACATCAAACAAACATCTACAGTATTCCAATCACAAAAACTGATGCTGTGTTTGTTTACTCGCAGGTGTTTACAACACTTTACTATTACATCCTCAGGAACATCTGAGTTGAAGCTTCTAGTGACAGTCAGCAGGTGTTTATGGAATATGATTAAAGTGTAGAATCCACTGATAGTGTGCATGTGGGGTATTAAAGGACGTCACCGTTTTCTCTGGGTAATAAGATATAGGTATCAGCCATCATGACCTGACTTGGACCAACTTGTGGGTGCTTGACACCAAAAAAGTTTAAAACTGATGTTCTAGAACATTAAAAAGCCCCCAAATGTGTCTGAGCTGTGGGGATTCTAGAACCAGGCCTGCTGCTGGAATGTTGGACTGTTAGTGTGGCAGCGTTCACAGAAGTTCACTCAGACAGTTTGATGATGCTCAGAATCATCGTTCACGATTTTGTCACTTCTTGAAGAGGTTTATTATGTCTTCATCCATGGTATGACTAGTTACTATTTTCTTTTATCACAGGTTTTACCTGACATGTTTCGACAGTAAACTTCCGGTCTACTTGCTTTTATCAGCTGATGTTATGGAGGTGATCATCAGCTGATAAAAGCATCAACATCTTGAAGATGTTAGTTTACCATTGAAACATCTTTTACATGTCTGTGATAAGAGAAAACGGTAACTATTCACACCATTTTGTCATTCGACAAAGACTGATTGAGCTAATGAGCTAACATGCTAAACATTAATCTTGTTAAACTTGTTAAAGTTGTGTTGTTGGTTATAACCTTTCGTGGTTAAGGTGTCGTGAATTTTCTGATTTGGTAAAAAGTAGTGGATCTCACATTGAGAAGCTGAAACAAGGTCACTAGCAAGATGGAGTAAGTTAATTTGCTTAATTCTGGGTATAAAAAGAGAGGGAAAATGACTGACAATCAAACTGTGTTTATGAACTTCAGCTCTGAAACATTGTCTTTGACGATAAACAGGATACATCATGGAAACCTGGAATGGGAGGTTCAAGTGAAATGCCATGTTAGCTGTGTTCTGGAAACATGGGATTCCCGAAAACTGACTAGTAGAACTTCCTCTGGAATGTTGGAATGTTTAGACCTGTAAACATTTAAAAGACCAGTGTGTAGGCTTTAGTGGCATCCAGAGGTGAATCAACGGCAGCGACTTCAACATAAAAATGAGAAAAAAACAAGTCTGTTTCCAGAACCAGTTTCCTGTTCCGTAGAAACACTCTGATGCAACACGTTATTTATGAATAATGAAAACATAACAATTCTTAGTTTCAGGCGATTAATCATTAATGAAAACGTGCTATGAATATTCTGTTCCATTTCTGCCAATAGACCCTTTAAATCCTACACACTGCTCCTTTAAGGGAACCAGAATGTGGCCGGAATGCGGAATGTTATACTAAATGTTAAGAGCATATTATAAAGAAGCTGTAGTTTCTGCTATATGCAAGATGATTGTGCTCTTTTCTGCCTACATGATTTACACACACACACACACACACACACACACACACACACACACACACACACACACACACACACACACACACACCTCATCAAATTAGCACCAGCCCTGCTAATTTTGCAGACCGTGCAGCAGCAACAGTAGATGAAGAGTGGGGAGGGAAACACGGGAGATTTGCCCGAAGCTATGAATGTGCCAGCATGAGAAGAAATTACACTGATCATGACCGGGGGTCCAGTGTGTGGGCAAAACGCTTCCGATTGATTTAGCAGGTTCCTACTTCGCAGAGAGAGGAGAGCAAACACTCCTGACACATTCGGGACAAGCCATTTATAATCCATGACTTCATTCCTTATTTCATTCTCTCTTTGGGCTTCATCTGTCCTTTCTGGAATCTTCATTCATTCACTCTTTCATTCATTTCTTCCTTACCTCTCTTGAAACTTATGTTTTCTTCTATGCTTTTAAACTATTGTGTTGATATTTTTAAGGTTTTTGTTGTATATCACTTTGGACAAAAACTTCTTCTAAGACATCTTAATAAAGTAAATATAATAATTATAGTAGATTTTATAGTAAAACACTTTTTATTCAAGAATCTCAAGGTGCTACAGGTAAAAATAATTAAAGAAAACAGGAAACAAAGTAAATATCAACAAGAATAAACAGATTCCTTCCCTCATACTTCTTTATAATAACATACAATAATTCAGTTTCTTTACTTTTTTCCTTGTCTTAATCTTTCCCCACACAACTTACTTTCTTTTCATTCTTCATTTGGTGTTTTCCTCATGTATTCAAACGTTCTAATCTTTCTTTCGTTATCTTTTCATCCTTTCCTCTTTCCATCCTTCAACATGTTATTTTACTGTCCAGACTTACTCTGAAGCATCTGTCTTCCTCTGGAGTGATGAAGGTCATTAGTATCATGGTGCTTCTCCCCTCTTCCCTCTCGTTTGACCCCCCCCCCCCCCTCCCCTCCCCTCAGGCCTCCTCTGTATTCGAGCCGTGTTTACTGAGCCAAAGATTCCTGAAACAAATTGGACTTGTTTGAGCATGTTGTGCGTCAGGCGGTGGCAGTGCTCACAGATACTCAGATGCAGTAGGATGGCCCTTTCTGATTAACTCACCCTTATGACGAATGGCCACATGGCGACACACAGATAAATGTTTTGGTATGAGGGAAAAAGTGTGTCTGTTTGCATGTAAGAGTGTGTGAGCAAACTCAATGAATGAAGCAGGCTCCAGATACAGCCGCCCTCTCCTGCTCCACCATAACCTTGTCCTTCCTCATCACTCAAGCCAGGCGAGGACGATGACCCTGACCCCAAGCAAGCTTTCAGTTTTTATGGCTGCTAGCAGGCCATATCTACAGCTTAGCATTTCTTCCCCAAATTCAAACCACCAGGACCTAAAAAGACCTTAAATGCATCTCAACCAGCATCCACCAGGCCGTTAGTTATTTATTTCATAGCTTTGGTTTGTTTTTTGGATCTGATCGGATGCTACGAATCTGCCTCCGCCTCATGTGAATCCCGGCGATGATCAGTGTGGGGGGAAAAAAAAAATTCTCCATTGAGAATCCACCACTTTGCTTTTGAGCTGAATGTCCCTCTGAATAAATGGACATAACATGATAAGTAAATATACACAGTCTGGCCGTATATTTACATGTTTGGCTTCCTCCTTTTTTCTCCTCCTCCTCTCTTTCATCTTTGTTTCTTTTCACAGCTGGAATACTTATTACTACATGATACTATACTTGTGTTAAACTCCACCTCCCTCCTCGCACCTCTTCCTCCCTCCTTCTCCTCTCCTCGCCAGGGTTGAATGTGGCGAGGTGGCACTGTAGTTATTAGCTGTCAGAGCCTGACGTTCATTTGGTGTTATCAGCACTTGTTTAATGGCTACTTAATGGGATTAATGGGCATAAGGTAATGAGCGTGGGCTGGATAGAGGAATGGCTGCCGGGGAAAAAACAATAGGATGAGGGAGGGAGAGAGCGAGAGAAGATGGGGGAAGAAGGTGCTGCTGAAAATGGTCGTCTTTCTTGGATTTACATACATGAGATTGGAAAGAGCCGAAGATGACAAAAGTGCATCCACCACACAAGATGTTTTCCACTAGCTCAGCACCAGAATGTTCTAACACAGGTCCCTGTGGCCTCAGTATATAACACTCACAGCAGACATGAATAAACAACTCAAGCTGTAATAGCTACTACTTATTATTATTTTTTTTTTTACAAGAGCTTACTTTCTGCAAAGATGCAAACACAAAAATCTCCTGGAGTGAGGAAGGGCCATCTCTGCCCATAGGAAGGTCTAATGTATCCTTTAGTTTTCTGGGTAATGGCCCCACTACTTTACGAGCCAGGGAATTTGGATGGGAACTATATTGCACAGAGCGAGGAATTTTAATGTCGTCGCAGAGGTGACTCTCCCCTGAGTTATGACAAAAATATCGATCACGCTTCAACGTCTAGTGTCTAGTAGGGAGGAGGCAGAATGGCAAGGGCAGCGAAGAGAGGAATATTGAATAGGGGAATGGTAAAAGCAGCCAAACGGACGAGGCCACTCAAGACAGACTGAGAGGAGGCGGGGGAGGGGAGCGGACAGATAAAGACAAGGACGGATGTATTTGGCCCAGTGCTATAGGAAGATCTCCGATCTTTCACTTTAGTAAAAGCAGCAACATCACAATGAACAAACAAGTTCATTTGCAAAAACAGATAAATAATGAAAAAAATAATGAGCTGAGGCTTGTAATTTCAATAGTTTTTGAGATATCCCAATTTTGTCTGAACTACTGATTCTGTTTGACTGTTATCACCTAGAGCAGGGGTTTTCAAAGTGTGGGATAGTGAGCCTCCCCTAGGAGAACTCAAAAGCACACCGGCCCCCCTTCACCCCCCCAAATCATTATTGCTATTATTACGGTTATTGTTGTTGCTTCAAAAAGGTTTTAAACAATAAATGTTTTTAACACAACACATTTTAACATCTGTATATTTTCAATAGATTTTTTAAACACATTTTAACATCTGTATATTTTCATTAGATTTTTTAAACACATTTTAACATTTTAAGGCTTCCCCGCCTTCGCAATACGTAACGCCACGCGATACGATTCTTCAGTTGCCCTGGTATTCACAGTGCCAAATGCCTCAATTACTTTTTTCTGTGACCGCAATTCCTTCAGTTTCAGGTCAAAAAAGGTGTTTGGTTGAAATGTGACGCCGGAGTTTACATGGCCGCATACTGTCATTAGCTAGCACTTCTTTACAGATGACACACTGTGGCAGCGGAGCATCATCTGTGCCAGCTATGAAAAGCCAAACTTCAGATAATCAGGGTCATACTTTCTTTTCTTTCTGCTCACCCCAGACTAGGGATGTCCCGATCCAGCTTTTTCCACTCCCGATCCGATACCGATATAGTATTTGCCCTTCCGATCCGATACTGGTGGCCGATACCGATACCAGCCTATCCAACCAAGCATGTATTAAAGTTTAAAGTTACTTAGCCTTCTTACTTAGTTATTAGACTCATATTGAAAAGGGGTTTAGTACTCTTGATAACAACTAGCCAGCTGACTTAAGTGAGTTTGAATACACAAAGGTTGGTAACAAGAAACTGACCTGTTTATTCAGGGATTAACAACATGAAAAATAACAAACAGGAATGGCATCAGTGGTCAGTAAAAGTGCAAATCAGACTGTAAACTGTATGGAAAAAAAGAAACACAAATAACCTGAATGTAAAATAGTCTATTAACTCAGCATCAGTACTCTGCTTTTGAGCAGGTGTGAACCAAGGCTTTAAAAACCAGTGCAAATTTTATTGTTAACTATTTAAAAACAAAAATGCCCTCTACTCCCCAATCTCCTCCACACTTTTTGCTCCATCCCTATCTACACACTGCCTTCAACTGTTTGCCCTGACTGCAGTCCGAGCACTCGGGGGTGCGCGAGCTAAAAAATGTAATGGCGGTCTGGAGTGTTTTAAATAAAGTTTTTTCAAAGTGGGATTTTCCGACAGAATAAAGAGTCTAAATAAACGTTTTATTTGTCACATTGAATGGATATTCAACATCCTGTTATACATCTTCTCTCTGTTTAGACATTAACACTTTTCATTTATTTTTTGGTGCGTCGTTATTCCTGCATCAGGTGACACACAGTCGAGTCCAGTCACCGGAGTCGCGCTCACATTTCCGCCGATTTGCGGAGATGTGTTCCGTTAAAAAAGGAGAAGAAGTCAAAATCCCATGTGAAATAAAGAAAACGATGTAGTCACATTAGTTACATTATCCGAGTGCTGCAACAATTCCAGTGGTTCGTTTCGGTGTAATTACGCTGTTTCGGTGTCTGTGCCGTTTGGCACGGAGCGACAAGTCTGAGCGTCTCTGGTTGCTATGCAACGCGAGGCGAGTTGAACAAATGTGGGGAGACGCTAATGCTGGTGTGCTGGAAAATGCGGATTGTTGTTTCGCTAAAATGCTGGATTTTAGCGAAACAACAGCAAAAAAAACTGGAATGGATTATCTGAATAGGTCCGCTGGAAATTTGCCAATATCGGCGACCGATCCGATGCTGATATTGGATCGGGACAAGCCTACCCCAGACTCTGTGCCCTCTCTCACTTTGACTTTGGATGTTAAAAATCAATCCATTTTGCCACTCGCCAGATGTTTACACTCTTACATTCTTTTTTTTTTCTCTCGCCGCGCCTCCCCTGAACCCCTCTGGCGCCCCCGAGGGGAGGCGCGCCTCACACTTTGAAAACCGCTGACCTAGAGTAAATAATAAATACGTTGATTTTTGAAAATTTCTAAAACTGGGGTAATCTGCTTCTTTGCAAATTAACTATACATATATTCCTTTACAAGTCTCAAAATCTCCCTTAGGTAAACATCGAAGTATTAAAGTAAAAAGCAATTAAGCAAACTTGTAAACTAATGTTAACTTCCGTTTATGTATAAAATATTGATCAGAAAATAAACTAAAGCCATTAAATAAATGTAGTGGAGTAAAAAGTTCCATATTTCCCTCTGAAATATAATAATCTCAGTATTCTAATAAAGTGCAGTACCTTGGCAGTATTTGTTAACACTGACTGCAGCAGAATTCTGTATATGAAATGAATCAATGAAATGAGTCAAATGAATGAACTCTGTCTCTTCACTCATTGATATAAATACCTCACATCATTATTGTTTCTTCCTGATCTAAAGAAAGTCAAAATGTGGAATGAGTTTGGCTCAGGGCGATTTGAAGCAAATGTGGGATGTGTAAGACCAGTTGACGGCTGCATCATTGCATCCTCCTCCTTTCGCGGCCCACTGCTCCATGGCTAATAAGTTTACGAGGAGGGAGATTCTGCTTCATAAAAGGCCATTCTAGTCCTCCCGCGGAATCCTATCACACCTCTAATTACCAGCTGGAGGGAGAAAAAAAGGCGTAAGCCCACCGTACCAATCTAAGCAGCCTGATGGAGAGGTCGCCACATAATTATTTACCGCTGTGACACGATCAGGATGGCGGCGAGCTGTTGTTTCCAGGCCCGACACGGCAGACACGTCTAATCGCCCGGCTGATGCGGGCAGCCCGGAGAACATGAAACATTCAGGGCAAATCCCTGTTCTCATTTCACAAAAAGATGCCTTTGATTTCACATCGGCGAGGCTTTATTTGTTTTTACACCTCCCCTGCAAAGCCGGGAGAATTGATTCCGCATGGCGCCAGTAATTAGCTCACGTTATGAGATTTCCGCTGCCAGTGAAGCGAAGCCTGAAAAAAAACAAAGCTGCTGCAGTTTTAATGCCAGGATCAGGCACCGGGATGTTGGACAGACTGGCGGCCGCAGGGCTAAGCCCGAGCTTAGCCCTGACACGGAGAGATTGCCGTGCAGCAGAGGAGAGAGGAAAAATTGCCTTTCATGGATTCAGGCAGATTATAGAGTTTAAGTCACCTGTCTACAACAGTTCATGGTCGCGACGAATACTTTCCATCTATCTTAGGAGTCATTTCCCTTTCTTTTTTTTTTTTTCGGCTGACAATGACAGATTACAATATTGCTGCTAGACTTCTACTCAGTGTAGTCGCCATCCTTCACTGTGGCAGTTGTCAAGTACAGCAAAGTAGGCCGGCCCGGGTTTACCCAGTTCAGTGCAGTTTGGGGGTAGGATAGGACATTAATCAACAAGTCTAGGCTGCAAAAGAAAAAAGGGAGGATGTTGTTGGACTGTGTTCATGCAGTGATTGAAAGAGAAGCTGTGTGATGACATTTCTAACCCTGCTAAAAATTTATTGCAAAGAAATACATTTCACTGTCAAACATGCACAAGGCATCATTATTGGCTCTGGAACAATTTAACGTTTGAAGGTCAGATCAAACTGTATATTGTCTGACCTTTATATGAGGATATTTCTGGAGAGGGATTGTAGGAAGTGTGTTTTAATGGTGAGAGGTGCGGTGCTGGGGGTTCGGTGATCGGAGGACAAATTAATCTTTTGCCAGATACCTTTTTGAACTTCCAAGACAAATCCGATAAGCCACTTATCTCCAGTGACATGTCAGACACGTCACTGGAGTCGTTTGTGGAACAGACAGTCGTTTGTGGAACAGACAGTAACTTTCCCTGGAATGAGCGGGTGAAACATACGACCTCTGCCTCCAAATCCTCGACTTAGGCACGGTTGCGGTTTTCTGTTATAAATCGGCAAACGAAAAGGTCCCTTTCTGTGGTATGACTGAAATTATGAGGCCCATTTGGAAGAGGTTGAGGATGGGAGCACAATCTTTTGTCATTCCGGTGGAGTATGGCCCCATTTCAGACAAAATGACGAATCAAATTAATGATGCCCATTTGAAGGAAGAAGTAGAAATTCATTTCAGATTTGCAGATCATTTTTCCATTTCGGTGGGGTTACGGCTCCATTTCTGTGAGTCAAATCACTGGGACAAAAGAGTCAATTTTTGAGAACTTTGTGATCGGTTCATTTCATTTAGAAGTCACTCTGGAATGTTCCAACTTCACCACCAACCTGTTGCCTGACAGAACAGAAAGAAAATCTCCTTGGAGGCCAAATGAGGGAAAACTGAGCCAGTTTGACATGTAGTCTTTTCATTTCCCTGCCCTCCTCCTTTTCTACCTCTTCCTCCTCCTCTCTGGCCTCTTGCATCTCCTGTAGTGCATTTTGCTAGTCCTATTTCAGCTCCTCTTGACAACAACTGCATTGCAACCCCCCTCTTCCTCCTCCTTCTCCTCCTCCTTCTTCACCCCCCCCTTCATCCCAGTTGCATTGCCTCTCCTGTCCTGCCCGCAGCAGTATGGCAGTAGATTGTACCTCTACAGACTCGTGCATCCCTCTCCTTCCTGCTATTGCCTTCGCAGTATGTTGACCCCTCCCCTCCCCCTCCTCCCCCCACCACACCTAAGTCTCCCCCACTGCCACACACTCACCTTACTGAGTGTTGGCAGCAGTGCGACACCTTAGATAATCGAGCCTTGCTGTCTTGTTCGCTCCTTGATAGACAAAGCGGTTGTTTTCCTTAATGAGGACAAACAACGTATAGTTGGTTACGTGTTGTTAGAATATGCTGTGTTTAATTCTGATCTTTTTTTTATTAGACCCCAAAGGTTCCAAAAATGAAGCTACTCACAAGAAAGGTACTTTCCTTGTTCCTTTTTCCTTTTTTTTCTTTTTTTCTAGTCTTCTTTTTCTTCTTCTTCTTCTTCTTCTTCTTCTTCTTCTGATTCTTCTTCTCCTCCCTTAACACGGTTTTGTGTTTGTCACTCATGCAATGATGATGATGAACACTCAGAATGTTAGGGAAATGCCTTTTTTGGTTTACATATGAATAAATGTATTGTTTTATAGTGTGTATAAAAATGGTGCCAATTGCACAGCCTGGAAATCACTGTGGAACATCTGGTGACAGGAGTGTTTCAGCAAAAAAAAAGTGTTTGTCAGACATCAGCAGTAATTCACTTAATTCATTGTGTTGACACAGATATTTTTCCTCCCTTAATGCTACGTCTAATTGTTTCATTAGTGGCAGAAAAAAAGTTGGAAAAGATTGCTCCGTATGACAACAGTTAATTCCCTTGAAACAGCAGATAAATAAGGTCTCATCTTGGGCTCAATGTACCTGTTTTCTGACATTTTTCACCGCAAATCAAGACCTTTTCTGAGAATCATCATAACATCTTCTTGTGAGCACAAATTCAGGCAGTTTTTCTTATCTTGTCTGTAACATAAACCATGAATCATTGTGCTGCTCAGAAAGTTTAAAAATTAACTGCTGCAATACTTTGTTTTATATAACTGTTGTGTTAAATTTAGAAGCTATAGTGCATTGAGTCCTGGTTGAGTTAAAGAACAGAAAAAAAGGTAGAAAGAGAAACATGAACATGAGACTGAATCAGATTTACTCAGGGAAACATGAATTGAACCAACATCAACGGTGCTGATATTTTATAATCTGTCAAATAGTTGTGTACAACTTAAATTATGTTTGAACTTGTTTTCAACAACACTACATAAAGTTGTACCTTACAATAACGTGGAGACAAGTGTGCTGCAGGTTTACCAGCTAGTACCTGACAGCTGGGAACCGGCTACAGATCCTGAGTCAGCAAAACCTTCACCCAGTTAAAACATGAACTGTAGTGTTCCTGCACACAGAAACACAACTTCACACATCAAATAATCTGACTTTGGGACATCTTTCCAATCTCAACATTTACACCTGCCCTTTGTTTCCATTTTTTCTGATTCATCCTAAAATATAACATACTGTAGTATAGTATAATGTGTAGTATACCATGTACAGTATACCACAGCAGAGTGTAATGTAATACATAGAACATATGAGGGGATAATACCCTACGTGTAGTTTAGTATAATATTTTAAAATTAGAGACCAAGCATAATAAGAAATATTTGTATGCAAGTATGTATATAAAGATGATTATAGCTAGTGTCTGATTTCTATCTTTAGTACAGTATAGTACATTATAATATAGTATAATAATATTATATTGCATAGTATATGGTGTAGTACAGTATATAATATTGTAGTATAACATTTTATAGTATAGTACATTCTAATAGTATAAAAGTATAATATGGCCTATATGGCCTAGTGGCCTATATTATTGTTTATTGTAGTACAGTATGTGTGAGAGTGTATGTAATAGGTTGGAAAATGGAAATTGTTATTATTTTTAATGTAAACACCACCCCTTCTATTTTTTTGTTAATAATAGACTTTTTCTAACATTTATTTTGAATTGAATTCTCACACAGTCACTTAAATCATTCACATACATCAGCAGTCAGAAATTAACAATCATGAGTAACATGTTAACTCCTTGTTTGTGATCCACAGGTATGGTAAAAATTTATATTTCTGCATTCATTTTAGTTAATTAAATAACGCACATGCTTTCGTAATTATTCAGTAAAGTTACTC
This sequence comes from Lepturacanthus savala, assembly GCA_030544235.1. Taxonomy (NCBI): domain Eukaryota; kingdom Metazoa; phylum Chordata; class Actinopteri; order Scombriformes; family Trichiuridae; genus Lepturacanthus; species Lepturacanthus savala. The sequence continues at coordinate 31,607,974 of CM060464.1, forward strand.
AATGATGTTGAGACCAGTAGTGTATGTATTAAGCTTGTTTTCTAGTTAATTGTTCTGACGTGTCAGTGAGCTGAATTGTTTTCATTAAGTTAGTTTCACGGTAATATTGTTAGTTGGAGTTTAAGCAATCTTAGCTATTGGTAACATGCTAAAATGTGTGATCTATTCTTAAAAGTATGAACCAGTGGTATATCAGCTGTGATAAAAGAAATGTTAGTTATGTTACTAGTGTTCATAGAGCAGGATCATCATTTTGTGTCTGTATGTGTGTGTGTGCATGTGAGAGTGAGTCAGTGAGAACAATGCTGATAATAATAGAAAGGGTTATAAGATGTTATTGTATAAAAAATATAAGTAAAATTGCAATAGGTGTTATGTGAGTTTGTTTACTTCTGAAATAAAAAGTGAAGGTGTGTTTTAGAGATGTTTAGTCATAGTGATATAGTGCAGTGTAGTAGAGTTTATTATCATACAGTATAGTGTAGTAGTACTGCTAGAAGTAGTAGGATTAATCTAGTCTTGTGTAGTACAGTACAGTATGGTATAGATTATTATAGCGCTTTCGTACAGTATAGTATAGTTTATCATAATCTGGTAGAGTGTAGTACTATAGTATTGATATAGTGCTCTGTAGTTGAGTATAGTATAGTTTATTATAGGACAGTACAGTGTACAGTAGAATGTAGTAGTAATAGTATTAATATAGTGGAGTGTAGTACAATATAGTATAGTATAGTTTATTATAGCAGTGTAGTACAGTACAGTAACTGTCAGTTATTTCTGGTATAACAATCCTTTCCTGAGTTTTTGTCTCAGTCCTGATTGATTGAAAGACTGAATTCACTTCAGACATTTCCTTGGCTCACTTTGACTGACTCTTTCCTCAGATTATTATTCTGGTCAGAGACTACAGTCGACAGAGTCCAGCACTGTACTGTCAGTTATACCTCATCCAACCAAAAAGCAGCTGTTTGACATGTGGTCTATAACTTTATCTAAAACATCAGTGAGAAACCAGGATGGTGCAGTACAGTGGTGTAGACTATAGTGGAATATTATACAGTATGGTACAGTACAATGTGACTAGAATCACCCTCCATTTGTTCCGCGTTGATCCATGTTGAAGAATTTCTCTCAGCCAAACGGCTCATTAGCCTAACATGCTAACACTCATAGCACAGCAGGGCCTTTACACTGCGGCGCCTGTCAGTCTTAACTAATGTGTATGTGGCCCTAATTTGCATGCTTCCAGAGTGGATCCATGGAAGACATGGGAGAACCCCCACACACACACACAAATATAAACACAGACACGCGGATTGTAATTAGTGCTGCAGGAATTTCCAGACAATTACAGTTGGTGATGGAACAAACAGAGGTGAAGCGCTGCTCATCTTTTTGGCCAATGCTGCCAGTAACCGTCAGCAGAGAGCAATAGGATAAAAACAAACAAAAAAAAGGTTATTTCAGCGTTATTCCAGCAACAGATTACTCCCAACTGATCACAGACAAAACATTACCCGAGTCTGACCACACCGGCTTAAGATGATTACAACAAAACTTCATCTGCAGCTCTGCAGATATGATCCTTTTTGTGTCTGATTACTTTGGGTGACTAATACTATTGAGAGAGAGTCTGTTGGTTTGCAGACTGAAGACCCCAATTACTTCCTGAGCTCATTGTGGCGGCCAAGACTGTCAGCTTCACAGGAGACGAGGTTTTAGATTAGCAGGCAGCAGCCTGTCTGCCTCCAGGCTTCTGCCATGCATAACTTACCCAGGAGCAGAGAACAGAACTGCAGAGCTAATAAGAAATAATTCCTCATTTTAATATTCAAATAGAAGGAGAAGAATTATAGATTAAGATAATGGATGTGTTTGAGAGGAAGCCGTTCAAATGCGGCAAAGATACACACGTTTGTACTGTGCTATTAACATTTTTATATTGCTTCCTTTCCTGCGTATAATATATTTAACTGTGATTAGACTTCTGAGTGATTTAATTCTAGTGCACCAAATATAATGTACTGTAATCTATACTACACAACTATAGAATGTTTAGTATTTTTTGCTGCAGGCTGATTCTGTCACATAAAGATGTTTCTAAAGAAATCACAGATAAAACATATGGAACACTTAATTTATTATCTTATGTTGTATACAAATTTAAATGTCATTTTCAGAGTAAGGTCGATTGTCTACAGTGAGGTATTGTAAATTTTACAACATTTGACACTGAGACATGCTGCTGTTCCTCCTATAAACACTTGTCCATGAACAGCATGTGGAAATCAGCCTTCAGGGCCCAAGTTTGTTCATTAATGTGCATCATCCCTGATTAAAAAAGCCAATACAATCAAATAAATACATATAGTAAAATAATATCGCTATGCTTTCAAATGCTGCGTTTAAATTGGATTTTTAGGTCATATATTGTAAGTGTATTGATTTAACAGCTATTTAACATGATGCATTAACAACAACAAAGCAATATTTGAGTTGGGTCATTTTATTTAGGACGTTTTAAAAGTCCTAGAAAACGTACCATGTATCAATATAAAACCACATGTGCATGTTAGAATATGTATAAAATAATTCATTATAGCTTTATTCTAATTCTAATTCTAAGTAAAACGTCTTTATAGTATTATAGAAATTATAGAAAAGGGCAGTTGGATTAACTTTCTACTACCCTGGGATTCTCTGTTATGGTTCATTCATTACAATATGATGATGATTTTTTTTTTACATGTTTAAAACAAACTAAGCTAAACTAAACATATTTTAATTTTAAAATTTAGATCAAACACAGACATCTATCATTTTGTCTCTATATTATACTGATGCACCTTAAATGTTTTTAAAAGAAGTAAATAAATACAAGAGATCTTTTAATATCACTTTGGGATTGATAATCTGTGTTGTATTATGCAAACTGACCTTCAGAAACTGTTTAATCACCTGATTGCACCTTTGACTTTAATAACTTATCAAAACAGATTAATGCTCATTGATCCTTGGCTCATGTTTCTGACTCTGCTGTGAGTTAAAGGATTTGACTTGATCCGAATCTGAACCTTCAACCTTTTATGTGAAACGGCAGCTCTTGACGTCCATGCGGGCTCCTTTGTCAGGTGCTCATTTTTTTCTATAATTCACAGAATCAGATTGTATTTAGAACAGAAAACATCAGTGTTGGCAGAGAAGGGAGAAGACAGCAGAGGAGACATGAAGGGAAAAAGATTAATGTAGAAAGCAGAAAGGACAGATGTAATTCGGAGAAAGGGAGAAGGAAAATGCAAGGAAAGGACAAACTAGCAGAGGGGGTCAGGAAGGAAAAGAAAAATGTAATTATGTAAAGAAATGAAGTTAAAAAAAAACAAATAAGACAAAACTCAATTACAGGGTAGTAAAGGGGGGGGGACATCAAAGAAAGAAGAAGAAAGGAAATTAGACAGAAGACAAAAAAGTCAAAGAAAAGAAGAAATAAAAAAGAGAAGTGGCAGAAAACAGAAAGACTGGAGGGCAGAAAACAATAAAAATGAGACAATAGATGAAGAAGCAAACACAAAAAAATGAAAAGAATGAAAGGCCTGGAGCAGCAAGTTCGCTTTTACGGGGAGGAAAAAAAACAGGCATCATCAACGAAGAGTCGTGGGAAGCAGGGGATGGAAGCTGAGGAGGAGGAGGAGGAGGCGATTCTCTTCCAGCGTGTTCAGCAGAATCCAGTGAGCAGGTCGTGGCCCTGAAGCGTGGCCGTGGCCCGCCGGCTGCAGCCGTTCGTCCTGATTAGCGGCTCTGCTGTGCTCCATCTGTTGTGGGATGTTCAGCACATATTAAGCACAACTCACCTCCTCACACCGGTGCTTTATGCAGATTAATGTTGGGCTGAGGCATATTTGTCTGCTAACAGATTCTGGTCTCTCCTTCCCCTCGGTGCCATGCAGCAGAGACCCCGGGATTCAATCTGCCTCTGTAGATTTATGTTTATCCAAGCACTGGGCTTCATGGAGGTGCGGCTTGGTTTTATGATTGCATCGTGCTGGAGAGAGGTGACACTTTAATGTGACAACTGCAGGTTGGAACATATTGTGGTTATTCTACCACTTTTTTTTTTTTTTTTTTGATGAGCACGAAAGAGAAGAAAAAAATCTCCCTGCAGTAAATTTATGCTTATCCAAGTGGCCTGTCTCATTTCTAATGTGATTGCACAGCGCTGCAGAGCAATCGCTGTGGTTTCAGTGAATGTAAAGCAGAATCTTCCCTCACGCAGATTAATGCCGATCCAAGTGGCCTATTTTGAGGAGCATAATGTGGCTGAACGATTCTTCAGAAAGGAAAAGTGAAAGAGCTTTTCTTCCGCTATAGAAATCCTAGCACTCACACCTTAATCACAGAATTCCACTGCTGTGGTGACATGTTGAAGGAGCAATGCAGCCACTGATCAGTTTTGAAATTTCTGATCTTTGCTTTGATAACACATCTTCTGTCAGATAGCTGCACATAGAGCTGTGAGTGCTGATCATTGTAAAGCTGCTTGTCTCCTGCACAAATCTTTTCCATCCAAATAGAGTCATATATTTTGTATTAGCAACCAATCACGGAGAATTTATGGCTAAACACAAAATCTCAGTGGCTCATTTCTGACAAAGTTTTCTCAAAATGATTTTTTTTCTCACTTCAGCAGCTCTTACAGAGTGTTTATTCTAACTATTTGCTCAGAGTTTTTACTCAGAGTTTTGTACTTACACTGCAAAAAATGAAATCAGGTAAAAATGTATTGTTTTTGCTACAATTATTCCCATAGAATTACTCCATTCTTGTTCTTGGTTTCTATCAATTTAATCTTGTTTACTTTTTAGAATTAAAAAATGAGTAAACAAGAGAAATATAGAAGAAAAAGTGAAAAATATGAGCTCAAAACCAAGAGTCCGACATAAAATGTTAAAAAATATTAATGAAAAAATGTAATCTCAACCCTTTCACGAATTCACATCATACCATTTGCATTAACACTGCAGCCAAGATTCAGGCAGCAAGGGGTTAAATTGACCAAAATAAAGGAAAAAAAATTAAATGAGTTAATTGAACAGGTCTTTATCAGTGTGGTTGACAGGAGAGCATGCAAATATTTGTGGGATAAGGTGAGGGGGTGGAGTCTTTTTGTGTGTGTATGTGCGTGTGTTTCAGTGTGTGTGTGTGTGTTTATCCATTAATCCCACATGACTATCTACCATCCTTACAAGATGATTAAAAACATCAAGCTAACAGCAGAGCATCAGGACACACCATTAAATAACATAATTTATTGAGCAGATGACCATCACACATACACACACACACACACACACACAGAGAGAGAGAGAGAGAGAGAGAGAGAGAGAGAGAGGACAAATGCCCTTCTGTACAAAACTCTCGCTGTTAGGCAAGCAAACATGCAAACAACCAGGCAAATTTGTCTGTAGTTTACAGTTTACATGTGTTTATATGTGTGTATAAGCAAACTTGAGCTTTTCTGCTTATTCTTCATCCCTCATTGACATACAGTTGCTCTGCGGCAGCATCTCTAGCTTTAATCCAGTGGAATAAAGCTGCAGTTGCCTCGTCGCTGTGTAGTGTCTTAGACCTGGTATTGATTTCTGTCCCTCTGCAGTCAAACTGCTGCCAAACTGTCATGTCCGCCTGTCACTCAAAACCTGATCTGGAAAGACCTAAAAGATCCAGGAATGGTCCTTTGTAATTCACTGGAGGCTTTGAGGGGAAGGATGTGATAAGTATGAGGGTAACAACACATATCTTCAGATGGTTTCTTTATAGTAACAATTGACGCTGTTAGTTTACTCTGCATTTCCATAAAAAAAAAAAAAATGAAAAGGGTCAAATAGTCTGTGTTTTGTGGTTACAGACAGATTTATGAAATTGATCAAACAGATCATTTATTCACTTTACACATTTTTTTCCCATTTTTTTAATACACAAACATCAGTAATACTACAAAAATTTACTATAAATTTACAAGTGCAATGTAAAAGAAGATTAGACAATTATATATATATATATATATATATATACACACACACACGTGCGTATTGTTTTCATTTTTGAAATATATGCCACATCTGACTAGTTACCCCTTGTGCTGCAACCCACGCCGAGCAGCTCCAACACTTATCTCCCTCATCTTGCCCTCATCTTCCTACCCCCTTGGATACTTTACCATTTTCCTACAAGTTAATCTTATTTATAATGACTGATAAGGCAAAGGCTAGTGCTATTGGTAATGGCAACAAGTGTAAGGCAAGTGATGATACTGGTAGTGGTAAGAAACGCCATGGAAACGAAAGTTGCCATTATCAAAAAGTTCAACTTACAGACAATTCAGCCTAAGAACAGCCTCTTGAAACCTATTATGTTTGTAAGTTGGGCAATGTTTGTATAATATAACGGTGCATCCCTGTACATTTAAGCTGACTTATTTGTATTATAGCAGTGTCAGTACATTTTTATAGAAAATTTTACAGTTGCAGAATGACTGAGTGACTGACTGAAATTATTTTAGCTGCAGAAAATTATTGTATTTTAAGGAAAAAATATAATAAAAAAAAAGGTTTGACAGTAAAGGTTTCTGACCTCTAATCCCTGTACTAATCAGCTTCAACAATACATTTCTTGCAGCATTATTTTTTTATGTATGTTCTATTAGTAAGTATAAGCATCAGCACAGTAAATATCATGTTTCTGGGTCAGTCCCCTGACTCTGTTATAGAGCAATTGTAGAGCAGTGATGCTGCAAACAGCTGTTAACATGAAGCCAAGTGCTTGTTTTGCTGTTTTCCAGTTCATCTAATGTTTGTTAGTTGGATAGTCGAATAGTAGTAGTTAGTCATAGTTGAATGTTGCAGCAGTGATGCAACAGTGAGCATTTAAACAGCCTGTTAGAGTGAAACTGATATCTGGATCAATATCGGAACAACAGCTGCTTCAGATATGGCAGAGAGAGTCACTTTCCTGTTTTGAAAGAAACATTAATATTAATAATTCAAATGCAAAGTTTAATATAGAAACATAATGAGAAGCATTTCAGGCAGATATAGATATTTTTTCTTCTCTCAGACAAACCCTCTGTAACACTGAACCCTGATGCTGTTGGCTCTTTCTAGTTTCAGTCATTTCCTAAAACAGCTGGATGCTGTAGCTTTTTCAGGATTATTTTCAGATTAATCCCCATGTGGGTGCTCTAGTGTAGTGTTTCTGGTAGCAGGTATTGTATGTGGGATTGAGTCAAAATAAACGTCAAAGTGTGTATGTTCATGGTAATAAATAAATCACCCAGTGCAGCAGCGTGACTCACTGGTGTGTTTTTAATAGTTTCACTGTAACAGTGTGGAGCAATAAACTAGATAAGGCGTCACCAGCAGAACAACACTGTTAGTTACTGTACTGTATTGTGTTTTCTCAGATAAAATAAGATAAGATAAAAACCTTTACTATTGTTGCATACATCTTCAACATTTAACTGTTCAGGCCTGCATAAAGAACAGACTGAAAAACAGATACTAGATCAGATTTAAAAGACATTTTTAGAATAATTATAATGAGAATACGAAAGTAACAGGGTTCATTCACAATAAAAAAAATATATTGCATGTGTTTGTGCACATACATGGGGGGCAGGAAATGACATGCAAACACAAATATTCACACAGCAAATATGGCACACATAGGTACACACACACGCCACATAGACACTGAAAATGCTTGCAGGCATGAATGACAATTTTAAGTAAATATGCATAGATAGATGCACACACACACGCACACACACACAGCCTCAGGTGGTTTGTGACCCTCAATCCTCTCCTCTGCCTGCCTCTACTTTGAATATCTCATAATGAAAGTTGAACAGCCTGCGGCTGAAGGAGAGAATATGAATGAGAGAAGTGAAACAGGAAAAGAAAGAAAAGGTAAATTAGAGAGAAATAGATTCATGGAAAGAGTGAAGGAGAGACAAAGAGTAAGGAAGGGGTGATTTAAAACATAACAGCGTTTTCCTCCCTCACTGGGGAAAAAAAAAAGTTTTTCCCTAAAGTTCAGTCCATGGAAGAGGAGATGATGGATGGATGAATATGTCGGAGGAAGAAACCACCATTCCTCTTCTCACTACACCAATTAAAATGTGACAGGAAGTGTTTTTTCCCTTTCCACTGATCAACAACACTCTTTACTTCTCCGCTTAAAGCCAAGAGGGTTTAGTGTTTTATAGGGGAAAGAAGGTATAGGCTTTTATATGTGAGAGAATAATGAAGCTGTATCTGTAAACGAAGAGAGATGCAGCAGCGACAAAAGGCATCAGCATCTGCACAGGAATAAAGGAGATATGAACAGGAGGAAGATGCGGATAGTAGCTGTCCCCCCCCCCCCCACGTGTTGGATATCGCTTTAGAGGCAATAAACAAAAGCAAGAGAAGAGAAGGTCAGAGTAGTGTTCAGGAGATGGACGACACTTTAATGTTTCGCAGCCTTGATGCTCCTGCTCCTTCTCTGCCATCGTGTCCCAAGTTTGTTGACTTGATTTGATTAAATGAATAAATGTAACTGTAAAACTCCTAAAATGGTGAATATTCCCCATTAGATAAATAAATTCAGACTGTACATAAACCTGTGTCTACCTGATCCATCAGTATTTGTATTTTGTTGATGCATTAATTGGATGGTTGGACACTATATTTTTGACAATGTAGAAAACATGATCAACTGACTTAAGAGGACAGTCCAATAAGTCAATTTCCCTAAAGTTGGGGGGAAACACAAAACCTGGTTAGAAACATACATAAAACAAACACAAAGTCAACATATAAATGACTAGAATATTGTGGATTTTAATCCTTACTTTTGTCTAGAGCAAGATCCAGAAACACTGCCTCCTACAGAATGAATCCTGTTGTTTGTTAGCCCCTCCCTTACAGGTCCCTAATGGTAGAAAGATAGATTTTAATATATTTTGATTAGTTTTTGTGTTAATAAATTCTAACTCGTGTTTTAATCACTACCCATTTGGAACCATTGAAATCAGTCATTCAGAAGAGCTGATATTAATATTAATGAGATGGGCACAAAATTACCTGTTCAAGAGAAGTTTGACAGAGGACATGTTAAAGTGATCTTTAGTTGTTAAAATCACAAATGCATCATCAGACCAGTCAAAGCTGGTAAATTCTGCCTTTATCTAAAAAGCTTTTGAAGACCAGAATCAGCTTTTATAACTTTTAGCAAACATTTCTAGAAGTTGAGCCAAGTAACTTAGAAAATACAAAGCTCTCAACCCTTTTGATAAAATGTTCATTATTTCACTGTTTCACTATCGAATCGGGAGATTTATGAAGCTTTAAAGTTCCCAGAGAAGCTTTTTTTTTTTCTTGTTGGCATTTCAGATGAGATGTTTATGCATGGGCGATAAGAGCAGAATGATCACCTCCTCAGCTGTCCTGTCTGGACATAATGGAGGAAAAACAGCAATATAGGAAAAGAAAAACAACCCTCTACTTTTTCCCCCCTTCTTTTCTGTCTTCCTCTTCCCTCAGTCCTTCTTGTAAAATGTAAAATCCATGAACGTGTGTGGGGAATATATATTAGTTCAATAAAAAGTAAAACTGCTTTCCCGCTCCATATAGCCAACAGGCGATGCCCTATAAATATTTAATGCCCCACAGCCATTGTAGTATTTTTTGCTGAAGGCAGCTCAATTGCAAAGAGGCGATTCTGCGTAATTATTCTTTATATAATTTACAGCCGACTTTTCTTCTCCCCCTTCCTCCTCTTACTTTGTTTAAACAGAAGCACCACGGAAGTGTCACTAAGATGGCTGGAAATTGGGTGTCAGGAGAGGAGAGAGTAAAATAAAGCATACATGCTCCCTAGATACATGTTTTACAACCCTCCTAAGGCCTGATAATGGAGCGCACCCCACTCTACAACCTGTATACTTCCTTTCCTGCAAAATAGAGGTGCACTTGATTTATGCAGATTCATTAGTTCCGCTCGGCAGTCTGGGTATAGCGAGAGGTGCAGGTAATGAAGGTGTCAGCAGGCAGGGCTGACTTCTCCATGGTCCCTGTGTATGACGCACTGATGATAACGGTTACGTCATTTCCCTCCAGGCCTCAGTCCATCTGCAGCAGAGTTTGACATCGTCAGAAACATGAACATTGTGTGGTATCGTCAGCTAAAATGAAACCAAGCTCATAAAACATCTGTGGTTTGGTTTATTGAAAGCTCCTGTGTAACGTTCCATTTTTCTGACGTAAAATTAACATTATGATGAAGTTCCAAGAAGGTTAGTATGTTAGTTAGTAAGAATGTTAATTGAATGTTTGTGAAACGTTATAGACGTTTCTCCTGAACAATCCCTAGATTGTAAAAGTGCAAGTTTTCAGGTCTAAAATTAAGGGTATTGTTACATTCTTAGAACATTCTTAGTTCCTAGAATGTTACTTTAAGAAATGGAAGGGAAACAACTTTTGTTTAACGTGGATTGATGACAGTTTAACTTTTTTTTCCCCCACTAGTTTTGTTTGAGTTTTTTGTCTCCCGCCTTCTAACCTTGACTTTGTGTTTCATTTAATGTTCATTTTGCCAGTGTTGTATCTTTAGATTAGTGTGTGGAGGACGTCACAGCAACAGCAAATTTGATTCTACAAAGTTTTAGGACTGCGGCCAGTTTACACATAAAAGTCAACATAATAGAAGATAAACGCTGGTTTACGGTTGTTCCCAGTGTGTATTGCAGCTGCTTAATGCTTTTCTCATTTAAGATAATCACTGCTGCAGGAGATAAAGTCAGAGTCAGCATCCGTATGAACCACAAAGAGGTCAAATAAAACTCTTAGGAGGATTATAACATGTTGAAGTTGATTCTCTGCTGATCCAGGTGCATCAGTGAAACATTTTATCTCCAACACTCATTACTCTCATTGTAGTCATGAATTAAATTATATTGGTGTATAGAAAGAAATTCCTTTGTTAGGGGAGCATTTTGTATCACTGTCTGACCTGAACCGATTTTAGACCAGCTTGGTCAGGTAGTTTCGGGTTTGGGATAAACTGATAGTGGAATATGGATTTGGAAGTGTGAAAACACTCTATGCTGCATCTTACTTTTGAAACTTGTGAGATGCAGGCACAGAGAATGAAGTCTTAGATTTAGCTTGATCACCGTCTGGCATCCCAGAGTGGGATTATTTAAAGGATTTTATTAATAGCATTTACAAAACCTATATATTTAAAATAGGGAATTATCAAAATGAAAATCCTAATTTGAAATAACTTGAAATAACCAACATTCTGTTTGACCAAATATTCTTACATGCTCAGAGATCTTTTCCCTTATTCTCAGGTCCTCACTCCTCCATGATTGATCTTTGTCAGGATTCAGTCACTGGACATCAACATCTGTCAATTTGTCTTTCTAAGCTCTTAAATATTACACAAACAGCCCTGTTGTCCCTGTGACTGTTTTCAATTCATCAGTCGAGGTTTGTTTGTCTGAGTCATCGTTGGCGTTCAAACTAAGGACACCTCTACGTTCTGGATTATTGATGCTGATTAGACCTCTGAGCCTTCTGGGAGTTTGGTGCAACAACTGCAATAGTGCCATGTAGTGAAATTGAAGCCTGCTCTGCTGTACTGAAACAAGAAGAGCCAAGCTGTTAGAATTCAATCACACACTGCAGAGAAATGATTGATCTTTGTCAGCTCCTGTTGCTGGGAAGTGAAGCAGCGTTTTATCTAATATCTGATATCACTCTGCAGCAGTAACACTCTCAGGTGAGGATGAAGATAGTGGGTGAAGATCCTACATGTTAACTTACTTAAGAAGATGAAAGGTGAAGGATTCAGTTGTGTCCTAAATGACACAAGATATGTTTTCTGATTTTGCTAAAGTTTGGTGGAGTTTAGGCAACTACAACTTTTTTGAATGAGGAAATATTGTATTTATAGTTGAAAAGAAACAAAAACTGACTGATGGCAAAAGATTTAACCTGGTTTATAAAGTCAAACTCCAAAGCAAACTGTTTCTCTGACTCTGACTACATTGCATTCACTTTGTCATTTAGCAGAATCCAAGTACTGCAGCTGCATTTCAAACAAATAGAATCATGAAAAGTTTCATATTTTTTGTCAATCACTTCAGAAAGTAAAACTTGTTACAATAAATAAAGGCATGAAATATTTCACTCTGTGTAATGATCTATAAATGAGTTTCATTTTCTGAAAATACTTACTAAAAATATTGAACTTTTTCACAATATTATATATATATATATATATATATATATATATATATATATATATATATATATATATATATAATATTGTGAAAAAGTTCAATATATATATATATATATATATATATATATATATATATATATATATATATATATATATATATATATATATATATATATATATATATATATATATATATATATATATATATATATATATATATATATATATATATATATATACCAATAAAATGAACATCTAACCAGTAGGAGCAAAGGAAGCAAAAAGTTATATTTATATTGCAATGTTTTATTAGTGTAGGAGTATAGATTGTTATATACAGAAAGTAGAAATAGACAATCATTCATTCATTCATCATCTTCTATACCTTCTTATTCTTCATTAGAGTCATGGAGGTCTCCTGGAGCCAATCTCAGCACATTACAGGCGTAAGGCAGAGATACAGCCCAGACGGTCGCCAGCCTATTGTGGGGCAGAAATAGACATTCATTCAGTCTTATTTGTGCTTGTGGTGTTTATGATATCACCTTGTTTCTTTTTCTTGTGGTCCAATGATTGATCAAATAATCTATATTGCTTCCCCAAGTGGAAAAGGTTGAAAAATTTGCAGATATTAGTCTTAAATTTATAATTTGCATCTTTAAGATTATTCTCTTTCCTATAAAGAACTGTTGTTGATGTTGCAGTTTTACTGTTATTGTTTCATTTTATTAGAAATAAAAATATAACAGACTAGAAAAGCACTCTGAGAATGCAGACCTCTGCCAAGCATACAACCAAGCTATGCAGGTACAGATATCACCAACAGTGGCCCAAACCAATGACACCTGTTAGAAGGTCCATTTAGATTTAGAAACCAGGATTTCTTCCTGATAATTACCAACATCATCTGTTTACATTTACTGAAGGTTTGATGAAAATCTAGGCTGAACATTTTGAGTTATCTTGCTGACAAACAGGAAGACAGATAAACAGACAGACAGATAGACAGACAGACAAACTAACAGACAGACATGGCATCTAATTTTTTTAGGTGTTTTTCATTCATTTGTTCGTTCATTCGTCTTTTTCCGCCTATCCAGAATTGGGTCGTGGGGGCAGCAGCTTCAGCAGGAAGGCCCAGACTTCTCCCTGGCCACTTGTCCAGCTCTTTCAGGGGGACCCTAATGCGTTTCCAGGACATAGTCCTGGCATCCTCATGCCTGAGCCACTTCAACTGGCTCCTCTTGATGCAGAGGAACAGTGGTTCTACTCTGAGCTCTTTGTGGATGACTGAGCTTCTCACAGTATCTCTAAGGGAGAGCCCAGCCACCCTGCAAAGGAAACACATTTCGGCCACTTGTACTCGCGATCTCATTCTTTCAGTCACTAGCCAAAGCTCCTGACCATAGGTGAAGGTAGGTCAATGGGTCCGGAACCCCATACCAGTACCACCACAGGACGCCCTGAAGGACAGGGTTGAACGGCCTCTCCAAGTCAGGAAACCCACATGCCAAGAATGTCCTGTAAGTTCTTCAGCTTGACGGCATCCTTTACTGCCGGTGTCACCAGCAGGTTCGGGGACTGCTGCCACGACAGGCATGATGACCTTACAGCCAAGCTCCAGTCGGGCACCTCGACAAAAACAAGGTCCACTCCTACTCAATATCAGGGGGGCATTCCTCCCAATAATGCCTCTCCAGATCATACTGTGATTGCCTATGTGAGCATTGATGTCCTCCAGGAGGATGAGGGAGTCCCCAGAAGGGATGCCCTCCAGCACCCTCTCCAAGACTCCAAACTGACTGACTGTCGTTCAGCCCATAAGCAAAGACAGTCAGGATACCTTCTCGTCCACCGGGGTGAACCCCAATGTACAGGTAAATATAAGTATTTATATAAGTATTCCACCCCAGCTTTGCACCTCTCGACAGGGGCAACTCCAGAGCAGTAGAGAGTCCAACCCCTCTCAAGGAAACTGGTTTCGGAACCCCCACTGTTCATCGAAGCAAGCCCGACTATATCTAGTCAGTACATCTCAACTTCAGGCACCAGCTCAGGCTCCTTTTCCACCAGAGAGGTGACATTCCATGTCCCCAGAGCCAGGTTCTGCAGCCGAGGGTCGGACTGCCAGGGTCACCGCCTCCGACTGCCACCTGACTCTCTCCTCATTCCAAAAATTGCCATGGGATCACAAATACTAGCATTTAAAAGGTTCAAAATATAAAAATTAATTGAATATTTAGCAGGTATGAACAGGACTGAGTTAGATCAACTGATTTATGAAAGAAGTGAAAAAAGTATTAACATATACTACTTTTATAGGATTTTAAATGTATTTCATATATACACTGGGCATGAGTGTTACAATTCTAATATCAGTTATAAGGGTTGGACATTCCTGTGTATTCGGTATATAACCCGCGACTTGCACAGCTTTTAACAATAATAAGAAGAATTTACTCACAGTAAGATATCGTAGTTCTGGGGAACGCTACAACAGTTATCTCTGGGTCTTAATCCAACTGAAGTCCAATTTTTAGTCAAACTAAGATGTTTTCATGAAAATAAAAATAACGTATAATTGGCCCAGGCTATCACTAAACTTTCTATTTTAATCACATAAGAAACTACAAATATCCTGCCACTTTAAGCACAGGCTTATAGAATTGGAGATTCAGTTACTCTGGCTCCAGTGATGTTCCTTGCAGTTTTTATGCACCTGGTGTAACATTGTGACATATGGCATTTGGTGAATGTGGCAAGAACTGCTGTTGAGTAGGTTTTTAATCCAAATTGTCTACCAGAGTGCATACATTGATAAATCAAGACATTATAGAAACATTACATTGTGATTTTCCAATTGGAGCCACTCCTTTGATATCTTGGCTGTGTGCTTAGGGTCATTGTACTGCTGAAAGATGAACCGTTGCCCCAGTCTGAGATCAAGAGTGCTCTGGAGCAGGTTTTCATCCAGGATGCCTCTGTATATTGTTGAATTCATCTTTCCCTGTATCCTGACTAGTCTCCTAGTTACTGCCGCTGAAAAACATCTCCACAGCATGATTCTGCCACCACCATGCTTCACTGTAGGGATGGTATTGGCCTGGTGATGAGCGGTGCCTGGTATCCTCCAAACATGACGCCTGGCATTCACACCAAAGAGTTCTATCTTTGTCTTATTAGACCAGAGAATTTTGTTACTCATGGTCTGAGAGTCCTTCAGGTGCCTTTTGGCAAACTCCAGGCAGGCTGCCATGTTCCTTTTACTAAGAAGTGGCTTCGGTCTGGCCACTCTACCATACAGGCCTGATTGGTGGATTGCTGCAGAGAAGGATTTCCTCTCTCCACAGCGGAAAGCTGAAGCTCTGACGGAGTGACCATTGGGTTCTTAGTCACCTCCTAATTAAGGCCCTTCTCCCCCAGTAGCTCAGTTTAGATGGCCGGCCAGCTCTAGGAAGAGTCCTGGTGGTTCTGAACTTCTTCCATTTATGGATGATGGAGGCCACTGTGCTCACTGGGGCCTTCATAGCAGCAGAATTTTTTTGTACCATTCCCCAGAATGTTGCCTCGAGACAATCCTGTCTCGGAGGTCTACAGACAATTCCTTTGACTTCATGCTTGGTTTGGGCTCTGACATGTGCTGTCAACTGTGGGACCTTATATAGACAGGTGTGTGCCTTTCCAAATCATGAACAATCAACTGAATTTACCACAGGTCAAGAATGATCAGTGGAAACAGGATGCACATGAGCTCAATTTTGAGCTTCATGGCAAAGGCTGTATATTCTTATGTACATGTGATTCTTAGTTATTTTATTTGTAATAAATTTGCAAAAAATCTCAAAAAAACTTTTTTCATGTTGTGACTATGGGATGTTGTGTGTAGAATTTTGAGGAAAAAAATGAATTGAATCCATTTTGGAATAAGGCTGTAACATAACAAAATGTGGAAAAAGTGAAGTGCTGGGAATACTTTCCGGATATATCTTATTATCTTATCAAATAGAAATATCTTGTTTTTGATAACTTAGTCGAATATTGAGTAGATCATATCTTATTCCATTGGCAGATCGTTTTGCTTTTTTCAAGGCTTCTTTCTTGATTTTAGTCAGTTTAATGAGTTTTACTTGTACATATTCAACAATATGAACAAAGTAAAAAAATAAATAAATAAAAAAATACTGAGATCAAAATTCAACAATCTGAGATTAAAAAAGTCAAAGGGTATAATCCAAACAATTTGAAAAAAAAGTTATCAATATAAAAAATAAATAAAATTATCTATAAATATACAAACTTTGTTAGAGTTTGGGAAAGGGCATTGTTTTGCTTGAAATTAA